>JARFIY010000201.1:10147500-10642094 GCA_036346155.1 Sinelater perroti
CCCAGAAATCAATATCATATTTAGTCATCCAGAACCGGAAAGGAAGATAAACTATGCGTTGTTCAGTTTCGCTGTTCGTGATCCAGCTGATTTAACCCTTTCTAAATGGCAGAAAGTTGGAAACTAAAATCAGTGGTACACGGTTTTTCACACCTTCTCTAATACTAGACCAATACTAGCACAATAATAGCCAGATCGCTTAGATCCCACCTGGTTATAAAAAACTCCAAGAAGGAATCGACGCCTTCGAGGATTGCTTTGGTTTGTAGCAGATCAAAATCAATCACTACTTCAGTGGACACCAAATTAACTTGACAAACGCGCGTAGAAGAAGCAGCAAGAGTATCCCTAGGCTAGCTGCTTTATCTGGACAGCAAGATATTCCAAAGAGTAAAACGGTTATCTATAAAACCATCTTAAGACCGATATGGTATATGTAGCTTCAGTATGTTGATATGCTGCTAAAATCGACACATCTAGAATCGGAAAGAAGTATGAAACTTTACGTTGTTCAGTGTTGCTGATTCATCTGATTCGGTTCTTCCTAGCTGGCAGAAGGTTCTAAATAAAACAAAATAAAACGGCGTGATCTATTTCACGTCTTCTACGCAGACCACACAGTTCAGGTCTCACTAGGACGTAAAAAAGCTCCAAAAAGAACTCGACCTCCTAGAGGATTGGTCTAGTCAGCGTCATGTTCATAAAAAATACAAGGAGAGAAGATCCGGATTCAATCACCATTTTCGAGCGATCCAACTCTCAGAGAAGCGAGATCAACTGCTTCGGCATAAACATGGACATCAAATTTACTTGTAGGGCACACGTAGAAGTAGCAGTGAGAACAGCTATATCTAAGCATCTATAAAACTGTCTTAAGATCGATAGCTTCAGTCTAGTGATATGCTGCTAAAATCGATACTGAGAAACTTCAAGTTGTCCAGAATTGGAGCGGAGTTTAAAATTATGCTTTGTTCAGTCCCATGGTGGACTTTTCTTCTTTTCGAATGCTTTACCTTTGTGTCTTTTAGTGTGTTATGTGTTATTGTATTTTTGCTAATACTAATCAGTGATCACTGCCAATACTTAGGGAACTCAGTGTTCTAAATGTTATTACTTGTTTTGACTTCTATGATTCTATTGCATTTAACATATTATTGATTTTGTTCGGTTGTATTGTACCACGTTTTGAAATCAAAATATGTGTTGCATATTCTTAAGCCTGAGTTAATAGTTCATCTTTTTTGTTGAGTAGAACTTTGTTTAATTGGACAATTGTTACTAAGCTATTTCCATATTTTCTTCTAGTAGTTCGTCAATTTCATTGTCGAGTTATTTATTGAACTCTTCCCTTTCTTGCTTACGTCTTGTTTATTCGAGTAAATAAATAATAATAATAATAATAATAATGGTTATGGTCAACACTCTGCGGGGAGTACGGTATGCGAACTGAGAAAGTATAAGCTCTCATATGTTCGCCCTCTGTTCCCGGTCGTCGAGCACCGCTATTATTATCCCTTGTTCGAAATAAACGCAGGTACTCAATTATTTTTAGTGACTGGGAAGGCCACCCGCTAGGCATCAGAGAACATGAAACCCGAGTCTGCCCGCATCGCATCCCGCGCCTAAACCACAGGACCACGCTGGCGATGCACCCTCTTGTGGTTTTGTAGTTTGTTGCTCTTTTCTCAGGTGATTTGGATTTCGGGGCGTCCTATAACCCCGTGATAGTATTAACATGGGGTGAAATATTTCTGCTATTAATATTTTTCTTCAGTTTGCAATGGCTCGTACTTTAAATAAGCGTAGAAGCTATGGGTAAGGCAACGCTTGGCTGATGATAACTACGACTCGGATCATGATAGAACTGACAGCGAAGATAATATTTCTGTACTATCTGAATCCGATAACGAGCTGCAGATTTCGGATGAAGAAAGTTTTGATTCCGCAGCTCTACTAGCTCAGAGATAAAAACAGACACCTGTGGTCAACAGAGGCTTATCTAGAAAGAAA
Source organism: Sinelater perroti (assembly GCA_036346155.1). NCBI lineage: Eukaryota > Metazoa > Arthropoda > Insecta > Coleoptera > Elateridae > Sinelater > Sinelater perroti. Next base: position 10,149,511 of record JARFIY010000201.1, read on the forward strand.
CATTGTGCTTCGTGTACCTGGTGAAAACATGTTCTGGCATCTGTCAGAAAGACTACATGGATAACCCCCTGCCAGTCCAAGAAAAACGTTGCCATCACTTTTCCTGTCGAACGGCTTCTCCACGCTCTCTTGCGTTTGGGAAAACTGGTATGCCACCACTCCCACCAGTGATGACTGCTGAGATTGGAGAATGCAGTAGTGCACCCACATGTCATCGGTGGGCATTACAGACTACAAAAATTGCGTCGCCTTCGTCTTCAAACTGCTGTAGGAGATGATTGGCACCTTAGATGTACTCCATTTTGTTCACGTCTGTTAAAGTGTGTGGTGCCCACCGTGCATTCACCTTGCGATAGTGCCCATACCATTGCAATTTCAACTTATTCTACTAGTGGTTCTACTTGTAGTTCTTCTGGTTGTTACGTTTCGAATTCTGTCTCTTCTGCTTTTGCTGCATATACCACTTAGGAAGTTCATTTCACTGGCGGTTATTTTACTCCTCGCTTTCACTACCATTTATTAAAGTAAGGACAACTTCTGTATATGCCCTAATTTTGTTTTTGGTGTTTATTTCCTTATTTCTTATTACAGTCTTATATAATGCGTAGTAAATTTTACTTACTTTATTTATCCTGTTGAGGAGTTCTTTTTTTGTGTTCCTATGTTAGATATTATTGTTGTCAAATTCTCATAACTTTTACCTCTTCAAGATGATTTTTGTTAAGCGTTATTCTGATGTTTCCTTCTGCTTCTGATCTTGTTATGTCCATTACTTTCCTTTTTTTTCGTTTATCTTCGTGCCTCATCGTTCTATCACTATATTCCACTTGTTGACCGCTTGCTGTAATTTCCGTGTCGATTCTGCTACAAGTACAGTGTCGTCTGCATATGCCAAGCATTGTATCCGCATTGGTACAAATTGTTCTCCTTTCATTCTTTTGTAATCTGCTATGAACAGTAAAGGATTCAGAAGTCCCCTTGTTTTATTCTTATGTTCATTTGGTAGCTTTCTGATTCTACTCCTTTTATTCTTATTCATCATTACATCATTACATCATATAATTTTTTAATAGCCTGTATTAGTTGTTGTATTAATTTCAATTCGATAAGACTATACCTGGAAATTCTGTCAAAAATCGATTAAATATCTATGAACGCTAGAAGTAGCGGTTTGTCTCTTTCTATTCTTTTCTCTATCATCACCTTTAGTGTAAGTATATGATCTTATGTCTGTTTTGCGGTCTGTAGGCGGCTTGGTTTTCCATCAGTAATTCTTCAATCTTTTCCCTTAGCCTCCTTTCTAAAATCCTTGAATATATTTTCTGTATAGTGGAGAATAGGCATATTGCTCGATAATTGTTGCATTCATTTGAGTCTCCTTTCTTGTGTATTGGGACGATTATGTTAATTCCCTTCCCAAGTTAGTTAGCATAAATCTTTTATTCATTTGCAGGAACTGTACTACAACCTTGCCCAATTTGATCTGGTTTATTGCTTCTCTTATTTCTTCTACCTCAATGTTGTTTTCTTCAGCTTAAATTTCGAGTTCTAGTCCTTCTTCGTTTTGTAACGTTCTTATTCTTAGTCTTCTTCTATCTCCTCCTACTGGTATGTCTTTCGTAATGCTCCTTCCATACCTGTAGAATTTTTTTCCTCAGTTTCTATTACCCCTTAGTTATTTATTATGTTCCATATTGGTTTCTCTAATTCATCTCGCAAACCTTTAATAACCTTCCATTGTCCTCGTTGTATTTTCTCTCGAAGTCTTTTCCGAATTCTTCCCAGATTTCCTGCTTTGCTTTAAACACAGCTTCTTTTTTTGTACATATTGCTGTCGGTTAGTTTCAGTCCTCTTCTGGATATAGTTCTTCCAGGCTTTCTGTTTCATATATAGCACATGCTTACTTCTTTCCCTTGGACTGTCTACATGTTTCTGTAATTTATCATAGAATTTATCCAGTTCTTGCACATTTGAGCCTTCTGTTGAGGCATATATTTGTATTATCGTTATTTCTCCATTTAGGCGTAAGTCGATGTACATTATCCTTGGATTTACTGGTTTTACTCATTTTATTAATTGCTGGGTCAACCTGGCATTGAGTATTACCCCTACTCCTCCTTTCCCTCAAATTTCCGAGCCCGAATAGAAGAGTTGGTATGCTCAGTTACGTTTCATTTCCTTCCTTTTTTGTTTCGCATAAGCCTAGTACTTTTATTTTGTATTTTTCCATGTCATCTGTAGCTGCTATCTCTTTTCCGTTCAGTGCTTTAATATTCCTTGTCATAGTTTTACACCGTTTTCGTCGTTAAGGTAATCCGACAATTTCTAAGGCTATCCTTTTGTTTCTGAATCCTTGTGTATGATTAGTCCAACGAAGGTGGATTCCGTAGCCATGGGTCAACTGGACCAGGTTGTACCCCTGGTGCTGGGTCGTCAGAGCGTCATTTTTTGTCTAGGTAACATGTGCAGGTGAGGTTGACATTTGGGTGACTAGATGTTGGCGTGACCCCTTACCGCCTTTGGTGTTATCTATTAATATTCCTCCTCTTTCATTTCTGATATGTATTTCTTCGTATTTCTTACCTTCTCGTAACGATTTCATTACTTTGAAAAATAGTTTTTGATTACCCTTACTATAGTTTTCTAATTTATTGCCCAGCTATTTTCTATTATTCTGCTTGCTAACTATTTTTTCTACGCCTGCTTTTGCCTTTTAATTTGTTCTTTAACTCGCCTACTCCACAAATTTGTTTAGCAGACTTGACTAAACTCTTCCTAAAAGACTTCCATAATTGTTATAAGCTGCCCTTCAAACCTTTTAATCGTATTTTTTGTATACCTGCATATACTAATTCTTTATATTTGTTTGATATTTCTCTGTCTTTTAGTCTATATGATCTTATTGTTTCGAATTCCACTCTGCTGGCATTTTTTCCTGTTTGATCTTTTATTTCGTTATTTTTATTTTTATTTTTAATAGTATCCGCTATATCTATTCTATTTATTGACTTTTCCCCTCTACTTTTTATTTTTTGCATGCATATTTATGTATTTCCTTGTGTTTAAAGCATGCATTTTTTAGATTATGCATTAAGCAGAGTGTAACACTCATGCGTCGCTGTTATTTCTTGTCTTCTCCTTCATTACTGATGATTTCAGTGGTTCATCTTGCTTCTCTACTTTGCTATTAGTATCTTTTGTCAAGTATACTTTTCCGTTTGCTTTTTCTGTTACTTCATTTAATTTTTGCCAGAAGTTGTCCTTCGCCTCTTTTTTTTATTATTACAGTAGTAATATCTAATTCCTCTTCTATATTGTAATTATTCTTTCGAAATTTTTTTTCGGCTCCATTGTATAACATTACACGTCCGTTTTTTAACGCCCTCTGACCTTTTTCGTTTTTCTTTGTCTCTGTTAATCCTAAAATGATTGCACCTGCTCTTCCGAACTCTTCTTTCAGTTTACTTTCTTTTCCGTTAATACTCTTGATATTCCAAGTAGCAATTTTCCTTGTATTCTTATATTTTCCTTGTTTTCTAGTTTTTGTGTTGTAATTCCTTTTGTTTTAATTTTTGGTTTTACCATACTCGAAACGACCTTTTCCATTGCCTTTGTTATTTTCCCCTGGTAGTCTTATTTTTCTTGGTTGGGTTAGTCGGGGATCTTCTTCGGGCGATCTAGTGCTAACTGTTCTTTTATTTTATGTACTCATTGTTTCTTCATATATTTCCTGGTCTTTTCGTCGTCTCACTTCTCATTTTGGTATATTTTATCATTTACTATTTCATTGTACTTAATTACTGCTTTCGCTTTTCCTTCTTTTAGCATTGCAACTAGGGTTTTTCTCTTCTCTTGTACTTCCTTCGTGAAATCCTCCTCAATTCATGTATTTCCATTTTCTTTGTGATGATTATAATTGTATTGCGAATTTCTGGTTGTATTTTCCAATTCTTATTTTCACAAGATCACTGTGTACATCAACGTTGACTCCAATTTTGTGTAACACTTTTCCAACCTTCAGATTCTTCATCTACCAAATCCGTAACAGTACTTTTCTGTTTTGCAATTCGTTCTTTTATTTCCTTATTTTCTTCTTTATTTTCCTTCGTTTCCAGAGCTAAAGTTTCTAATTTATTCAACGCGCAATGTGTTGCCTACCCTTAAAGATTTATGCGTGCATCTAGCTTATTTACTTTTATTTCCCTATCACTTATCTACTTATTGCATGCAATTCTTCTTAACGATAACTAATCTTATTTATTATAAAAATTCACTCCTGCTTCGGTAGAATATGGTTGCATTTCAACTATCCACGATTACTTTCTCTTAGAATGTCTTCTCCAACTAGTATTTTGTAATTTCGTTACGCCTAAATTAGACTTTTGTATCGGAGCACCAAAAACGCATGCACACAATTTATTAACAATAAGCATACACGCAGAGTTTTAATTTTTGCTTCAAATAAACTAGGGTTGTACATAATCCCATGGTAGGGTTTATTAGTGTTCATTTCATGTTATTAATCTAGGGTTAAGTTCAAAAGAAGTATCCAGGAACATATGGGGGGTCCGGGGGTCCGATATTAAAGGTACAAGCCAAAATTACACTAACATTTATATTTAAAGAAAATATTTGATACATTCCACAATAAACTACGTACTTTTGTTTATTTCTCAGCATAATCTCCGCAAACGCGGAGATCTTTATCCCAGTAGTTTGAACATCCCTGCACAGTATTGCTTGAAGTAGTCCACAACGGTGTTTTGCAATTCCTCGCGATCTACAAAGTATTTCTCTACCAAAATTTTGAAAATCCGAGGGAGCTAAATCTGTACTATATAAAGTGCGCTGCAAGACCTTCCAATTCCGTTGTGTTAACCACAGCTTGGTTTGATTTGATGTCTGGGTACTTGTGCTATCTTGCAAAAGTTCAACTTCTTCGGGTAGTTGTCCCGGCTTTTTCCTTCTAATAGTTGTATGCAATTTCTAGCGAGTTTTGTAGTATATGTCGCTGTTAATTGTATTAATTCACATAGCAGTAGGCCTTCATTATCCCAAAACACGACGGTCATAGTTTTGCGGGCAGATATAGTCTTAAATTGTTTTTTAACTGGAAAAGCTGGACGTTTGGATACTATGACGTGTTGTTTCGTCTATGGGGTGAACTCATTCGTAAATCCAGGTTTCATCAGTAATAATGTTTTCAATGAAAGAATCTCCTTCCTGTTGATATGGGTAAGATTTTGAAGTAAAGCAGTAATTCGTTTGGTTTTTTGTTCATCAGAGAGCATTTTCGGCACCCAGCTGGCCGAAACTTTGTGGAAGTTTAGGTCTCATATGATTTCATGGTTTCATGAAAACAACCCTTAGAAACGCCGGTCATTTCAACAATTTCACGAACTTTAATGCGACGATTTTCCTTAATCAAACTTCCACAATCGTGTAGTTGTCATCCGTGTGTGAGGTCCTTCTCCGTTCATCTAACTTTAAATTTCTTGCACCAAACGCTTAAAACGTTACGGTCATAAACTCCCTCTAAGCTGCGACGAGTTTCGCTCTGATTAACTCCTTTGGTTTGTTGATGACTCACGCACCTCACTCTTCGAACACTCTGCTATGTTTGCTCCCCGAAAGATAAATCGAAGAAAACAATCCTAAGACTCCGCTACCACACGTATGGAAGTGTTTAGTCATACATATGTATAACAGCCACCTGTACTTTTAAAATCGCACACCCTCGTAAAACTCAGTGCAACATGTGAAACCTAGGTTAAAAACCACAAAAATCAATTGAAGATAGAAGCGCGGGAGAGGAATATAAGGCTATTTGGTGGGAAAACAGTACTAGGATGGGAAAAAAAGACGAACGTAGAGCTGCATTATTAAAAGGAAAAGGTTGCAATGGCTAGCCATCTGAAAGAATGAACGCTAGAAAAACGTTAAAGAGGTGACTCAGAGAGTACTACGGGGAAAAAGAAAGAAAGGAAAGCCGATACTAACGTATAAGATGTTCTTGCACATTTTCCGTTTCTCTTAGTATCTTGGGTGCAGAAATTTTTGCTATTTCTAACACTCGCTTTGTTTGTCCTGATTCAACTATAAAGTTCGCTAATCAACAATCTATTTGTATGTCAGAGTCATTGAAAATTAGAATTGTCGTATCGCTACGGTCATGGAAATGATGTATTTCATTCCAGAAATAAAGCATTGAACCCTAGATTTTTGTATGTTTCGTTCAAAGTTGCAACACTTCTATTGGAAAATTCGACGGAATTTCATTGGGCATGCGTTTCGGATCTATCGAACACGCCATCCTACGACTTGTGGGTTCTAAAAAAGCATGAATAGGTGGGTTGTGGGATTGTGCAGACTTTTTGTCAAGTTCGCGTGTCTCCGACGTTTCTGCTGTTTCAGGCGAGCTGAAGAATTTGCTGCGCGGCGGCCGTGGGACCGCCGCCACCGCAGCGGCGACAGCGATACCCTGCCGTTTGTTGTGTCTATGATGAATGGCGGGGCTCAAATCGCATTTTTGCTGAATGACACGCGTCAGTAAAAAACGAACCGGTAGTCTGAGTACGGGCTGCCCTTGACCGCGTCACTCGGTCGGAACGCCGCTAAAAATACATTCGACACTTTCGTCTAGTCACTATTATTGCATAGATAGCGGCATAACGTCAAAACAAGTCTGGGTTTATTCACCACTTGATATGCAGTTCTTCGGGCAGCTGTGCGGCACGGCGTGTACGCTGTCTTTGTCGCGCGCGGCGCTGCCGCGCGCGCGAGCAGGACGGCGAGAGGCCGCGCGCGCGGCCCCCGGCCCGCGGGTTTGACTTTCCCAAAGTCAAGCCGCCGAACAGTGCAAACAAGTGCACAGGAAGAAAAATTCCGCCCGCGTTTCCCGCGAATTCGGCGGCCCGCGCGCGACAGAGACGGCGCGCGGCGACGTGCGCGCCGCAAAAATTCTAGCCGATTCGTTGGCCGCCCGGGCTATGCACTCGCCTATGCAGTTGAATGCACTTTGTGCAGCTAATAAATAAGAATTTGATAATTTGTTTTTTTGAGCGCGCGGCTGCCGCGTTCGCGCGTCTGCCGAACGATGACGCGGCCGAGGGCGGTTATCGGTCGGTGCGCGCCGCCGCCTATTGCTATCGCCTTTATTGCCCCGACTTCCTGCCATTTCGAATTTCGGCTGCTCCGGGAATCCGCAACCGGGCGCTTTATTATTCCCAGAAAGCGAATTTGCGCATAATTGCGTGCTTGCAGAACTCGCTAGATAGCCGCGTCGAGTTTATTCACATCGACCGAAATAGTCTTTGGATTTTTCTGAAAAAAATGGCATGTGGATGAGAATTCTCCAGTTGCCAATTCTCATGGTTCTGATATCTTCAATCACTTGGTCTTGCCATCTTATCTTCGGTCTTCCTTTTGGTCGAGTTCCCATGGGTTTCCAGGCTGATATTTTTCGTACACCAGCATCAGATTCTCTTCTTCGGATATGTCCAATCCATTTTAACCTGTGGGCTTTTATAAATCTGACAATGTCTTATCCATCCTGGTTCATTGGTGGCGTATATTCCCCTTGTACCTGTTTTGGACCGAATATCTTCCTTAGTATTTCCTCCTGTAGTACCCTTGCTTATCTTCATGTCTTCTTATAATGCATATAGTCTCTGCTCCATATGTTACAACCGATCTAATTGCTACTCTAAGTTTCTGTTGTTTTTGACATTTACTATCACCCCTAAATATTTAAAGTACTTCACTCTGTAGTTTTATTGAACATACGAGGGCAGTTTGATGTCAGTGACTGAATAAAAGACAATTTTTCGACAAAAAAGCGTTTTATTTCTCAACATGGTCTCCTTTTAGCTCGATACATTTAGTCCAGCGTTTTTTCAATTTTTTTATTCCTTCCAAATAATAGGTTTTCTCAAAACAGACGTTTGTTTCGTTAATGACCTCTTCATTCGACCCAAATCTCTAACTGCAGAGCTATTTCTTCAGGTTTAGAAACAGGAAATAGTCCAAGGGGCTAAATCTGGAGAATATGCTGGATGAATTTATGGATTTTTGCCATGGCGACTACACACGTGTACACCAGTGCATTGTTTTTTTTTCTTTGCCACATGCGGTCGTTTTTGCTTCAAATCTGTCCATCAGCTCTGAATTATATTACCTTTTCAAGGTAATCGATGTGAACGACACCGCGTGCATCCCAAAAAACTGTCGCCATGACCTTGTTGACCGACAGACCCATCTTGGTCTTCTTTGGTGCACGTTCACCCGGAGAAGTCCACTGCTTTGACTGTTCCTTGGTCTCTGGTGTGTTGTGATGGATCCATGTTTCGTCCACGGTTACGAAACGGCGCAAAAACTCGTTCGGATTGCGGTTGAACATCGCCAAACACTCCTTTGAAGTGGTCACACGGTTGCGCTTATGGTCGAGTGTCAGCAATCGCGGTACCCATCGCGCGGATCGCTTTTTCATGTGTAAATATTCATGTAAAATGTGATGTACCCGCTCAGTTGAGATGCCTACAGCCTCAGCCACCTCACGCACTTTCATTCTCCGATCGTCCAATATCATTCCATGGATTTTATCGACGATTTCTGGCGTGACGACGTCTTTTAGGCGACCTGAACGTTCGGCGTCACTTGTGCTGGTACGACCACAACGGAATTCAGTAAACCACTTCTTAACCATTGAAACTGATGGTGCAGAGTCCCCATAGTATTTATCAAGCTTTTGCTTGGTTTCGGTGATGGATTTTTTACCCCAAAAATAATGCTTGATGAGCACACGAAATTCACCTTTTTCCATTTTCGCCGAAATTCACGAGGTTGTCTGCTTTCAATGGCTGTCAAACACAAACTAAATGACCCAGCTTGCTATTAACAGTTGGTAGTTGACTGAAGCATTTGCATTTGAAGTTACTACGCGGGAAATTCCAAAAGTCACTGTCTTACCAAACTGCCCTTGTATAAAATATTTGTTCTTCATTACTTTTCAGACCTCTCTCTTCAATTTCTTTTGTTTTTTTTAAATGCTTGTCGTGTGTTATCAACGCTGTATCATCTGCATATCCTATAACCTAGACTAAGCCTTATGTAATTAACTTCTCGAGTTCTGAGTTCTTTATCGCACCACCTAGAGCAATGTTGAAGAAGGTTGTAGCCAGACTTGTCTTACCCATGTGTTTATGTTGACATTTCTGTGGTTATTATTGGGACTTTTTTGTGAAATTAAATGATTATTTCGAAATAAATTATGAAGCACAAGTTATTCAAAGTGCTATCCATCATTAGCTACAACTTTTACCCATCTTTCTAGCAACAGACGGATTTCTTGGCAAAAGAATTCCTCGTCCTGTGATGCATTTTTTGATATCTTCAAAAGCGCTGCTCAGACAGACCATGCGTCATAGAGTGAAACAACCGATAATCAGAAGGGTAAATATCTGATGAATACGGCTGGTAGGGTAGGACATCCTATGGAAGTGTTTCCAAACATGTGGTCGAGTGTTGTCGTGCTGGAAAATTACGTTATCGTGTCTTTCGGCACAATGCGGCCGTCTTTCTTTCAACGCTCGGTTCAGTTTGATCAGTTGTTATCGGTAATAATCCCCGGTGGTAGTTTCGCCGTGTTTCAGCAACTCATAAAACACCATTGCCCTTCTGATACCACCAAATATAGATGTTACCTTCCAACCACGGATGCTTCGCTTTGACGTCGATGGTAATGCATGACTGGGTATACGTCTGACTTTTCTGCGCTTAAGGTTTTCGCAATAAATCCATTTTTCATCCCCAGTCACGATATGATGCAAAAAACGTTCCTTTTGTTTCTTTGAAGCAGGTGAAAAAACGTCTTTCGATATCCGTCGACTTCAATTCGAGTGGCACTCAATTCCCTTGCGTTTGAATCATTCCCGTTTCCTTCAAACGTTTACCGACGGTCGATAAATCAACATTCAGGAAATCTGCCAATTCTTTAAGCATTTCACATGGATCTTCATCGAGTAGTGCCCCAATTCTGCATCTTCTTCGACTGGCCCGGGAACTCCTTCTCTGACGTGTTAAAACCACTTTTGAATCGTCTAAACCAATAATCACAAGTTGAAATCGATAAAGCTTGGAACAGCAAACGAAGATATTCAGCTGCCGATTTCTTCAAATAAAAATAAAAAAATTATATGATTTACAACTACAGTCACTCAAAATTGAAGCCTAATGAAGTTGATTGCAATATGTACGGATGGCAAAAAATACTAGTAACGCCATATGTTGTGAATCCTTTTTTATTTGCAATATGTAATTTTACCTTCAGCAAATTATATGATAAATTATACAACATGTTGAAGAGTGCTCAATAGCCATCTTCATATAGTAAGTAGGTTTTGTAGACCTTTAGTGACGTACAACAGGAGATATTGTGAGTCACAAAAAGTTGGCGGAAAAACATCTGAATAAACGAAGATTACCCAAAAAAAGTTCAAGAGGAAAGAAATGAATTAATAATATGAATGAATAATATAATTGAAGCAAGAAAGTAGGAATATAACGCAAGACTGATATATAATAAACTAAAAATCAACGATAACATGTGGAAAATTCAACGGTTAAAGAATGAAAACACAGAAGGAAAATACGCCCCGATAATTCAACACGTAGAGAAGAAAAACGTAAGAAATACGAACAGAGAAGAAAAAGTAGAAACAGAGATAATAAAGAAACGAAAAACGCCTCAAAAAAAAGTCAGGAAAGTAGAACAATGAGTGAAACATTAATTACTATAATCTCCAAATTGGAGATTGTTTTGGGATTTTAAATAAAACCAACTAATTTTAAGGTCTTCGTCTTGTTTACATTTACCCGTCTAAACTAGGGGGCAAATGAATACAATGTATAATTTTGTTGGATTAAAACACAGTTCATACTTATGTTGACATTTACCATTGCAAAATCAAAAACCAAACCAATTTCAAAATTAAAAATAGAAAATATTTACCAGATTTTTTAACTTAACTAAGAGAAAATCTAATTCTCAATATAACTAACGCATAACAGTTAGGTAATTGTAATTTAGCCTACTTTTTTCATGAACTGGAACAACTGACGGAAATCTGAAGATAATATTCTCCCCTTTATTTTAATTGTGGGACCTGGAAGTATGTCTATAATTTGTTTTATGGTAATGTAGCTGACATTTGCATTGATGGAAAAAAGTGTTCTAAGTATGTCCGAAGACTTTAGGCAACTTCCTTTATTCCCCCCGGTTTATATTTTGCACCACACAAACATATTAATATGGTGGTGTTTCTTTTATCGGCCAAAATAAATTTTCCGTTTGATAAATTTGAAATATTTGAAACTTTTTCAATCTCTATATCTTCTGGTTCTATTTCATTCCAAGGATCTTCATCACTTTCGTGCAGACTAATATCGCTTTCATCAGTTGTTTCATTTTCTCTTCTTTTTGACTTCTTGGATTTTGTGGCCTTATTTTCTGGGTTTGTTCGTTTTCTGGGCTTTGGCTTTGCTATTTTTCTCTCCTCTGGTTGCTTTAGTTTGTACTCAGATCGTTCCCATACATCGGCTGTTTCAATCTAGGAATGACTACATTCTCCGTCTTATTGTTAGATTCATATAGTTTGACTTCGAGAATAAAAATGATGTCCACCGCAATATTAGTTGATGTTAAATGTTGAAAGCTGTGGATTGTTTGCTGCTGGATGTAAACTTTTCTTAGAATCTAGACAATTATGGCCGTTGCTGACTATTTAGACAAAAATGAAGAAGAGGTAGTTACAACATTGAAGGTCTCATGTGGTTTCTTTGTTTGAAGATTATTTAAACACGCTCTATATTTTCCCAGGCCTCCTTTGGTGAAATTTTAGAAGAATTCACTGGATATATACTGGTATTCGCAAACCCCGCTATAATATTTTTAGTCGGAATTGATTCCTGCCATGTGATGGCGAGAAGTTCACAAAATTTTTCTTTCATGAGTCTTTCACATCTATGACCCATCTGTTCCTTGCCGTACTTTACTGCCTGTTCCAATTATTCTTTAGTGAGCCAAACACACTCTTATCTAGATGGTTATTAAAACTATGTTGTTTCTATAGCCTCTTCAATTATCTTCACGGTTATATGACTGCAGTGACCATCAAACAGAAGTAAGGCTGTTCTGGTATATCTGTTTATAAACCAATTGTAAAATTGTGGTTCTTCCACCCATATAATGTTCCTGGATAAGCGTTCGTTGAGGTGCATCGAGCTTGAACACCCGCACCCTTAAATACAATTAACGGTGATAGAGCTTTACCACCTGAAACGCATGGCAATACAGTAGTGCTTTCTCTATCTGAACTTCCAGATATATGACACAAGGTTTTTCCTTTACTACCGATCGCCCTAAACTGCTTTTATTTTCAGCCAGCTCGTGTTCAATAATTACCTTTTCAAGATTTTCATAAAAATGGTAGTTTCCGGTTTAATTGCATCTTTTCTTTATTTTTGCAGGCATTTTGAGGTGTTCAAGAAAAGACAAGGATTTATTCTTATAAATTCATAATACCAGTCTTTCTCTGGTACCCCATCTTTAAAAGGTGTTTTCAAGCCTTTAGTTTTAACATATTCCCCAACTAGCTTTACAAACAAAACAAGGTAAACATGTGAGGAGACTTCAATTGGCCCCATCGATTGCTCCCGGCTTCGGACCGATTCACCTGATTCACTCCATATTGTAAAAGATATCGAATGTGTTTTTAGTCTATAATGTGCGTTTATGATTCTCCTTGTTTACATTTACCCCAATTAACTCTACGAGGTGGCTGTTATACAAACTGCGCTTGCGCAATATCGCCGTCATATGCATGACCACACATGTTCGTGTGTGTATTAGTAAAGTTTGGAGCGTTGTTCTGTGTAAGACTCAATTTATATTTCCAGAAGCATACAAACACGTCGTGTAACCACAGGGTGTTCGAAGTATAAGGTGTCTTGAAGTTATCCGGTTTTTGCAAGGAGTTATCAGAGCGAAATTCATCGCAAATCAGAGGGTGTTTAAGGCCCAAACGTTTTAAGCCGAAAAAAGTCAGCGTTTGGTGCAAAAAATTGAATAACGATTCGGATTAAGAAAAGAGCCAGACCAGGGACCTCATACACGGATGACAACTGCACAATTGTCGAACGTTTGATTAGGAAAGATCGTCGCACTAAAGTTAGTGACATTCCTAAGGGTTGTGTTCATATGCGACCTAAATTTTTGCAAAGTTTCGGCTCGACGAGTGCCGAAAATGCTCTTCGATGAACAAAAACTCAAACGAATGAGTACTTTACTTCAAAATCTCATCCGATACAAACAAGGAGATTCTTTCATTGAAAGCATCATTACTGGAGCTGAAATCTGAATTTATGAGTATGAGTTCATCCCAGACACGAAACAACAGTCCATATGGTATGGAAACGTCGAGTTTCAACAGTTCAAAAAACAGAGTCAAAACTCAACTGCCAATCTGCCCGCAAAACCACCGTGTTCTGAGATAGTGAAGGTCTGCTGCCGTATGAGTTCCTCGAATCACCCACAACCGTTAACAGCAACAGATACTGCAATACCGCCACTGAAAGGAAAAGGCCGCGAAGGAACTAAACTTTTGCACAATGGACAAAATCCCACATGTCAAATCAAACCAAACTGTGGTTGACACAGCGGAATTGGGATGTCCTGCAACGTATCCTATAACCTGAACTAAACTTTGTGTACTTGACTGTGAGTCCTTAAATTGCATCATCTAGGGCAATGGTAAAAGGGTTTTCTTACCCTTGTGTTTATGTTGACATTTCTTGTCCGAATTTTCCACTGGAGTTTTAATTAGTTTAATTAATTACGCTGGTATGTCCTTGTTCCTGTTTTCATTTATGAGTTTATGTCTATTCACACTATCGAAAGTTTGCTCGATGTTTATAAATATGATAGGTAGCTCACTGCCATATTCGTATCCTTTTTCAATAATTTGCACCTGCATTTAGCCTTTCTAAATCCTTGCCAGTATTGTCCCCATTTCTCCTCCATGTTTGTAGTTGGTTTATTTCTTATTGTTTGATTAGTATCTAGTATTTCGTATTTAGCAATATAGTGGCTCTGTAATTTTTGCATTCTGTTTGATTTCCTTTTTTAAATATTGTTATTATTAATCCATTTTTTACCAATCTTATTATTTTGTTGTGTATTCCTAGCTATTTCATCGCTTGATACAATTTTGCTCCATTTATTGAGTAATAAGCTCCTAGAAAATCTGCGAAAATAACGTACACATCAATGTTTCATCACATAATGTTTGTAATTCCTTTAACATAAAAATTTATCACGATTTTTTCTCAAGCTACCTTGCCCTTCTTCTATATGTTTTTTTGAGTGTCCTTGTAGTTTGTTATTGTAGACGGTGTCTACTAACGCTAGCCCTTTGTAGTTATGGCAGTCTCATCTCCCTTTTTAATGCGGCTGGGTAAGGCTCTAACGCCCCGCGTGGGAGCACGGCCAGCGAACTGACAGGTTAAAGCTCTCAGATGTTCGCTCTCCGCCCGGTCGTCGCGTACCATCTCTGATGGGAGGCGAAGAGGCAAGCATCGCGCCTCAGACGACCGCCATTATTACCCCTTGTTCGAATGAACGCAGGTACTCAATTATTTTTAGTGACTGAGTAGGCCACCCGCCAGGCATCAGAGAGCTCCGGGAATTGAACCCGGGTCCGTCAGCATTGGAGCCCACCCCTCAACCACCGGACCAGGCTGGCTCTTCCCTATTTAATGTAATGGTATAATTATCATTCCATGTTTTCGGTATCTCTTCTTTCCCCTATATTTCACTTATTAAACTGTGTATCTTTTCCTTTAGTTGATTCCATCAATTTTTTATCATCTCTGTCGTTCTACCATTCTCTCGGGGACTTTTTTCGCTTTTCATTTGTGAAATAATCTCTTCTATTTCTTCATTCGTTGGTGCTGACGCCTTTATTTCATCTTTGTTCTTCATCCTTTTTGTTCACGTCATTTATGACGTGTTTTGGATTTAAAATTTTTGTGAAATATTAAATTTTCTTTTTGGCCTTTACAGAACATCTATGTCGATGATCCCTGTATTGTATTTTTGAATTATTTGGTAATGTTCTCCGAAATATCGTAATTTGTTCTCATAGTACTCTCTCTCGTCACCTTTTTGTACATTTTGTTCTTACTTTCTGAGTTATATATATTTCTATATCTTCCCATTTGTTAGTTTGCAGCATTTTCGATCTTGCTTTTTCGGTTTTATTTCTACTTTCCTTACATTTACGATTGAACCAAAATAATATTGGCAAAATGGCATTAGAGAACAAAAAGATCAACCGGACGAAGACAAGGTGGCCATTCTATAACACTTCTTAGTATAATTCTGGAGAAAGTGATTAGAGAAAGCGGAATACATCGAATTAACAATAATAAATAAGAGCCATCAATGTCTAATCTATGCTGGTGACATTGGGGCCTGTCAATTCAGGCGCAGGAAAGGAAACGCTAATTGAAATTGCAGTAATGATTGTGTAAGGAGGGTATTTTATTTCAAACATCCATATGGCATTTATATATGAAAAATTATATCATTTAAATGTTCACCACGACTGCCTTTTCGATGACGTTTTCACATAGAATCGATCCAATGACATTTATCTGGGCAATTATGTTGTTCTTGAAGTCTTAGGTGGTGGCTGGTTTATTGACGTAGACTTTACTTTTCAGATATCCCCACAAAATTAAACGTCCTCCGAACTTCGACTGCAATAACTCGTGTTGTGTAGCATGTTCCGCCGTCTTTTTGAAAATAAACCTCACTTATGTCAGTTAGATTGAGATTCGGGAAGAAATAGTTATTAATCATGTCGCGGTATTGCTCAAAATTCACATTAATCGCACTTCCAGCCTCTTAAAAAATATGGTCTAATAACACCTTTTAACTACAGAGCTCCCCAATCACTTTTTAAGAATGCACTGGTTATTCTTAATATTCTCTTGGATTTTTATTGGCCTAAATGCGACAGTTTTGCTTGTTTGCCGTCCCATTCAATGTGAAATGCGCTTCAACGCTAAAGATGATTTTCGATAAAAAATTCGTATCAATTTAATTGCACGATGTAGGAGGAGCCAATCACACGTATGTTGAAATGGTCGAGTGGATTGAGTTAATTGGATCTTGTAAGCGTGTAAATTCAAATCTTTGTGTAGAATACGGCGCAAATTAATCTCCAAAGTGCCCAATTCTTGTGATCGACGAGTTAGTGAGAGTTTTGAGTCCTCCTTCACCGCAGCGATATTTGCCTGTGTGCGAATGCTTTTGGGTCGTCCACTCTTTGGTATATCAGCTACAGAACCAGCGGCCTCAAATTTTCGCACCAAGCGACCGATGGTGGTCTCATTTGGACGGCTATGGGGACCGAAATAATCGCGGAGAGTTCAATGGACGTCTTGTATTTTTTTCACCATGTTTGTAGTGTTCTTTAATTATTATAATGCAGTCTCTAATCAAATATGACTCCCTACCAAAAAATAGCAAACCTTAAGCATAAAAAATGATATCTGTGTCAAATTGACTGCGCTCCCATTGAAAACCCTTTATTACTATTTTGGCAACAACAAAGAAAAAGCTAAAAAGATTAACAAAGGAATTAGAAACAAAAGCAAGAGGTGTGGGCCTAAGAATAAACGAGAAAAAACGAAGTACATGTATATGAGAAAATCAAATGGAAAGAAAAATGGTCAAAAGCAAATGGAGACAGACCTAGAAAATCGGAAAAACATGAAAATGGAGAAAGTAAGAAATTTTGTCTATTTAGGAACATAGCTAACGGAGGATAGTGACGGCACAGAAGAAATAGCAGCAAGGATAGTAAAAGGAGATCGTTGTGGGGGTGCGCTAAATAAACTTTTGGTGTTCAAATTTATATTTTGAAAACTAAAACGCAGAATACACAAAACAGTTCTACGGCCAATAGTAACTTATGGGTGCATTGAAGTTCTTCAGTAACAAGTGTCTTTTAGATTTGATTTCGGAAACCTTTTAATGTCAAACGAGTGGTTTGCGTCGAGTTCGGGTGAAAAATTTTTCCTGAAAATTTTTCATTGTAGGAAAAGAAGTCAAAACTCAGGGTACACCAATCGAAGCGTCTGATCTCGTCGATCAGTATTCTTATAATACACTTTCCAATCCGATCAACGGTTTAAGGGTACATGACAATTTTCTTCGTTGTATATTTGATGATTTTGTTAGGGTTGTCATCAAAATTGTTTGCAACTTTCATAATAATATATGTGTGCTTTAAATTGAGCCATTCGGCTTGAATAAAGTTTGTTTAATTTTTATTCAAGCGCCACCGTCTTTGTGGTGTATTATTAAGTTGATATATAGTAATTTGGCATTAAAAAAAAATCTGGACAAAAATGGTAAAAAGATATTCAAACTCAACAACAAAGTTTACCTGATCTAATAAAAAGACAGAGGTAAAAGTATCACATCTCCATGCATCACGACCATGTGGTCGAATCCACTACCAGCAACAACTGTATCCTCTCCTTCACCTACTCTACTCTTTTACGAAACTCCTATTATAACTATTTATACTATTTTATTTTATCTTTTTTTATTTTTATTTTATTACTATTATAACTATTTGCTGAAAAACTGGCAAGCGTCAAAGTCTATGATGATTTGAATGAGTTGGTGGTCCACGTTAAAGCGCCTGGAAAGCAAATAGTCAACAGTAATTAACGTTGCAGGTGATTATGCCTCGGACTAATCATTATAAAGTATTTTGTTTGTCAACCTAATTTTTGTAATAGATCAAACAGATCAGTTGCAAAGGTTAATACACAAGAAGTAAGATTAATTTGATAAGTGGGTTGTATATCTATCAGGGGAATAAGTATTTCGGTAAGAAAGTTACGTAAACGTCCCGAAATACGACTAATAATCTAGCAACTTGAGAAACCTTACTACGTGTGTATATAATCATCTGTACCAGTAAGAGTTATGCCAAGAAATGGAGAAATACAATCGCCGAAGGAACTTAATACATGGAAAACACACTCAAGGATGAGAAGTGTGACTGAGGAGAATATTCGCCACTTTCTTCAGGATGGCCACTAATTAACGATTGCCGAGGTAGGAATAAGCTACGGCAG
The DNA here is from genome assembly GCA_036346155.1 of Sinelater perroti. Classification (NCBI taxonomy): domain Eukaryota; kingdom Metazoa; phylum Arthropoda; class Insecta; order Coleoptera; family Elateridae; genus Sinelater; species Sinelater perroti. Next base: position 10,167,728 of record JARFIY010000201.1, read on the forward strand.
TGATCAGAGAATCTTAGATTTCGAAAACCAAAAAATTTGGGAATTGTTCTAGACCACACTGGAAACTCCCTTAGAGTTCAAACTTATTGCTCTGTGATTTTTACTTCTTTGATCCACTAAAAGAAGCATTTAGAGGACAGAATGTTGCTGTGGAAGTGCGTGTGTATGTATTAAACTTACGATCTAATGTCGAATTCAATGTAAATCATTTCATTTTGACAAAATTAATATTAGGCAAGTCCTTCATGTATAAATAAAAAGAAACAAAGTTTTTTGGGGAACATCAGTATGGCATCAGTTAAAAATAAAAAATAAACGAAACAAAAGCTATGTAAAGAAGATATTGTTATTATAATCAGCCCGACATGACCAAGTCCCGAAAAAATACATTAGCGATGATTATCATCGAAATTTCTGCACGCAGGGGCAATTTGCGAAATTTGAATGCCCGCCCCCTTCGCAGCGCCCGCGGCCGCGCGCCCCGCGTTGCGGTTATGTAAATGCTTTCGACAAGTGCGCTGAAAGGCCTCTTGGGCAAATGCCAGGGATGCCGCCTTCCTTTCCGCGCAATTACCCCGCACGATCGCGCTGTCAGGCAGTACTGGACCGCTCCTCCCGTTGCAGATGAAGTGCAGCGAGACCCAACTGTCCATCACAGCTGACGACATGGAGATCTGCGACGGCACCGCCACCATCACGAACGGGCCGCAGAACACCCGCAGCACCAGCCACTCCAGCACCAACGGCAGCATCATCACCATGACGCTGAAGAACAACCACCTCATCGTCGAGACCGAGGAGAGAAACGTAAGGCTCGCGGTAGGCTCTTAACCGAGTTTCAGGTTGGCTGTTGAAGGACATCGAGGAGGACAGCCGGGAGACCACGATGAAGTACTCGCCGGGCGCCCGGGACGGGGTCTTCGTCGTCGAGGTGCAGCAGGGCAGCCGGAGGAGCCCCGGCTCCGGAGGCGCCTCGGTCGTCGTGGAGCCGGAGCAGGCTGCGTCCATCAGCGACCAGTGCGCACTAGTGCACAACCCACCAGAAAGGTAAAAGAGTTCTCAATGAAATAAATTATTTCTATTTTTTTAACATTCCCTTTTAAAGAGTACTCTTCCTACAATTTCCAAGTCAAAATTAATCTTAACACAACTTTTCAAACAGGTAGGACACTATTTCAGACAATTAAGAAAGGACAAAGTTTACTGCCTTCATGAAGAAGTAATTCAACTTGTTTGAGAAGAAATCAAGAAGAATTATCATCCAGACGCAACTGCACTTTTCGAAATAACGATTATAGCTGAAAGAATACTGAAACATATTACGACGTTTAATAAACAACATAGAAGAAAAGAGGGAACAATCATTAAATGCAAATAAATCGTAGTCAAATAATTTCACTGTGACCACTTAGTCTATAGATAAAACCAAAAATGGTAAAAACTACTGAAGATATCATAAGCAATAAGAACTTTTGGTTTTCCTCTGTAGTGCTATGGCATCTAAATTAGTCACACGCTTACATTATAAAACTTTAAATTTTGCGAGGAAGAGGTTTACGAACTGTAAGATTGAGGCTTCGATCTTGTCCCATAATGTGCATCATTTCTGATATGGGACGATGTGGCAAGCGATTTTTCAACATATTCTAAGCTTTCTGAAGAAAAAACAATTTATTGAATTATCTTCTTAGTTTAATATATGTTTGGCATATGGTAGTCAGACGATTAATGCCACTCATGTTAGTAGAGAATGCTAAAATATGAAAAAACAAATTCGAACTGTGAAGGCGAAATCCGTAGGAAGTAAATTGGACAATTCTTTCACTGCCAGAAGTTCAACCTTACAAAACAGTACTGTTATTCTGTACCTAAGCGTATAAAATAAAGGAAAGATTATTACAATGGTTCCTAGCAGTCTACCAGCCACCAAGGATGGCCAGCAGCTTTTAGAACCATCTCATCTCTGCCAACTTCTACACCCTGATAATAAACAACCGGCAGCCAATAATCCTCACTTTATACCTGCAGTACCAGCAGTGCATAGCTGCCGACCAGCATCAATCGTAACAGCAACACCCCAAAATAAACAGGTTCAACTGAAGATGTAATTTATTTCCAACTGCTTCAAAAGCTCTATCGTTAAAAGCTCTTATACCAAAGATGGTGGAAACCTCGACTGAGATCATTACTACAGCTAAAACCTTCTGGTGTGCGTAAAAGATTTCACAGATTTAGACGAATAAAAAGTTACCAAGTCAACTCATCTGAGATTAGCCGAGTCGCTGACGTTACGGAAAAGCACAGCTACCACAACAATAAGGCAACAGATATAAAACGGGGTTAAACAGAATAAGTCTAGACTTGCAGTAAAACCTTGACTGCCACCATTATCTTAGATGAAGCCTTCTGGTACGCGTATGGGATTTCATAGACGTAGACAAATAAAAAAGTTATCAAACTGACTCATCTGAGGTGAGTCGTGTCGCTTACGATGCAGAAAAGCACAGGTACTACAACTATGAGGCAACAGAAAAAAATGGGGGTAAGCAGAAAAAGTCTAGACTTGAAGTAAAACCTTAACTGATACCATCAACGCAGATAAAGCCTTCTGATACGCGTATGGGATTCCATAAACTTAGACGAATAAAAAAGTGATTAAGATGACTCATCTGAGATTAGTCGAGTCGGTTAATATACATAAAAGTACAGCTACCGCTACAACGAGGTAACAGAAATAAAATGGGGTTAAGCAGAAAACATCTAAACTTGCAGTAAAACCTTGACTGATACCATTAACGCAAATAAAGCCTTCTGGTACGTGTATGGGATTTCATAAACTTAGACGAATAAAAAAGTTATCAAGTTAACCCTTAGTCGAGACCCTTACAATACAGAAAAGTACAGCTACCACAACTACGAGGTAACAGAATTAAAATGGGGTTAGGCAGAAAACGTCTAGACTTGCAGGTCTTTGAAATTTAGTCTGAATTTGATAGTACATAGAAAAATAAGGAAATTATTGAAAAGAAACAGCCTAGGCATAATAAGGCTACGCTCGAGTGGCACTACCTTTAATAGGTGGGTAAATCAAATATAAAACTGAACTTCGTCGTCAAATCTATGTCGTATCAGTGCCCCTTTTGATGGCCCAAACTAATGATAATCATAGGACAATAAGTCCGGACTATAAGAAAATTGTTTTAGTTTAGTTCAGTAATCTAGTATTTTTGTCGAGTTGGGCAGCTGTAAATCGACGACCTAAAGGATTTTTAAGTAGGGTGTTCCTGCATCTTGAAACCCTTTTTATTATCATACTATGAGGTAAACTCTCTTAGTAGCCATCTTGTACAGACTTTATTAAAGCCGAGAAGGCCGTGGATGATTAGCTAGACATAACCATAATGAATATGCAGAGAACACGCTGCACTGCTGATGATAACTCGCTGGTTCGCCGCTATCATTTCTGGAACTTGCTGAATATTATTGACTGATGTCCTGTTCCCTCTTATTTTCACTTTTCGTTCCCCTCATGCACACTTCTACGTAGTAGAGCCCTGTTCCCTTATTCTGTTGTAAGCGTCCGATGAATTTCAGCTCCTGACACACCTTCCGACCAGAAAAATCATACTACTACAAGAAAAATAACGTTATCAAGATCAAACTTCAATCAAGTGACCACAGGAGCATCAACCCTAAGCATGCATGCACAGATGATGGCGATAGTGTGGATGATTTAGACTTTCCAACCTATTATTTAGTACCATCAATACTTAACTTGCTTTAAACACCAATAATTATACCACACAATTTTTTATAGGGGAGGGGGGGGGTACTTTTCTTTCGTACATTTGGACTCATTTAAACCAAAGAATAAGATACACCAGAATAAGCATCTTCTATTAGGAGTAAACAATAGAAATTCATTAGAATCACTGGCAATTGTATACAAAGAGATTGTTCGTTTTGAGAACACACTGTCATTTTTAGTTCTAGGAGGAGCATTTTAAAAGTAAAAAGTTTTAAATAATGTTGATAAACTGCAAGAGTATAATGCAAAAGAAGTTTTTAACAGACCTTGTAACATAAAAGCTCTGTTATGTCTCCATTTAGTTGTAATGTCCAAATTAATTGCCTTTAATGAACTGGCGTTTTTCAAAACTGAATTGTGTATAATTACCGGAAAGATTCTACAATGCAGAGGTTCTCAAAACGTGCCCTCAAAATCTAAGGGTTTCGCAAAATTCCAAGAGCAGCTGCAAGATCATTATAGTGGGTTCACGACAACAGTGAAAAATGTAGAGCGGCGTTAGAGTTCCGGGGTTTCGCGAATGAAAAAGTTTGGGAACCGCCGATTTGTTTAATGTTTTCATTTATAGGCTATTTCTGTTGCACATTATTTCGGTGCATATTCGTGCCTCCTAAACCACATTTGAAAATAAACCTGGCGACGTGCCAGCGTACGGCATAGTAATGAAAGCAACATTATGGTGACCTTTGCGACTATTGACCTTGTCACCCATCTGGCCAAAACTTTCGAGAGAGCACACTTCGGTCTCGCAGATTCTAAAATAAATAGTACGCGAACGCTACTTATGGCCTCCTCAAACACGTTATGAAGCTTCTCTATTTTTTTTACATATATAATGTCTATTAATGGAAACGAGATAAAAACAGTATTTAACTAAATTATTTAGATTTTGCAAATAAATGTCAATATACTATGGAAGTGTTATCTATAATTTTAGGAGGGTGGTTTAAAAAATTTTATTTAATATATACGTGGTTTCTTTCTAAAGTATTTAGCCAATGTTAATATAACAAAAACAATTTACACGGCTGTTATATAGACCGTAATGCGCATGCGTGAATGACGATTTCGCTGGTTGGATTAGTAGAGGATTAGACGCTGGTTAGTGGGCTCACGCATTGTCTGATTATGGAATTTTCTGAGCGAGTAAAGCATCAAGTCTGCATAAAACTGTGTACAAGGCTAGAACACCCATCTGCAGAAACTGTTCGGTGGTATAAAAGGTTTTCGGAACGATGCAACGAGTGCAGTAGGAATAAAGAAAGCTTTCATATTTTGATTATAATTTTTTGGATTTTATAGCTCTATACTTTCGTAACAGCATTTTCGTAATGCATTTTCCATGTTACAGTCTTTATGACCTTCATAAAACGGATCAACAATAGAAAGGTCGCTAGAATTTCTTGTTCCCTCACAAGTCAATAACAAACCAACAACAGTAAGCACTGAATCAGCGCCATTTTTTTTCACATATCTTTTTTTTCTTCTCTTGTCAAAATAAATTTTTTTGACCTTGAATTGCTGCACCATTATATGGTTAGCCCTGTAATTTTTAAGAATGTGGCCGACCTATTTGATGATGAGATTGTCAGCGTTAATATTAATTTGGTAGAAGATACCAGACAGAAATAGAGATGAGCGGCAACAAAGTTTTTTTTTAATTTGATTTTCAAATTTTCCTTCTCTAAAATGTGCTTCTTTGTAATTGCTCTAACCTGTCCTTTAATACTGAAAATGAAAATCGTCGGCCTAATCTCTCAATTACAATAAACAGCTTTCGCTTGGTTTTTCCTTATTCATGATTGTCCTAATCGTCGTCAGATGATCTTGCAAGTATGCTAGATGCCATTTACTGCTACAGTAGGTCGTCTAAAGATTAGTATTGATTCTTCATTAAGAAATCGAAAGATTCTATAACAACCCGGCCTATGTTTTAGACTTCCACGTTGCTTCATTTCATTTTCTAGCTCTACGTTTTTCGCAATAAGTTAATCTTCAGCAGTGTTCTTCCAAGCATTTTACGTGCAGGGTTTAGGCTTCTCTAACAATGGCTACTCTTCATATAAAAAAGTTACAATTAGATGGGTTAGTTAAAGCTGCAATATGGGAAGACAATCAGGGCAAGTAAAAAATCAAAAAGGAAGCATAAAAAACAACAAAAAATAAATAAAAAGGTTATAACAGATATTTTGTGAAGTATTAAGAACAACAGATTAGTTTAACGACGAAATTGATATTGTTTTTGGGATGTTCAGATGTTGCTGCGAGGGAGAATTGTACAGTACGTGCTAAATTTATTATATAACCTTTTTGTTTTTATTTTTATTTATAATTCCTTTCTTCTGTATGTTTTTCGCCTGTATTAACTGTAGTCGAAACACTACAATGGATAAGTTGAATAAATTAAAAACATTGAAAACTCAAATCGTGAGAATTGAAAAGCCAGCAAAATAAGAGACACGATGTTAGAAAAAATCCTGGCAAGTACGGGTGACAGAATATACCTTAAAGCTGAAAACTACAATGAAGAAGAAGAAAAAATATTGTACCTAGAGGTACACAAAATTTCCATTCTAATGTCCATTCCTATTTTATTATTGAAATAAAAACTTCTTATATACAAAAAAAAAATACTTGCCGGAATGAGCTTTATCCAAGTCTTCCTTTTTCTCTTAGCGTTGGGATTTTGGCCAATTTCATCTTCTTTTGGGACCTACAATTAAAACGATTGCTTTAGTTCTACAAAATCAAGGAAGCGCAAAAATACTACATACGACATGGTAAATACAGTACTGAGTTTAATTTACCTTTCAAAGTTTTAAAAGAAACAAGAATTACAATTTTAAATTAGAAATGAGTTGTCCAGGAAATCCATACAAAGGATTTATGGTGGAATCAACCCATCGAGTTCCTTCTATTTACTCCGAACGCAATCAACACTTTGAATTCATTTTTTAAGGTGTCCCTGTAGAAGTCTTGGTAAATTACAAATTTTGTGCGTTCTAAAGATATGGATGCAATTACCATAAACAAAAATCTAAAACTTCCAGGCAAGCAAATGAAGGATGAATAAACCGAAGAGCACACTTTTAGAGCGTTTCTACTAAGAAATAACAAAAGTCGAATTACAGTCAGAATTTTACAAAATGTAGTCAACAATTGCTTTAAAGTTCTTATAAAATATTTTTAATCCTTATATGGCGAGGTCTTGTAGTATTTTCTTCCCTTCGAGGACGTTTGCTCAGTTCTTTAATGAAAACGAAGATAAATCGGCGTCATATGCAAATTGCATTTTATTTTCTTAAGAGTTAATGACGTTTCATTAACTGCAGCACCCTTTTCATGATAATGGTGACCCTTTAATACAAAACTGATAGACAACAGAATGTAGAAGTCAAAACCAATATCTGCATAACCCGGCAGAGTTCTACCAATGAAGAGAAATGAATTTTTTTCTCTCTCTCCCTCTTTGTGTTAACTTCCGAGCCACGCCAATTTTTTGCGAATGTAACGGAATCAAAATTGGTCGAAAATGGTAGGCAGACGTAAAGATGGGTGCCAAAAGCAATGTTTACTTAACTCGACAGGATCAGTGTTACCAATGAAACATATGGAAGTTTATTTCCCCCCTTGAGTTAATGTGGCCTCTTTAGTCAAAGTAAATTTTTTGTGGTATTGCCAATGCAGGGCACACTGCAGTGAAGAGGACTAAATTTTCTGCTCTCCTCTTTCTCTCGTCGAGTTAATTTTGCTTCGTTAACAACAGCAGCTTCTTTGTGATTGCCAGTGTAATAAGCAATCATTGTGAAGATATCAGTCAGCCTCAATATAAAACATGTATAGAACTTCAGGCAGGTTAAAGTTGGGTGCCAAAACTAAGCTTGCCCAACGATTTGTATTATCAGTGAAGAGGTTCCCTCTTCAAGTTAATTTAGTTTTGTTAGCCACATTAACTTCTTCGTGATAGTGTAGCATAGCGTATAATGCTTCGTAACTGCATTAGCTTTAATATAAAATTGATAGAGAATGGTAAGCAGAAGTGAAGGCAGGCGCCAAAACCAATGCTTATCCAATTTAGCAAGATAAATGTTATTACTGAAGACGACTAAACTGTCTTTTTCTCTCTTACCTCATTGTAACTTTATTAGCCACAGTAACTTCTTACGCAGGGCGTAAAACTTGTGTCGACATCAGCCTTAACAGGATGCAAAGACCAATGTTTGCGTAACATGATAGAACCAGCTTTATCAGTGAAGAAACTAAATTTTCGTTTTAGGGCTAGTCGCAGCAACACAGGTCACGATGCCTTGCGATGGTGTTGGTGTTAATGCACAATTGATACCAATAGTAGGCAGCTATGAATGAGTTAATACGGCTTTGTTGGCCTCAACAACTTCTTCGCGATAGTGGGAAAGCAAGAAGTAATGCTACATCGCGGCATTAATTTTAATTTAAAATTAGTAGAGAATGTTAGGTAGATCTAGGGAGATGGCAACTAAACCTATGTTTGTTATACGTACATATGACTAAAGGAGAATAGGCAAAACCCTGTGGACGCTAGGCTCCCCGCGTAAAAAACTGTAAAAAGTTCTAACTGTAATATAAGACGAGACTAAAGGTTAGAACCAAGTGGAATAAAAATCGGCGATTGTTCAAATCACAATTAGTGTCTACAACCACTGCGGCCTGGCTTGGCTCACTTATAACATTATAAACGAAAAAGTTCAAATATGGTTTCGAAACATGGTGTGGTGGTAGAGGATTCACGAATGTTGTTCCTTATTTTTATGTTTATACTGATAAATATCTTACTTTATAAGCAATAGTTGCTTCTCTTCAGTAATTCTATCGATTTTATATGCTTGGATATTTCCTTTGCTTTTCCCTTGAAGGCTCTTGTTTAAATCCTCATTTGTCATGCGGCACTTCGTAGTCCCAGTATGTCAGATCAAGTTCTAAAGCCAGTAGCTAAGACCAGATTCAGTTTTAGATTGTGGTCGCGATAAATCCTATTAGAGCAGACTGTCCGCTATCATTAGACATCGAGATCATTTTTGTACGACTCTCCGTACCGGCGCTATGGCCCATTTTTTCTAAGTTCTAAGGCCTATATCTTTGTTCAGAAAGGTCGGACCGGGTTAGTTTCGTAGACAATATTATTGCTCGGGACACTTAGGGCTTTCGATTGACATAGGTTTCGCCTAATTTTCGATTTAGGGCCCAATCTCTCAATCTTCCTTTTCTCTTATCGTTTTGAGTTAATATAACTCCGTTGGCCATAGAACTATTTTTTAAAAACGTTAGTTTAGGGTGGAGTTAATATAAAAGTGATAAGCAATAGTAAGCGGCTGAGAAGATACGTGTCAGTGATATCTTTGTTTAACTTTACTGAACTTATTTTTCCTTTCGTTAATTCAGCTTTGCAAGTCATAGCATTTTTATGACATTATCTTCATAGAGCGCAATACTTTTTGACATCAGCCAAAATGTAACAGAAATAGAGAGTGGTAGGCAGGGGTAAAGGAAACCAATGTTCACCTAACTTAACAGGATCAACGCGATCATTCAAAATTAGTAAATTATCTCTTCTTTCCTTAAGGCAATGTACATTCGTTAGCCACAAAAACCTCTTCGCCACAGTGCAAGAAACAATGCTTTGAGGCGGCAGCAGCCTCAATATAAAATTGGTAAGAATGGTAGGTACACGTTTGCATAACTTGACAGGATCGCCCTTATTAGTTAGGGGTACTGAATTTTCGCTTCCCTTCTTGAGTTAATGTAGCTTTGTTAGCCATAGAAACTTAGTATCGGCATATTTCGTGAAAAAATCATCCTCAATATACAATTGGTACCATTCTGCCAATATTAGATTGAATTTAGTTTCTTTCCTTTGAGTTACTGTGGTTTCATTAGTCTTAACAACTTCTTCGTGACAGTTCTTGTGCAAGAAGCAATAAGTTGTAGTGGCATTGGCCTCAACATAAAATTGGTAGTAATTTCTTCACGACAGTACCACTGCAAGAAGGAATTCTTAGTACGCTTGGTAAGCGATGGTATGTTTAAATGGACATCGAAATTGCTGTTTGCCTAAGTTGACAGAATAAACATTAGGAAAGAGTACTGAATTTGTTTTATTTTTTTGCGATAATCTTTGGTGTCAAAATCAATAAAGTGCAAAATTCATTGACAGCACCATGGCTATCAAGGAAGAGGCCTAAATTTTCTCTTCTTTTTTGAGTTAATGTAGCTTCCTTAGCCACACATTGTTCGTGACATTGGCAGTGCAGAAGTATTGCTGTGTGGCGGTATCAGCTTCAACATACAGTTGGTAACGCAGGTGGGTGCTAGAATTATGTTTGCCTAACTTGACAGGATCAAAGTTATTGGTAAAGAGGAGTGAATTTTCCTTTTTCCTCTTAAGTTTATGTGGCTTCGTTAGTCACAGAAACTTCTTTGTGATAATGCTGGCGCAATTCTTCCTTAATGTGAAGGTGATAGAGAACGATAGGTAGGTCTAAAAGTGGAGCGGAAATCAACGTTTGATTGCCTAATGTAAGAGGTTTAGTGATAACAGTGAGGAGGACAGATTTTTTCTTTTATTTCTTGAGTTACTATAGCTCCGGTAGGCACAGAAACTTTTTTTTAATAATATTAGCGTAGGGCTCAATCTCAAGGCGGGTACCCATAGAGATGGGTTTCAAAAGAATGGTTTGCTTAACTCGGTAGAGTTAACGTTATCACTGAAGATGAGGAAATATACATTCGTTAGTCATAGTAACTTCTCGCAAAAGTGCTAAGATAGGGCGTAGTTTGTCAGATAAATATTACCGGTGAAGAGGGATGAATTTTCTCTTCATCTTAAATTAATGCAGCTTTGTTAGCTATAGCAACTTCTTCATATTAGTGCCGGCGCAGGACGCAATCGTTCTGGCGGAATATTAATACAAAATTAGTAAAGTATAGCAATCAGTTGCTAAAGTGGGCAGAACAATTAATGTTTGCTTAGTTTGGCTAAATATATTTTATCAGTAAAGAAAATAAAGAAGTTTTTTCTATCCTTGTATTATTTTAGCTTCTTGACAGCACCGCTATAAGTCGCAATGTTTTGTATCGACATCAGGCAGTTGCCAAGATGGACGTTAATACTAATTATTGCTCAACTTGACAGAAAGTGCAGTGCTTCGTGGCGAAAGCATCCTCAATATATCTTTAGTAAAGAATGGCAACCAAGTATAATAGTAGGCACTTGACTCTATAAGATTTGTCAATGAAGAGGACAGAATTTCCTATTTCTCCTTCATTAATTCGTCAGCCACATCAACTTCTTCGCGACAGAGCCACGATTGGTGTAATCATTCGTAGCGGCATTAGCCTTAATGTAAAATTGATATAGAATGATAGGCAAGTGTGAAGGTGGCTGCCAAAACCTATGTTTACCTTATTTGACATGATTAGTACTATCAGTGAAGAAGAATGGATTGCTCCTTCTCTTCTAGAGTTTATATAACATCGTTAGCCACAGTTTTTTCATGATGGCGCCGGCACAGAGCGCATCAGCCTTAACACTACATTGATGGACAATAGTAAAGGTGGCCACCAGGTGACTGAATTTTTTCTTCTCTTTCTGAATTAATATAACATTGATACCCATAGCAACTTCTTTGAATTAATGCCAGCGCAATGCGTCGTGGCCAAATCATCCCTAATATCAAATTGGTAGAGAATGGTTGGAAGGTTTAAAATTAGATGCCAACAACGATGTTTACTTAACATGACTGAATCAGCTAATTTTCTCTTCTCTTGAATGAATGTAGCTTTATCAGCCCGACAGCTTAATACCTTGCGACGGCATCAGCCTTAATATAAAGCTGGTAGAAAATGGCAGGCAGATGTGAAGCTGGGCACCAAAACTAATGTTCGTATAATTTGACAGGATCAGTGTTATCAGTGAAGAAGATTGAATTTTCTCTTTGCTTCTTGAGTTAATGTAGCTTCGTTAGGTATTGCAATTTCTTCGTGGCAGTACTGGCTCCGAGTGCACTGGTTAGTGACAGTATTGGCCTTAATGCAAAATTTATAGACAGTAGTACGCAATTGTGAACATTATCAGTGAAGAAGAACGAATTTTTTTCTTCTCTTCTAGAGTTAATATCCACTTCGTTAGACACTTGTTTTGACCGTGCTGACGTAAAGTTTTGTGGCGGCATGAGTCGTAATATAAAATTGATATGAAGATGTAAGCCGATTTGAAGGTTGATGCAAAAAAAAGGTTTGCCTGGTTGAACAGCATCGATGCTATCGGCAAAGAGGACTGAATTTTTTCTTCTCCCTAATCTAAACATAAAATTATCCTAAATGTAAAACTTATAGAAACTTGCAAGCAGTTGTAAATTTGGACTCTAAAACCAATGTTTGCCTGGTTTACAGAATCAACGTTATTAGTGAGGAGCCGATTTTCTCTCTCTTGTTGAGCTAATGTACCTTTGTTAGACATAGCAACATAACATAAAACTGGCAGATACGAAGATGCGTGCTAAAGGTAATGTATGTATAACTAACAATGTTCTTAAAGAACAAGAAAATAAAGTGCTCTTAGACCACATATCTGGTGGTAAATATAATTTTTACTCTAAGTATTAGCGAGCTTAAGGTTGAGCTATGGTTTTATGCAAAAATGCCAAAATGCATTCTCTTAAGACAACATTGGAAGTCAATATCCCCAAAATATTTTAACAATTTTTTTCGTTTATGCTTTAGAGAGCAAATTACATAGACGAACAAAACAAAATTATAAGGTAATACGCTGTTGAGTTTTTCAAGTAAGAACTTACGAGGTGAACATCAAAAGTTCCCTGCCCGACTGTATTTCAGGGGCGAGTGAAATAAAAAATAGGGTTATTTTTCAATAATATCTCCATGTGTTTCAACACTTTTATTGCATCTCGTAATTAGCCTTTCAATATCTCTGGAAAAATACTCTGAAGTTTTATCTGAAAAATGTTCCAAAACAGAGTACCACACAATTTTTTACCTCGAAGGTTCTTCTTCGGTTTAAAACAGATAGAACTTATTAGCGGTAGATCTGGGTTATAGGGTGGTAAGCTCCTCGAAGCTTTAGTCATTCACGGCAACTTTGCAATTGCGGAGATGTTATTGTTCAGAAGAACTTTCCTTAAAATCTATTAACAAAATTTCCTCCAAATTTCATGATTTTTTTGTTGATTGAGCCACCTTTATCTTCCTTGGACGATTTTCTTTGGGTGTGCGCTATTCCATTGACTCTATTTTAGTTAAAAGATTGTAGTGCAAGAAGCTCCATCTCCTATAACAATAGCTTGAAGAACTTCTTCTTTGTTGCTGCCACACAGATTTAAAAATTCTTTGCAACAGATAACACGTTCTTGTTTTAGAACCTCTGACAAAAGTCGGGCAAATGGAGCTGCACCGCACGACTGTATTAGAAAGCCCTAATTTTACTAAAGATTCTTTTGCAGCATCTCACGCTCAACGACCGTGACGTTTTCTTCCAAAAGGATTCCAATTGGTTGATCTGTATGTGGTTCTTCTTTGATACTTTATCGGCTCAAACGAAACCATTCAGTTTTTATTAGTATCGCTGGGTTTAAAACCTTCTTTAGTGATAAAACACAGTGGAGCTTCGTAATTTGAATTAATCATAACTTAAAAAATAGTGTAAGCAAAGAGTACTAGAAACAAACGAAAAGACTTAAGAAACAATGTAAAAGAACAATATCTTGTAGAAAAGATGAAGAAATGAAGAAGAAAATGGTTGTGCAATAAAACCTTTTTATTGGGTTTCTCTAAAACCATGATAATCTTTAAAAAATAGTTTTTCTTTTTTCTGTGTACGCTGATTTTTTGGGAGCTCTCTTTCTTATCCATAAAATAAAAAAGAGGAAACAAAGAGCGATCATGAACATAACAAATAGGGTATGTCATAAGGCACTCTTTTGGTCCCAATGCAATAAACTACATCTTTCTATCTACAAAAGATTTAAAAACTTGGTGTAATGCTGATGCGTCTAATTATGTAATTACTTAAGGACAAACTAATGACGACAGTATTTTTAGGTACAGCGATGAAGAGACAAGGGCGGAGTGCAACGGGTATTATGTAGAGACGATGTCGCCCAGAAAAGACGCCTCCAACTTCTTGCATATCCAAGTCCGCACTGGACTGACGCAGTCCAACTCCAGCCTGGCGTCTTCGACGGCGCAAACCTACCGCTACGGCAACCAGGAGGAGTACGGCTCCGGCTGCTACGGATACGCGTCTTGCGGCGCGCCCAGCTGCGCGGACAAGCCCCCGGCCAAGGCGGAGGGCCCCAAGAAGCCGAAGATCATTTCGGAGATCTTCAAGAGCCGCAGCGAGTCCAAGAGCGAGCCGGGCCCGCTGCTCTCCGACGCCCTGGTGAACGACAGCGGGCCCGGCGGCGCCCAAGAGGAGGACGACGCTGTGCAGCGCGAGCAGGCCCGGCTGGGCAACGAGGCGAAGGCCCCGGCCCTCAAGGACCTGGAGAGGCCGCGGCCCGCGGCCGGCTCCCTGCCGCCAGACGTGGCGGAAGCGGATGTTAGGTCTGCAGAGTACGAAGATAAGGGGTTTGACAGTGCTGATTTGACGAAGACTTAAGGGGCCGTTGTGATCTGTAAATAACAGCCTTTTGGCTGTACGTGGTATTTAAAGCTTGCGCTTTTCAGCGGGAGGAAGGTACAGGTGCAGCCGCGTTGCAGGATTCGGTGGCGGCGGACAATGCAAATCAAATGTCGTTCGGCACATATCCAACTGCGCTGTTCGAGATAGCTGGCGTTCCAAGCACTACCGAGCGAATCTCCTTTATTTACACAAAATGATCTGTGCTAGATATACTGCATTGAGCACTTGGTGCCCTGTTTAATTTTTTTGAGTAGTTATGCAATGACGATTCTACCTTAACATCCAAAATCACTATTTCTTATTATTGCAAAAAGTTATTTAGATCAAAATGTGAGTAACATCAAAATCACAAGCTTTGCAAGTTTTATATTTTCTTAATTACCGCAATTAATTAAAAAAATAATCAATAAAATTAGCAATTAAATAAAGTACCTTTATAAACCATTTTATTATTTCTCTGTTGTAACTCGCATGTTCCTAATTCATCTTTTTAATTTTTTGGGTTTGATTGAAGTTATTTTCCGTTCCACCATATTTTGCCCAGCGCCGGACAAAAACTTGCAATTTAAGCGCAGCTTTAACTCAATCGCCCGAGCTGCCCCAAATCGACGTTAATGCGGCACTTCCGCATTTTGCCAGAATTGCTGCGCGTCCTGCTCGCAGGACGATTCGAGACAAAGGGCGGAGGCGGGGGCGCCGTTTTCAGCATTGCTGCTAAAGCAGCGCGCCGCGTTGTGTAATTGCGTAATTTCGGGAGGAACACGTTTTGCAAATTTGTTGTACAAGAAAATTATATAACAGCCCCGGTCGACACCTGGGCTGCATTTTAATTTCTGCCGCACCTGTTGCGCCGCATGCAGCGATTGGCCTCCGAGTGCCCAAACTCGGCTAATTGTGCGTTTTTGCCGCCATCGGCGACTGCGCCACGAAGCAGCAGTTGACAAAATCTGAATTGCACCCGACGTGGACAAAAACAGTTTACTAATTTAGGCCCACTAGCTAATTAGTTAACGGTTGGGTTAAACTTTAAAACTTATAAATAATCAATTAGCCAGAATTTATTTTATACAAATTTAATAATTTAATGCCCTAATTACTAATATCAATTTCTCAACTAATTAGTTACAATTATTGCATCACTTTTTTGGTCAAATGTATCTGATTAATTTTATTTATTTTAAATATCTATTGTCAAGTAATTACTGTATAATTTTTGTTTTAAGATGTACTATCTCATAATTTTAAATATAATTGGTATTCTAGTTAACTACTTCAGTATAGTAAATTAATTTACCATTTAATTTCTGTTTATCGGTCGCGGCTTTTCAACTTTAGGTACGCCATGCCGAATTCCGAGTACGAATAGCGAAAATTACACTACCAAACGGGCATATATTAAAATTGTCATTTGGGAGTCCATTAATTACGCCGAAGGTAGATTACGCAGAACAATAATTTATTTCGATTTACAAATCGCCTTGACATTTAGTCGTGTTTTAAGGAATTCTTAATAAGACAGCAATTAATTGCCGACCTAAAGTAAACATTAGTGATTAATCGCTCACGGGTCGGAACAAAAGCGTTTACCTAATTTCCAAATGTTAATTACAATTGCAGCCGAGTTCGAACGCAGCGCAATTTCGCATAATTTTCTAATTGCCTGCTTTTGTAATTTTTTTAATCAAATCAACTTTACTAACTATTCAAATTAATTATCGATTCTAATTAAGTTGACAAGTCTGAATTTTTGATGTCAAATTCAGGGGTTGCCTAATTGGCGACGAGTTTCTTAAATATTTAAGCGCCAACACTCGATTAGCTGCTTAAGTATCTATTGTTACTAAACGTAACAATGTATGTGTACAATGCATCAGCATTAATTGCGTTATTACATACTGCTGCTCCAGCTAACAAGAAAATTTGCTGGATAATGGCATTAATTAATTCGCTAGTATTGTTTTTATACAATACTTAATTGCACTACAACTAATAGCGCTTTTTTAATTGATACGTGGTATTTTAAACAATTAGAAACGTTTTGCACTGCCCACAATTAAAATAAAATTAATTTTATTTTGTTTAAAGTGTTTGCCAATTTAATTATCTCTAGGGAACATTTTGTTAAAGTAAATTTCTATACCTAGAAATAGTTTTAATATTAGCTATTTTGAAGTAGAATTACTTTTACTTGCGTCTCTACGAATTGTAATTAAGTTACCTGTGTTGATTATTTTACGTAGAATATTAAAAAATGTGTTATCATAAAAAATTAATTAAATCAAAGTGAAATAAGTCAATAGGCAATATCTGTTTAAATTACATTTTTAATTTGTGCAAAATTTTCTTTTAAGTAAGTACTAAATATATTTATTTCAGTCCAGAATTTATCTATTTATTTAAATAATTCCAAAACAATTAGCTAATAAGGCAAGAAAACCGTATATTTTTCTAAATTACACTTAATTTGTGTAACTTTACCCTAATTTTTATATAAAAAATAAAACTGAGTTAATATATTAATTTAACTAATAATTCAGTGATAAGCATTTCTACAAAATTGAAATTTCTCAGAACATTGTTTTACCAAGTTACATTTTTAATTTGCGTGATTTTTAAAATACAGTTTATCCCTAAATTTATTTATTTAAAAAACGATAGAATTATTACATAAATTAACGTTTAATTAAGATAGTTAATTGGGGTGTGACAACCACTTTTTAATTAAATTATATTTTCCTTAATTTAAATTTCCTAAATTCTTATTTTAATTTACATAAAATTTTAGGTACATTTACGTGTAAACTTACTTATTTAGGTAAAATATTAAAATAACACTATAACACTACATAATTTAATTAAATTTGTTTAAATTTTATGCATGAGTTAAATTTAATCATTTAGTGAAATATTAAATTAAGATGCAAGTACAAAAAACTTAAAATAAATTAGCTAGTGACGCAGCAATAGTCATTTTAGCTGCAAAATTGGCGTTTTCCAGAACTTAATTTTTTTAATTATTGCAAATTTTCTCAACTTTATTTGTATGGTAAATATATTTACTTAGGTAGCACAATAATTGAATAATTTTAAAACAGTCAATAAAATTAAAACGAAAATAGGTGACTAGACGACTGCAAAATTAAGATTTCCTCGAAATTGATTATTCCAGATATTTTTTTAAATTATCTAGATTCCTTATTTAATTCTTATTTCTTAAGGTAAAACATTATAATAATTGTTTAGTTCAGTTAAAAATAATTAGCTAATTAGGAAACGATTGTTGCTGCAGAAAATCAAGATTCCCGCTGAACTTAATTTTTCTAAATTTTTTATTTATGTAAATTTCATAATTTTACTGCTACGCCTATTTATTTACATAAATTATTGAAATAATTATATAATATTAGAACTGTTCATTTAATTAAGATTACATTAGCTAATCACAGAGTTATTCACTTACATTTTTTTTTGAATTAATATAATTAAATATTATCATTAATATATTTAATGTTATAACATAATTAAAATTATAATAAAATTAAATTAGTTGATTAGGCAATGAAGACCGTTGTAAAATAGAGATTTCCTTGAACTAAATTTTTCTATATTATCATTTTTGAATCTCCGTAGTATTTAAGTGCTGAACGTTTTACTTCATGTAAAATATTAAAACAACTATATTCTTCTGCAAAATTTAATTACACCACAATAAAATTAACTAATTAGACAGAGACAAACATATTAAACAAACTAAGATTTCGCTGAACTTAATTTTTCTGATCCATACTTACAGTTTACGTAATTTCATCTTGTTTATTTTTAGAAAAATTATTAAGACAATGCTTTTCAAACACGTAAACTACATTAAACTTTTACTTTAATTTTATTTTATGTTTAATTTTGAAATGTTTATTTACTTTCAAATTAAACCACTTAATTAGCCGATGGTAATCATTTTATTGCTATAAATTCTCCCGATGTTAATTTCCTAAATTAATTTTTTGGTTCTCCCAACCTAATTATTTTAAATTGTACTTTTAATTTATGTAAACTTGTCCTAAATTTATGAAAATGATAAGTGCCCCTATCTATTAAAATTATCATAGTTATATGATTGTAAAAAATTCAATTTAATTAAAACTAAATTAATATTTTTTTAAATTAATTAATATCGTTTTAAATTATATGTTTAACTTACATAGTTATATTAAAAAATTTTTTTTTATTAAATTAAACTAAAATTAACCCATCACGCAGAAAAATATTTTTATGGTAGAAAATGGAAGTTTTTCTATATTAATTTTTGACGTAAAATAATAATTTATGTATTTTAAAACATGTAATTAACTTACTATTAAATTAGATATTCAGACATCGATAATCGTTTTTGTTTTATAAAATTATATATTTATGTAAAATATTCAAATAATCAGATATAATATTAATTATTTAATAATTTAATTAGCTAATTAGCCAGAGATAACAATTTATTTGTCTTACTCGAACTTAATATTTTTTCTATATAAATTTTTTCTACCTTTATGTTAAATATACTTAAACTTTTGTGCATTAAAATATGTGCAATTTTAAAACATTTTAATAAACTAAAATTAAATATTCTAATTAGGCATAACACGAATGCAAAATTTAGATTTTTAGAATTTCATTTTTCTAAATTATTCCTTTAATCTCCAGATTTTTCTTAATTTTGATACGTAATAAATTTATTTATTTACGTAAATACAGCTATCTACACAATGATTAAAAAATAATAAAAATTATGATATATAATTATTAATTATATTAATTAGAGAATTAGCTCTATATCAGAGCTATAAGAATTTCTTAAAAACGTAATTTACTTATATCAGAATTTTAGTTTGTTTAAACTGTAAATAAATGTTAATTCTAATTGTATTTATTTATGAAGAACGTTAACATAATTATATAATTTAAAATATAATAATAATATAATAATGGTAAGGTTCTACCTACACGGCCTGCGAACTGAGAGGTTAAGGCTCTCACGTTCTCTCTGCCGGTCGTCCGCACCATCTCTGATGCGGGGCGATGTGGACCGCGCCTAAGACGACCGCCATTATTACCCCTTGTTCGAATGAACGCAAGTACTCAATTATTTTTAGTGACTTAGGCCACCCGCCAGGCATCAAGCACGAATTGAACCCGGGTCCGTCAGAATCGCAGCCGTCCTAAACCACGGAACCACGCTGGCTCTAATTTAAAATATAATTTATTTTAAATTTAATTAGCAATTAGGCCACAGATCCGCTTATTTTTAAGTAATAATTGTACTTTCTTATGTAAAAAATTTAATGAATTTAATCAAATTTAAATTAAATTGCTTAATTATGTTTATATTTCAATTGTTTCGTTTTAGGATGACTAACTAATTCGTTGACATCAAAAGTTTAAGCTAATCAGTTACATTATTTTATAAATTATTTAAAATCATGTTGATTTTGTTTTTTAATTATGTTTGCTCCGAATAAATAATATAACTCGTTACACAATATACTAATTAATTGTTATTTTACATTGTCTACAAATAATCAACTGTAGCTAATGAATGTGGTCCTTGGTTAATTATTAGGTAAGATTTTCTTTTCTAATTTATAAAACGACGATCAGTTGCTAATACTTGAATTTAACTAGTTAAACATCTTTATTTAAATTCTTAAAAATTTCGTTTCCTGCTTTCCGTTATAATTATAATTTTATTTTTCTAATTAAGCACTGCTTTTAGAACAAGTTAATCTCATTTAAACTCAATTTATGTAATTTTTATTTTGTGTTGCCCAATTGCGCTGTAGGGCTTTGTAAATTAATTTACATTTCAGCTAATTATACTCGTTAAAAATAATTAAATTAAAATAATTGCAGACTGGCCCTAAAAGCATCAAGTAAATTAGATATGTTGTCTTATAACCAACGTGTTATAAAGCTGTTTTTAATTATACAATTATACAGCTAATGAATATATTCCTATACTAACCGTTAATTGGAGTTAATTAAATTAATTAAATTAACTGGAGCTATCTTTTAATTAGGACCTAATAATTTTGTCTTAAAATAATAAATTACATATATGTTATTGGAAGATTAAGAATTAAATTCTTAATTGTTTCTATTTAATTATTTTCAATTCCTTTGCAGTTAATTAACCACTTTGGTTTGTGAAAAATTTACTGTCCTGATATTCAAAACGTGTTTTACCTATAAGTTAAGTTTCTAACTTACTTAATTTAATTGAAAAAGTCTATTTAAGGTAAATCTAAATTTATTCATAAATATTTTGTTTAAAAATGAAATAATTTCTTCAAACAATCCTAGCTTAATATTTATAATTATAGTTCCCGTAAATATTGAGATTATTTTCTAATTAATTGTTGTTTACTAATACTTGGCTAATTAGTTCATATTAGTTAAATAGATATTTAATTGTTTTCATATGCATTTTTAAATTTTCAAATAGAGTTAACGGTAGCTAGTTAACTATTCGTATTAATGAACTTATTTATACTCATCGTATCAGTTGATTATTTTCAAAAAATATTAATATTTTAAGCTTATAGCTTACTTCCTCTGTGCTAAATTACAAAGTTTCATGGATTGTAAACACAATGTGTGTATGACAATGTAGTTAATTGGGCTTAAAAGTATTTAACTTTTTAAATTAAATTAAATTAGGTGTTTTAATTAAAACAATTAGTTCAGCAAAATTAATTTTGTATTAATTAAACTTTTGTTATTTAATATATATATATATACTTTAGAAAATTAATTAATTAATTACACTACATGTCTTTAGTTATAATAATTGTCTATATAATGGTGTGTCTCTATGGCTCTGTAAATGGATAATTAGGCTTGTTTATATCACATTTTGAGCAACTTCAAAACTGATTAATTCAAATTACATTAAGTTAATTATTAAGTTCGATTGAACTCACTAATTTTAAATTTAATTCTTAATTAGACGCTTAAGCTTTCAAACGTTTTTCTACATTTTTCAAGTAAAAATATGTATTATATTACAGCCACATTAACGTTGTTATAACAATTTACTTAAAATAAAATATTTTTCACCCAGTTTCAAACTAGAACTAAATTTCCATTACTTTTAATTAGTTTTTAATTGTGTAATGCTCAGTTAAACAAATTTAATAAATTATTTAATAATAATAATAAGTATTTAATAAAATCTCAGTTGCTCCCTATTTTGAATTTTTATTTTTAGAGCTTTATTATGCATTGTTTTAACTAATTACTTAGTCGACACAGCAAATTATATTTAAAACTTAATTTTGTAGCAACTAAAACTGTAAATTATAAAATTCTCTCGTTATTGTCGAAATTTTTAATTGCCTCGCTAATTTTAATTAATTAATTAAGTATTCTTGTCAACTAGTTCAAGTTGTTCATGTTGTTTTGATAACTTTATTAATTTATTTTTTAATGTGCCATCAACAAAATAAGATTAGCTAAGTGTATTGAACTAATTATACTTGATTTTTAACTATTCCTATTGATACAATTTAACTAATTTAGCTAGTTTAATTAAAACATATCACTTAAAATGACATTAGCTGTTATGACAACAAAAGTGAAGGCAAATTAGTTTACGCAATTTTTCAATTTAATTAGTTTTACGGAAAACCAGCTTCCCAACAAACATTTAACTAGCATTAGATAGGGGACTATGTTTCCGTCTTTGTCCAGGCTTTTGGCCATCTTCGCCAAAGCCGCCGTGCGGCGGTTGAGAGCCGAAACGGCGAGGGTAACGTTTGCGTATCCGAGGCCGCTGCGTGCCCAACAACCCGGCTTGACCCAGAGGTCTTTAAACTTTAATAAAAGGATAAACAGGTTTCCAAGTACTCGCACTACCAAATATTCTGCTAACGCCCTTAAACGAAATAAAAGTGCGGCCGTCATAACCGCGCCGCGAGGAAGTGCTTGGGCGCATTCCGCCGGCCTTTGCCGCGCTCCGCGGAAAGCGCGGGACGGCCCGGCGAGCCGGGAGCTTTCCAGGTTTTCCAAACGCAACCGTCCGGGGTGGGTCGCGCGGGTAGATGTCCACAGACTTTCTGCACAGTAGATGAGTTCGCTAGTACATTGATGTAGCGCGCACAGGCTTCGCACGTAGCGTAGGGTTCAACTATTGTTGTTGCGGTTACTTACTGTGAACCATACAGATGTTAATGTAAAGATTTGCTCTTTGTTATCAAAGTGTTACATTAGTCGGGTGGGAGCGTCGTTGTTGTTTTGATATTGTATCTACGGGGTTGCTCGGAAATTACAAGCTCACACTATAACATGGTGGTAGCAAACTTTAGGGTTTCGTTAGTATTAGTGGTAAACTAATTTTGTAATTGAATTAATTAAACATTGTTCTACCAAACCAACAATACATAACTAGAAGAAGTATAATCAAAACAATTTGGAGGCCACTTGCCTTGCATGTTGCTTTTTCTAATTTTTATTTTAATTTTTTTTTAATTTATAGAAATTATACTTTTATCATTGCTAATTAGGAGTAATTAAGAAGATGTAAAACATTCGTTAGAATAATTTTACAATTTGTTAATGGAAAAGATAAAAAACAAGTCAAATTGAGTGTACTTAATTAATTTCTTAGAAAACTCTTAATATAATTCAGGTGTACGTAAAAAAATAAGTCTGTTTTTTAGCTCCCTATATGTTTGTTTAGCATGATAACAAACTAATTGCTTCGGTGAAAAAATTACCATTTTGTATCTAAGATAACTTTTTTTTTCTAATTTTTGCACTGTTGATGTTATGATCCTAAAAACCAAACAATGAATTGGGAAAGAAAATTATAATCCAGGGTCCCCTTTTTCTAATTTAATTCTGGTACCACTCTAAGTAATTTGTGCTCTTGCAGGAAATAGCAGCGTTTTCTAATTTTTGTAAATTGCAATTTTAATTAGCAAACCAAATTTTGCTAAAATGTTTCTGGTTTGTTTTCTATAAAACAAAATTAGCAGCAATTGAGACCACTTAAATTAGAAATAACCATCTAACTTTATCAATTAAATTGGCTCCAAGATAGTAAAAATTTTTAGAAAAATCTGGTCGGTGCCAGCAATATTTCAGCTTCTTCATTTTTCTAAATTGTTCTTGCAGTTGTAACTAAGCGCTGAAATAAATTTTTGATATAATTACACTTAATGAAGAAATTCTAAAATTATTTTTTTAATTGGAAATTTTGTCCTATTATTTCATATTTAATTATTTTAAGTTTTAGGTCATTTTCAGTAAAATAATTTTTAAATTTCTTCAACTATTTTCGCCACTTAAAAAATGGTTAAGCAAATTATATATATTATAACAAGTGCTAGTGAAAATTTCGATGTAAATTAGAGGAGAAAAAAGAAATCTTATACTGGAGTAGTTCTAATCTATGTCGCAGTGGGAGAGAGAGGTGGGGAGTTAGGTTACCATTATCTTATTGCAAAGTGCTTGTGATTGTGTGTAAAGTTTAATATAATACTAAAGCAGAAGAGAGTTTAACTATTTTGATTGCTGATCTCCCTAATCTTCTCCTTTTTTCTTTAGCCCTTTCTAAATTATCCAGCTATGGACATAGGCTTTCCTTAGGTCGCTTCATTTGTTTTTTGTCTTGTGTTAGACGTCACCAATGCAGTTCAATTTTCTTTAAGTCCTCTCTTCACCTCATATGGCCCCATTTACGGAGTTACTGTCTTCCGTCTATGATTGAGTTGTTTGGCGGTGTGGTCTGCAAAACTCCATTTTAATTTGTGCTACTCTATCCGATAGTCTCACACTTATCGCTGAATTTCTTTAGATATCTGGGGCTTTGATAGTTTACCTAGGTTTGCTCTGGTAAGCGTCTAGGTGTTAGAACCGCCAGAATAATCAAATACTTTCCGAAAGTTGTCCCTGATAATCTCACTCTCTTCTTTTTGGTTATTTTTTTATTTATCCAAGGTAGATTTAAGCTTCTGATAATTAGGTTTAAAGCTTTTCAAAGGTTGGGGCGGCAAGTACTATGTCGGCTTGATATCTAAGATGCTTTAATTTCTTTTCATCTATGTTTATTCCCAAATCTGATATTCTAATTATTTGAAGATATCTTTCCTTGCTAATGCGAAGAGTTTTGGTCCAGGCTTGGTGGTGGTCAAGTTTTATTGCATATAATTTATATGGGGCACCTAATAAGCAATTCGACAATTATGCACAGCCATTTTTATGGCCCACAGCTTCAATCTAGAAAGACAAGAGATACGTCTTGCTTTCCCTACTCGTATATGCCAAAATTCCTCCTGAATTCATTATCCTCTGCTACTTGACAGGTTTTTAATTTCTGGGCCAATCCATTGGTCATGACTCTAGCAAAAAGCCTGAAAATTTGTGACATCAAAGATAATAAAAGTCTAATATTAGGTGTCTGACATTAGCAACTATCTGTTGTAAATTTCTCTTTGTATTATGATTCGGTTTTATTTTTGAAGCGTGTAGGTTCTTCTACAAAGATTATACTGCTTCTGGTATTTTGTCTCTTTCGTCTTTTTCATTTTGACTTTTTATAGCAATCAATGTGCCCACGGTTCTGTTCTGTCATCTTTCTATTTTCTTTTATTTTTTCCGCTTTCTTCTCTGATAGCTAGTCCCCTTTTGTCCATCAGATTTTTTGTTTCCCGGTTTGTTTAATCTCCTTTTGTTTAATTTGTCTTGATCACCTTTTCAGCAGCAGATGCAAGTTGTTTCTTTATCAATATCGTTTACGTTTGTTTTTTCTTTTGGATACTTCTTTAAAGCATCATCGAATTCTTCTCCGTGTTCTCTTGCTTTTTCTGAGTTGCTTGTTAGCTATATTCGATGGTCGTTTCTATTCGGTGCTGTAGTATCTCCTGTTGTCATAAAGACAAATCTGTTTTATTTGTATTAACCCCATCTGGTGATATTCATATCCATTTTAATGTTTCTTTCTTTTAGAAGAATGTTCTTATGATATTAGTGTGTTGTCCCATTTTATTTCTTATGGCATATACATAGTTGCCAGGTTTGATCTTGCAATGTTTGCGTTGAACCCTCTGTGATATCGTCATAGAAAAACTCAATTTCTTCGTTTACATGTGTGGAAATTGGTGCATGGGCTTGTACGAGTTTTCTTTTTTTTTTAAATAATTTATCTTACTATCTGTTTACAATAACTTTAAATATTTTTATATGTTGTATTAGATTTTTTACAAGAACCCCTCCTTTCTTTTGCAGTACAATCGGTTTCATGAATCAAGGTCTATACATTTCTTCTTTTTTCGTTTTATTTCATCTTCAACTTTATATATTTTCTCCTCTTTTGCAAAATATCGCATATTATGTCATTTACTTGGTTCTTTTAGTTATTTGTAATTAAAGTCGTCATTTTGTCTCCCCCAACATCCTTGAAACTGACCAGGTATTAACTGCAAGATTGTGAACATTGTGCTCTACTCTATTCTTCCTTTTTGTTTAAATCTAACGTTGTATTTGATTCGCGTAGTTTGATTATTTAAAACATCGTGACGCTTTAGTGAGTACAACGATGATAGAGTTTAAAGGTTAGGACCTAGGTTTTTCTAATAAAAAGGTGGAAAAATCCAAGATCCGTTTTTGTTTAAATTAAACACCACATCCGCTGAGCTTCTCGAAGAGTGTGACTGGGCGAATATGAGAGGTTGATAAAACTTAAAATATGGGGCATGGTTTCTCCCAGTAAAAGACGGAGAGAAGAAAATCTACTATAGGAACTGTACGTCTAGCAAGATGGAAGATGAGTGTCTAACAGCTGTAATATATATCAGTTGATATTACCAGTTGTAAGAGAAAGCAGGTATTTTATAGATTGTCATTGCGTTTATATAAATGTTGGATTTTTACAGATTTATTATTTCAAATCGGAAGCAGGTATTCTGCTACAAATCTCATCTTCTCAATCGCAATGCATTCATTTGACAGGTATCATCATTTTATCTCATCTGAATCTCTCCATTTATACCGACGTCAGAATACTTCTAATCTTCATTGCTAATTCTCAATTTTTCCACCACCAATCGTAGAATCAGTCTCCAATATTGGGTCAGCATTTGTCGCAGTCAGTCAGTCATGTCTGGGAGACACTGACTCGAACGTGGCTCATCCTCAATCTTTCCCTTCCCGTAGTGAAAACGTTGGAACCAGTCGTAAACACCTTTTCTGTTCGTGGCTGTCGCCGCCGTATCCTACGTATGATTTAAATCTACCCAATTTAGCAAAGCTTAACTAGGTATGATTTTAGCGAAATAGGATCAAACGGTACTTTCAAAAGAACTTTTTGTTTTGTCATTGTATCAATATGAATAAAGAATTATTTGTAATATTCCATTAAACTTACAAATTTCAAAAAAATGTATCGAAATTTTTTTTATTTGAAAGACCCCATAGATTTTTTTTATTATAGAAATTTTCAGTTGCACCACTTTTTTAAATCCTTTTTTAAAGAAAAACTTTGATGCACTCAAAGCAGTTATTTTATAGAAATTGTTGTAGTATCACTCAAGGGCGCTCGTCTACAACCTCTGCACCCTTTGTTACAACCCTTTAAACTGTGGCTTCGTTCGGTGTTTCTGTCGGTTGTGGGTTATTTTATATCTATGGCTCTGGTGTAAATTCGTACAATGCGCCCTCTAATTTGCTTGTAACACTCGTCTAGGACCCTTGTAGCTCCTTTTCCGCCTCTGTAAAAATGGGGCTAGAAGGATGTTGTAGAGGTAGAGTAATTAGGAGAAGCTGACCCGAAATCATTTCCATAAAACAATTAGCTTGTTAAGAGTAGCTTCAAAGGGTTGTACCAAGGAGTCTAGGAGTTGCATACGAGCTAAAGAGGGATGGATACTATAATATAACTGCTTTAAGTACTAAACAGTTACCGAACTTTGTACCTGATACAATAAATCATAAGTGTGTTCCCCTAATTGCTGAGCAACCCCTTATCTAACATATAATTCTACCAATTACTTTGACCAATGTTGTATATATGAAGTTGCGGGCAAGTTACTGTAATTATATACATACTTTGTAGTTAGGCTAATTCTAGCGTTAAGTTTGACTTAAAGTTTATGAAGTCACACACCTGTAAGACGCAAATATCAGGCTCCGAACACCAGCGCCGCGGCGCGCGTTTCTACGGGAGGATATTGTAAACTAGGGGCATTATTTAAGCGTTACCTGTAATTCGCTACTAAGTGTCAACTAGAGCCGAAAGGATATCTGTCTTTCATTAATTACTCGTCTGTAGCGTACTTAGGGGCGAGCCCCGCTTCGTCGCAGAACACCGTTGTTGCAAACACCACCGAGGCGGCGCCTTTGCGAGTAGCGTGACGCCCCGCTCGTGTGTAAATACCATTGTAAATTCAGGAAGCAAGTTGAGTTGTCTGTATGCTTCGTTTTGCGTAACGTTTTTCAATAAAACTGAATTGTCCTCCAGCCTGGTTTGGTGTTGCCCGCGGCCGGTGCGGGCCTTCGAGAAGATAAGCGGAGCGATCTCGTTGTGCTGCAGGGAGGTGTGATAATGAGTGGGGCTTAATTGGTGAAACGTTAGCAGCAGACGTGTTAGTTTATCTAACTTAAATATTTTTCCACAGATCGCGCCGATAGCCGCGCAAGGGCACCTTATTGTTGTGTGCATAGAAATTAAGGCGCAGCGAGCATTTGGGGATTATCTGGGAAACCGTTAATTGCCTTTAGTGTTTATGCACTTGTTTTCTTGTGTACAGTTTATATATGATGTTCTGTCTACGAGCTAATTCTGCGCCGTTTGTTTGTGTTTACTCTTCAATATGTACATGCTACACGAGCTACGCTTCAATTTTCATTTTAAGTCGCTGTTATTTAACAACAATATTTGAATATTTAATTCTGCTGCCATAAGTTGTTTTGAGCAATACAACTAACTGAGAATAGTAAAAAAAGAAAATAAAAACAAAAATGAGTGAATAGATTTTGAAACTGTAGTATTGACATTTGTGATACAAAAATATTAAATGGAAGAAATAAAAATTGGACAAAGAAATATAGAAGTCGAAAAAATGGATATCTAACCTTTCAAAAATATAAGATTGGTCAAAAGTTTGTGCTCAATATCGAAAATGACACTTTTGTGCACGAATTTATTCAAAACCAATAATAACTAGACTTCATCACCCTCCATGATCTATTGCCAACACTCCGCGCGTGGTAGGATCTGATCAAAGTATCATTCTGGCTCCGTCGAATCAAAGAACCCTTGGCACGCTTCTTCAAATCTACCAAAAGACTAAAATCGGCGACTAAGCAAGAAGCGACCTATTGGTCGGTCGAATGGAACAACATCTGGATTTTAAGCTGGATGCTTCTCAAACTTCTCTTTAGTTGAGCAATTTACGGCGAATTTCGATCCCCTTGCTGGTTTGTGCTTCAGTGAGTTTGTACGGACCCTCTCTTGTAAACAAAGCCAAGCCGTTGAACGCAGTTTGATGAAACCAATGCCAGATCGCGACTGCGCGATGAAGGCTCATCTTCCAATGCTGTCAACAAACCTTCATTGTTCAACTTTGGTGGCCGACTAGAATGAGGCTTGTCTTCAAGAACAAACTCCTTCCATTTGGGCACTGTTCGCTTAGCAACTGTTCCCTCGTCTTCAACGTTGCCTCGGGGGCATTTCTTTTGACCAGATCTTTCTCCCAATAAAATCATAACAAAACATAAAGTTCATTGTATCAGCCATCCTAAAAAGTGTCTGAAACATGTCAATTTCAACTGCTAACATGAACTAACATCAAAAAGCAAAAAAGGCGAAAATGTCATTTTTGTCTTAAACGCGAACTTTTTGGCCACCCTTACATAATTAGTTTCCACAAAACAGTTTTCATTAAAAATACACACATTAATTTGTGTAGGCATGTAAAATTTGAAAACCAAAATAAAATAAAAAAGACTACAAAATATTTAACTCTTCTTTTCTCTTCTTTCTGGATATAGGGCTCATCTGCTTGTCTCCATCCACCTCTTTCTTGTACAATGCATTAATTTAACAGGCTTTTCGAAATCATCATTTTATCTCATCTGAGGTTGCCCCATCGTCTTCATTTATACGGACGTCAGTTTAGAATATCTTTCTTCTATTTTTATCTTCTATCTTGCATCCGCTCGTCGCATCCGATCCGCCCACATTTAGCCTTTGCTTCTTGTTCTCTTACAGTAATAATTTAGTTCTGCTAAACATCTGCATTTTTGCGAGCCCTCAATGTAATATCTATTGTAATTCTCTCCACAACTCTTTATGTGTTAAAAACGTACTACAAATCATCGACTATATTACGCAACACTTTGCTTTGGAATGTTTGAATGAACTTGATTCTAGGGGGAGCTGGAGCACCCTCACAGCTAGATAGTGTATAGAATCAACAACTTCAATTTTCTGTTAAGAGATCAATAATGTTACATGTATTTCAAGCCAAGCTCACTTCTTTTCTTCTTTTCCAGTACAACTTTGCATCTGGTGTCATACCGAGACATTTGGCATTCATTTAATAGGGTCTAACTGTACCATTAATATTTAGCAAAAGCGGTATTTTTACCGTTATGTTATGCTGGTAAATCGTTGGTACAGAACAGATAAAGAAAGGGACTAAGATCACGTCCTTGAGGTACTTCTGTTCTTATTTGTTTTGGATCGAATTATTCGTCTTCCTGCTTCATTTTTATACAATGTTAGCATTTATATTTATGGCTTCAGAAGCTTATTATTCAGTACGTGTGTTCAACCTTCATGCCAAACCCTGTCAAAGGCTTCAGAAATAACAAAACATATTGTAGAGTAAACTTTTTTCTCTCCAGTGCTTGTACAATAATGTCAATTATGCGATGCACTTAGCTAATTGTTGAGTGCTTATGTTCAAAGCGGGTTTGCAAATCTGGGATTTAATTTTTATCTTCTATCAGAGTCTAATCTTAAGCAGCTATTGTTTAAATAATTTTGAAATCATAGGCAAACAGGAAATGGGTCTATACGATTTCATCTCATCAAGTGGTTTTTGACGACTTTTGGTAAAGTGAGACGACACCTTTTCTAGGCAACTTTTTTAATATTTCACGGGTAATCAAATTGTAACCTGGTGCTTTTTTTCAAATTAAGGTTTGAGGTAATCTCCGCAGTTACGTCTTTTAATATCTTCCAGAAATTGTTTGTCGGTTTCAGGCAGTATATCTTCTAGTTGTATCTGGTTGGGTGTAAAGGCGTCAGCCAAATATTCATGTTCTGGGGATATGTGGTATATCAAATTACACTAACATAGAAGATAAAAAACAAATAAAATAAAAATAGTAAGTTTCGACAATGCCAGAACCTCAAATTAATTAAGGTAAAAATGGTGCATTTAAAATGATAACAATAAAAATATTGAAGCTACGAAGAAAGCAATTCACTAAAAAGCAAAAAATAAAGAATCTGTGACTAGAAATCAAATTAATGAGGAGATAGAGGAATCTTAAGGATAACTAAAAACAAAAAACTGGAATTTAAAAAGGCTACAAAGCACAGAATAGACTATTAAAAATAAAAGCAAATTGTCAGACATGATACTTTAGACATTAAAAGTTCGCAAAGTGAGTAGTAGAAAACAATGTTTAAATGCACTATAACGCATAAAAAATAAGAACAATGAGAAAAATGTGGATTAAATGATCCAAAGAAGCTTCGAATTTACGTTAGTTGCCATTAAAAAGGAAAATATAGTTTTATTTTTAAAATTTTTTTGCCAATCTGCAAAACTGTTTAAATGCAGACCTACTAAACCAAAGAAGTAAGAAAATTGTTATGCCACACAACTATAAAATAACTAAAAATAAAAAACTACGAAACCAAGGAATTACAGAATTATTTGTAAAACTATAGCTATATAATACTACTGAACTGTCAACTGTAGTTTACCTTACACCATGCCACTATTGGGCAGTACCTTCACACTTCACATTGCACACATCCCATACTATACACTACATACCATACCCAAACGTTATACTGCTCACTTCACACTAAATATTCCATATACATAAACAGAGAGTCTTCTTCATTATTAATTTTATTCAATTGTAAATAATTTGCCTTTTAGGAGCAAAGATATGTTATTTATGACAAACACAAACAACAAATTATCTCTGCAGGGATCAATTCAACGTTTCTTTTTTTATAAAATCTGTACACTAATTTACACCCGGTAACCTTCCAAGGCCAATAACCATTTTCGTGATTTTGTACGGCAGAAATTGTATTTGGGAATTATTATATTCTTCCACTACAAAACAAAATGGCCATTTCTATCTTTGTAGAGAGACGTGGGCTGCTAGAGGATCTACAACAGTGCTCAATTCCACGCGTTTTCGTCCCACGGAAATCGATGTTCACGAATGCATGTCTACAAGTCTACAAGAGCCTGCTGCTTGTCGATTTTCTCAAGCACGAAGTCACCATTAAAGCGATCCGTTCTGAACGTCCATCATGATAACGCTCTCCTTCACAATTCTTATTTGGTGAGAGATCTACTTCAGAGATTTGGCTAGAAAAGACCTCAGCCCCCCAAATCCTTCCCCAAGCGATTTTCACATTTTTATTGACTTAAAGTGGAACATTTGGGCACAGCTATAAATCTTTTTATCATTTTTAAAGAATCAAGAGATCAGATTTCTTTATTATAATTAAATTATATTGAGATCATTGGTGAATCCGTTTTAAGTTCAGACAGAAAAAAATTAGAACAAATCTGACTTAACCAAGGGACACTGTAATTGCGAAAAATTCCAGTCGTACTTAGAAAGGCATATCCAGTTGCACCTTTCTTTCAAAACTCCAGTAGAATTGGAGATGGAAATTGAAAATTGTGTCGACCAATTGCAAGAAGCAGCATGGGTAGCTACACCATAACTAGATTTTCAGCTGTTAAACAAGAAGTGTAAGAGTTAAACAGATGTATATACAAAACTTTTTGGAACAACTTACTGACAACTTGACAACACGCTATTTCTTCTGAAGAACCACCAAGAGGATAGAAAGACCGATCGCTCAAATGCCACCAATTTCTAAAGAAAGAACCAGGAAAGGGCCGAACACTTCTAAACTATAAGGCTTGGGAACAACAAGCAGCGATAGGACTGGAGAATTTAACCAGCAAGTGACTCCTGGTTTTGAACTAGTTAAAGAAAAGATGTTACAGCAATTCTCAAAAGGCAACCTTAATTAGCAGTTCTCTCAGACCCAGAAACCGGGAAGAAACCCAACAACTTCAGGGGTATAGGTCCACTCCCTTGCTACCAATATTAGCAAAGCTGTTTCAAAAACTTGTGCTCAATAAACTTAAACCAATATGGCTTTCGCAATTAACATTCTATAATCGATCAAGTGCATCGAGTCACAGACGAAATCTAACATCACTCGAAGAGAACACAGTTTCTGGTTCTTCTAGATAAACAAACTTCTACTGGTCAGATCCTACTTGTGCCATAATATACAGTGTGTTAGGGCCAGTGCTGTATCTATTGTACACTAATGACTTATCCAAACTATACGGAATATTGTTGGCTACGTTTTTTGACGATGCTGACGTTATGGTTATAGACTCAGATGTGAATAATGCGACTAACAATCTATAAAAAGCTCCAGATAGTGTCAATGACTGCGCTATAAAATTGGAGATTTAACTCAATGAAACTGAGTCTAATAATTCAACTTTATAAGCAAAAATAATCAATATGCCTAGGAAGCTCCGATAGAGGGAACATGTGAAGAAAAAATGCTCTAAATTACAACTAACATACAGGAAGTTATACTGTCTTATCGGACGGAAATCTATTCTTTTCACCTACAACGTGCTATATAAGCAAATCTTGTAGACCTATGCGGGGTCTACCGAGTCAGCAAATGTTAAGTTGATTCAAAAGTTTCAAAACCAACCTCTGGGTGTTCTGTGGTGGATGAAGCACACTAATCTTCACCACGATTTACAAGTGAAAGTATCAGCAAAATCAGAAGATTTGCAGGGCCCCAATTGGAACGACTACATCTTCACCCCAACAACGAAGCCATCCAGCTTCTGGACAACACCAACTTGGTGCGGAATCTGAAACCAGTGAAGCCACTTGAACTTCTACTAGTGAAAAGTGACGTGGCATTTAAAAAAGTTTAAAACATTTTAGAAATTTTTATGATTGTGCCAGCGAAATAATGGACAACTGACAACATTTGGGTGAAAGTTGGATTTAAGAACTTTTAGTAATTTAAGTTAGCGTTCAAATAGCCAGTTGGTTCTAATAATAGGTACTATATTTCTAAGACTCTGGTATATATATAAAAAAACCAAAGAAAGGGTTAGATTTTTAAGAAAGAAAATTGTTAACATTTCCTAATTTTTGCATTTTTGGAACACAAAAGTAAATTGGAAGTTAGAGTCGTCTTTTGTTATGCATTTAATAGAATCATTCATTCCTATAATACCAAAAATTTGTATTCACCCATGTTAGCAATTAATAAGAAACAATGTTACTGTATTACATTGAAGTCCAAATAGCAGAAGCAATGGTTACCACACTGTTTGCTATAGGAGAAAAAAACACAAATTTAACAAAAGCAAAGGTTAATCTATACCAAAATCGATTAGTTTTAAAGATAACTTTCTATGGTTTTCTTCTTCTTCTTTCTCGTTTCCTTCATGCCCTTTCAGGCGTCGGATTCCATGGTTTTCAAAAGATTAGAAAAAGCAGTCGAAAAGCTTCAGTTTTCAAATTTGTGTAGGAATTGATCTACCAACTAGAGTATATAGTATTAAAGTAGCTCGAATTATTACTACCATATCTTCATCAAGCACTCTTCTGTCCAAGCATATAATGTGGGCAAATTAGCAAGTTGTTATGCATGTACTGCAAATTATTAGTCTAGAGAGCTAAAATTGTATGTAATATATTGAATTATACAAAATAAAAAATTATAAAAAACAAAAAATGAAAAAATTTATTCCAAAGCTTACAAGACGGCAGCGCTCGGTGCATTCGGATATTGAGTGCCTCTACGGTCGCTCCCTTGAAGGGCCGTGAACAAGCATGAACAAACATGTTGTCAGAAGGTTCGTCTCGGGAGCTCGGGTGGTTGCAATCAAACGTTTCAAAATTACGTGCGTAGGTACTGAAAGTTAGAAAATGGTCTTCAGAAGAGAACTTCAGAAAATATGGATGGCGCCAAATCAAGTTCGTAGCTAGTAGCAGCAGAGTGGCGAAGTCCTATATCACCTGCATAATGTGGTTTCAGAAAAACACATCGGGATTTAGAAGGGATTGTAGAAAATTCAAGAGCGGTTCTATTGGGTAAACTGTAAATAGGCCGCAAAAGAATGATACTGAAAGTATGTAAATGAAGGAAGCCTTCGAAAAAGAAGGATAAACATTTTAATCCAATTCTCAGACCCTAGTTGTCGTGGGTTGTGTTATAAATAGGTCTCAAACGTCTGCTGCTACCAAATCAAGATTTATCCACAGCTTACTGTTACTTTTACCATAGGAATATATACAATTTCCGGGTAATATGGGGTTTTCTACACAGCCCTTTCCACAAATGTCATAAGTCATCACGATTCTGGGGAGACCGGCTTTAAGTAGGGAGCAGAGTAACAGTCGACCCTAGAACCGAGCCTCTTTAACAGGATCGTGGGTAAGCTGTTGGAAAGCTTGCAGCGTCTTGAGCATTCCAGAATCCAAAGAATGAGGCACTCTATAAAAATCACTCTAGAATTCAGTGCACGGGTTTGGGTATTCAGAAAAATTTAACAACAGGCAAACACCTAAATAACTTCCGACGCTCTTCGGGAGTACTTGCATTCCATTCTTCCCCTAAATTTTTTTGAAGGGTGTTTCGGTGACGTTCTACTTGTTTATCTTCCGCTTCAGTGTGACTCAGAAATACTCAAAGGGGTTTAGATTTGGCGACTGGACTGGCCAGCCTAACAGCTGCACTTAATTGCTTTGAAATCACTGCATGCTGTTTGCCGATCTGTGGAATGGGGTATTATTGTTTATAGCGGAGCAATATATTGTTCAACGTTTATAGATTTTTCACAAACAACCGTTTCTCCGACATCGACACCACCCCTTTAATGTTCACTTGGGGGCATTACACATTAAAAAAAGTTAATCTTCGCTCACTCGTCACCTCATGCAAGTAACACCTGAATAATTGTTAAAATTAAATACCCTTTTATTACACATGTGTATATGTAACAGACTTATCGTTATTATTTAGACGTCGAGAATAATAGTAAAGGACCTTCCACATTAAGTTAGTTAGAATCGTCTGACCATGGAGCATTTGCCCAATCTTTCTCTGTTAAATGTTGGTAATGTTTCTTGTTCTCTTCAAGATTGCTTTTCCTAGTCTTTTCACGATATTAACAATAAGAAGCCCGTCAGTGTCTGTAGATATTGTGGAAACAAACACGAAAGCAGTTTTTCAGTTTACTTTTAAGAAAATTTCAAATCAATTATTGGACTTCGCGCTTGAAATAACAAGAACAGAGGCCTCGCTGGGCTGTAATTGTTAAGATGACGTACAAATATGAGGGTGCCTTATACTTTTGGCCACTGCTGTATATGCATTTAAGTACGTACAAGAAACGGGCAAGAAGGCACGTGAATTAAGGCACAGTTTGTGCGGTAGGAATAAATAATTGATAAAACCGCATTAACTAACTGGTAACCACACTGAACAATATATAGTGCCTATGTAGTGTTAAATGCTTGTTAAGGAGAAATTATTAATCAAACCCATAAACTCAGTTCGTTCCAACTGGAGTCAGGTTAGAATTTATAGCAACTCCAAGAAATATTTAAATAAATTACCACAAAGGAAATTACCGTACCGTACGTCCAGTTGCACAAACTAGAAGTGGCTGCGCTACAAAGTGAAGATCTTAGGGACGAAGATCGTTTAATAAAAACGGGTACGTATCTATTTAAAAACCATGGATCTATATGCGTTAATGTGGAATCTTGAAAGAAAAGAAATCAGAACTTCGAAAGAATTAATAATAAATACAAAATACAGTCCAGAACTTTAACAGGTAAATTACAAAAATTGAGAAAATACTTCGCTAGAGATTTAGTAAAAAGTCCGAACAAAGGTTTAGACAGATATGGAAATGGAAATTTGAACGAGATAATTGAGAAGAAGATTACAAATAAATGCAAAATAAAATTACAAAAGCTCAAATTAAGAATTACAAACACAGAGAATGCTCCACAAACTTAATGGAGAATTAGAAGGAGAGTTACAAGAAGCAAATGCAGATACAGAAGAACAAAATTCAGCAGTGTAAGCAAGATATCGGAAGAGAAATTGCAAAAATAAAGGTAAAATTGGAACAACACTATCAAAGAATTAAAATTAAGCTCGAAAAAATATTCTAGAAGGTCTACTGAAGAGTTAATGACAAACCCGGAGAACTATCCAGAAATCCAAGAGAACAACTGAAGATAAACGCGGAAGAACACGTCAGAGGTTTTAGAAAGACACTGGAAGGAACTCGAAGTGTCACTCGAGAAGTTTAAAAAATAAACAAGAAAAAGATATAGAAACGACGGTGCAGCAATCACTAGAAAAAGATCTGTAAGTCCCAAAAAACTACCGTGTTTATGGATTGTTGGTTCCACAGGAACTACAGCAAGAGTAGGCACTTGACTAGGAATTAAAAGTAGTGCTGAAATTAAAGCACAAAAAGAAATCAGTGCACCAAATATAGTAATAAGAGCTTATTGTGTACAACGAGGTTCCTTGAAGTTGGAAGATGGTCTTCTGAAGAGAATCTGGCAGAACACAAAGCCGAGTGTTGAGAGTCCTACATTACCTGCATGATGAGGCTTTAAGAGGACACATCGAGATTTAGAAGCGTTACAGGAGATTCATCGTGTGGTTGGTTCTCGGGTTATAAGGCCGTGGTCTTGACGTTTCGTCCACAACTGCGGCGGACATCTTCGGAAGAAAATCTTCTAAAAATTAAGTGACTGCCCGTGCGTTTTCGCTTTTGTACTCGTGCGAGTATGGTAGGGATAGTATTGGGGGGTCGTTGTTGACGTCACCGGGATGGTATATGACGTGATCGGGCTAGCTGCTGACGTCAATCGGGTCGTTGCAGGTAATATTTCGGCATTTTCTGACGTCACTCGCTCTTTCGCCGTATCGCGTTCTGTTTGTGCCCTTTGAAAGCAATAAACCAAGACCTAGATTGAATCCGTCGTCTCTGTTAAAATTCGGGCAAACATAAGTTTTATCCAACTGTAAAAGGAGGTGGATCTTTATAAATATAAAAATAATTTTAACAGGGACGACGGATTCAATCTACCTAGGTCTCAGGAGTAAAAATAAATAATCAAAACCTCAAATTGACGTTGCTAAAATATGTGAAAATTTGCCTGACATGCGAACCTTTGCGACATACTCTGACTATGTCATAAAATCAATATGCGGCTCTATTCACTAGTATTATTAGCTCAATAGACCGAGAAAGCAAACATAAATCAATTCGAGCATTTAGTGCAAGCTTTAAATTGACTGCAATATTCTACTGCATTCAGGTCAGTTCAGTGTTTATACATACTAGGGTTTGCAAAACTATAAGAAAGTTGATTACAGAAGCTGAGGCACACTGTAAATGAACTTCCTTTCATGGATGTGAAAATCTTAAAGTGCCGATTTATAATTCTCCCTTAGACCAAAGAACCAAGTTCAACTTTTAAGAGAAGTACAGCGAGTCGTGTGATATAATCAAACATTTGCAGATTCTCTTCAAGAATTGATTAGAATGTGACTAAGTTGCAGTTAAAAAATCCCCCAAAGATGCTTATAAGAGCCTGATCGCATTATTGGGCGATGTAGAAGTCAAATTAAAATGACGGTGAAAGTTCTCATGGAATTTATCTAAACAAGATAAAGCTAAAAACACAAGCAAACTTTTAGTTTTCTATCAAAAGTAATATTATTGCTTCTATAGGCACAATGTTTGCCTAAGAATATCGAACTAATAATAATATAATGAGTGGCCTCAACGTGATCTGGTAGTCGAATGAGAACGATTTGATAAGCCAAGTCTTAGGGAGTATCTAAAACAGAATCAACAAGCACCTGCTTCTGTGACTCATCCTGCATTGCTCTCATAATACACTCATTCTATAAAAAACGCGTAATATGCGTTTGATTTGAAAGTAGAGCTACGATTTCTGGCAGTAGCCGCGAACTTTGGTTTCGGCGCTAAAGAGCATCATGGGCTTACCGTCGTTCATTTTGTGTTGGGGGCCACAGTAGCAACTATACGACCCTGGTGTTGAATTTAGATTCCAGTTCACCAAGTTTTCGATGCGGTATCCCGACGGGCATGTACGGAATGCCCCAAAAGCTGTTTTGATACGTGGTTTCTTTCAACTTGTCTTTGCAGTTGCCAATTCCATTACACAGTTTAGAGACGTTTACGCAGTAGTTGTTGTTTACTCACCGAAAGAGGCTTGCAGTTCTTCGGAATGACGGTGAATTTGCAATCGATCTCACCGTTGCAATCAGTCTGCTTGTCACAGTGTTACGATTTTGGTTTGCGCTAGTCACTTTTGCACTTAAATCCCATGCAGGCGAACTCTTCGCACCCCTTGGTTTCATTCGAAAGGTCGAGACAGTCTACTTCTCCATCGCAAACCAATTCGACCAAAATGCGCAGTTCAGTTTATCTCAATTGTCGCCAGTGATTTTCAGTGTCAGAAACGAAAATGTTGCTGACGCAAATATGGTTTCTACACCGAAACCTTTCGCATCCTTTTTCGTCTGACTAATCTGCGCAGTTAACTTTATCATCACATCTGTAGCATACCTTGGTCTACATTAAAGCAGCTAAACCCCTAAGAACTCACACGTTGGCTACCAAGTAGATAATTCCTCAGCTGCTCAGTTTGAAGTGCCACAAATGACATTTGCATTAAACTGTATTTACAATGATCGGGCAATAACTTTGTGCAAAATTAAAAGATTTGTCCATAGAAACTATTCTAATAATTCAGAAAGCTTTCTG
The DNA here is from genome assembly GCA_036346155.1 of Sinelater perroti. Lineage (NCBI taxonomy): Eukaryota > Metazoa > Arthropoda > Insecta > Coleoptera > Elateridae > Sinelater > Sinelater perroti. The sequence goes on from JARFIY010000201.1 coordinate 10,207,356, forward strand.
AGACGATACAATGGGTGCAGCTCAAATAAGGGCGCGGTACAAATAATTCAGAGATAGACGGACATTTTTTGAAAGTGTCCTACACTCTGGAGCTTAAATAATCTTTGTAATGGAAGAGAATTCAAACGAGGTTTGGTACAATGGAAGCGACGCCAACGCTGGAAGGATTATGTGAGACCCAAGGCGCTTACTTAGATAGGAGTTGACGTTATGAGCAATGTTCCTTGCATCTTGTAACAGTTTTTCCTGTTGCTGCCTTTATGTTGCAGCTAAGCGGAGCTTTAACTCAAAATTGATACGCTATAGGTCAGGTGTTAAATAGAAAGTTGTTGTGGTGTTTTAGCACTACCATGGATTAAGTGTCAACAGATACAGAAGTAAAATCAGAGTTCTTAATACAGTTGGGCGTAATACGGATACAGAAATGCCTTTGTAGAGTGTATGAGATGAACCAAGAGGGCAATTAGACATATAAGGCGAATGACGTGTAATTTAGGTCACAGAACAAAGAATAAGTTAGCCATTTTCTGCTGATAAAAGGTTATGACGTTGGATATTTCTTAAAATTTGTACTGATGACAAAAAGAGAGATAATAAAAAAAATACTGAAACAAATGCTTTAGTGAATCGTTGATTTATAATAACTTGAAGCAAAGAGATGCCAAACTTTTCGTGAAAATTACTACCCGAGATTATACAGAAACCTTGTAAACTACGTTTTACAGTCGGGCTTTATCTCTTATTTCTTTATTATCTTTTATACGTTTTGTTTAAATTGTCGAACACTAGTCGACAGATGAATTCTACTCCTGTTTACTTAAAGTATTCTCTCGTCCTGATTGAAAGGTTGAAGAAGTAGTCCAGATAGAACGTTTCATTCTGACTGAAAATCACACTATTTATCTAAAAATTCGTACACGTAGATTAGAACAAATTGGAGCTTTGGGTGAGTAAGTGTACAGACATTTTAAGTTTTTTTTGCCTCAGTTGAATGATCAAAGAAGAGTTTACAATGTTCGCTGCGTGACAGATTGAACTTTAAGCCTTGTATTTCTGGAAAAATTAAATCCAATAGGCGCGTTTGCAATGCAAATCCGCTTGTGGCCGCAGCTATTTAATGCAAACAGAAACAAACAGCAGCTTTGAACCTCAACTCACCGTTTGAAAGTCCAGCCGAGCATGAATCTGCAAAAGGCTTGGTGTTTGCGGCATGTGTGGGGCAGCGTGACGTCAAATTCATTCTACTATCTGCACTGCACTAGTAGTACTACTACTACTACTAGTAAATGACCTCATTGATAAGCAATCAACAAGTGGTTTTCGACATAAACAAATAACATTAATTTTTAGTTGGCGCTCCGAGTTCGCCGAGTTCGAATCCACGGCTTATCTAGCGGCTTCTTCGCTTCACACGATTCGAATTGACGAGGCGCTTTCAAGTTTGTTGTTGTTAAGTTTGTTAAACAAACGGAAATTTTTAAAGCGCAAAAAGCTTCATTGGTATGTTGCGATAGGTGTGATTGCGGATTTTGAAACCAGCGATCCAATGGAAAAGAAAACGCGAAGCTCCGCGAGAAAATTGTTGCAACAAATTAGGGCAACCTTGACCGAAGGGAGCTTTGAAAGCTCGGCTCCGCTTTAATTGCGCCCGCTAGATGGCGCTTGGGGCATTTCGCATCTCGGCGGTGCTGCACCGGACGTAAACAAAATTAAATGATTTATTGTTATTGCAGCGCGCCGCTCCTGTTATTGCAACAACGCGCGCCGCTAATTAAAGAAAAGAAATGGAAGCGTCCGCGCTCTAGCCGCTGCCGCGCCGAGATATCGAAATTAAACAATCAAGATGAGGTAAGTTAAACAAAACAGAGCGCCCAGATATGGTGGGAAGCACAAATTAAAATGCAAATTGAAACTAACAAACCCAATTAAAACATAGGTCCAATATAAATTATCGCAGGCATAAATGCGTCAAATGAAAGGCCCGTGCTTAGGCCCACATATCGCGGATTTATGGTGGACAATAAAAGGTTCCGCAATACGCAGCGCGGCTTGCTGCAATGATTTTTCCGATTGCTTCCGCCATCGGCGGGCGATCTTGGGGCGTCCCGTGTCAGGGCCGCGATAAGCTGCTAGGGGGAAGGGGGCGTGTGCCAATAGACGTTATCTTCACGTACCAAGAGTGTAATGCAAAAGCTCTAAAAGTCCTATAGGCGCGCGACTTAATTCTCGCCCTTTCTTACTGAAGTGTGATACCATGGTCCATGAAAACTCAATTACTCTCTCCCCTCCCATAACCAGGATTTTTATACATTTGCGTCCATTCGGGGAAAAAAGATGGTTTGGGGTTGATAAACCCAACCTAGAAGCGAATATCAGCTGGGTGATGTTGCAAGGACCTGAAGAGTTAATAGTCTAAAGGGGAAAAGTCTGGTTAATAGGCCGAGTGTGATAAAATTCCCCAACTTAGGTCGGTGATCGTTGCCAAAGTTGTTTTGCGTTGTTCCCTTGCTTTTTAGTGTCCAGTGGTTACTGTGTTACTAGGTAGAACCAATCCAACCAATCGAACCATCCATGTATGATGCTCCGCTGATCCCACCATATACATAGCAATATCTCGTCGTATTGATTATCGCCGTTTTGGATCCCATAGAGAATCATTTTTTTTGTTGCATATGATCTGGTGCAAGAAAACTTTTTTTAAATCTGGACAACAATGATATAGCAACATCATAGTACCTTGTACCACGCTTGTTCTCATCTGTGAGTGGGGAACCCAATACTTCCCTTGTAAATCCCCCCAGTTAAAAAATAATTGACTTTTTACTCCTAGTTCCTTTGCGAGTTCTCACTGGGTACCTTAGCAATTCTCTTCCAAAAATCAGTCCTTTTTTGATTGCCCAGAATGTTCGCCATCATGTAGCTCAAAATTTCCACTCTTAAATCGTTGGAATCCCTTTTGCGGGTACTATAGGAAACATCCTCCTCCTCTAAAGTCGCACAAAGGTTTTCTTAGATGTCACTAGCTTTTTTCGGTTAAAAAAAGTGTGAAAAGTAGCTCAAATGTTACTTGTCGCACGATATTCATTCTCCACTGATATTTAGGTTATGTTGGAAGAACAGGCACCTGTTGTAAGGTGTTGGAAAGCTGACAAATGGTGCTTTGCTATAACCTATTTGAATAGCCACTATCATCAATTGAATTCAGAAACTTTAAACAAAATAGACCACTTTAACAAAATAATCAAAATTAGTGTGCTGAGACGAGTTCAAAAATATGGTTTGGTAGTAGCTTAATTAATTAAAGCTAAGAGTAATTTGCTATAATATAATAAATTAGTTGTTACCTTAAAGTTCAATTAAATTCAACTGTGAGGTGAACAAATTAGATTAAGCTACTTATAAACAGTAACACCAGAAGTCAAATATTCGGCAAATAAGGCTAAGTAAAGAACTAATTAAAAAATCTGTTCGATTAAATTAGCATTGGCTAAAGTTTAACTTAAATTAAGTTATAAGACTAAATACAAGAATATTAAATTTAAAATAATTTTTAAGTATAGAATAATACAAATCCATCAAAAATTACAAGTACAATAACTTATTAATTAAGTTAAAAGTAATTAAAGCTTTGTAGAGGTAAAATCTACAAAAGTGCGTTAAAAATAAAGTAAGCAGTTTGGATTAGACTAAGCCTAAATTATTCGCTTTGATTGCATTATTATTTAATTATTTCTCAAGATAAATAAAATAAAACAAACAGTAAAAAAGAGTTAATGAGATAATTTTGATCGGAATATAATTAAATTAAGTTTCTGTGTGAATTAACTTCAGAGAGAATTGAAGTTGTCTAATTAAAAAAGTAATTAGTTTTTAAATTAAAATAAAATAAAGCTAATAATAAGCCAAACGATACAAAATTAAGTTTAAGTAATGTAAAATATATCAAAAATAAATTACACGTAAGCCTAAATTAACTTTTGTTTTGCCTAATTAAATACTAGGCTTGAAACAACTGAATTTGAGATGAAATCCTGCGTACTCAGGTTTTCTTTAAAATATCGTTCTGTTCGTTTTAATTAACTAAATGTAAATGTAAATTAGAATATCTTTAAATTAAATGATAATTATATGAAAATTGAATAAAGAAATTGAAATAGTTTTTTAATTAAAATAAAATCAAGCTAAACGTAGGCTGTACAATAATATAAAATTAAGCTAAAGTTTTTTATAATTTGAGTCAATCAAAAATAAATTAAACATAAGCGTAAATTAAGCTTCGTTTTGTTTAATCAAATTTTTAGCTTAAATTACTAAATTTGAAACTAAAGCCTTGTATAATTAGGTTTTCATAAAAATACTTCCCTGATTGTCTTATTTGTCTAATTAAAGCTTAATTAATCACAATTATTCTTATAATATTTTATATTTTGAATTTAAAAATTAGTATAACTTCAAATTTAACTGTAGGCTTAAATTAAATTTAAAAAACCTAAATTGGTTCAAATTTTATTCTGAAACTGAAACTTAACTTCTGCCATAATTTAAAGAAATCGATTTTTTTTATTTCTAATAATTGGATAAAATTAGACTCGAAATAAATTATCAATGTCAAATTATTCCGTTTTACTTAAAATTGTTATAAAATACTTAGCACAAATTATTTAAATTTAAGACTGCAGCCCTGCAAATTTTCCTAAATATACTTTTATGTTCTTTTTATTTAACTACTTAAATTGACTATACAAAACTGAAGCCGATTCTAGATAAAATTAGGCTAAATTTGAATTAAAAATGAGTACAATTTCAAGAGAAAGCTGAATTAAAAAATAAATTAAGGAGAAACTTGAGTTAGTTCTAATTAAATAAAATAAATTACAGTTAACCTTCTTCTATCTTACCTGAGTGTATCGCAGTGCTTCAAATTTCTTTGATGCCTCCATTTAATGGTCCACTGGTACCTTAAAAAATAAATTAATATGTACAATTCAATAAATATGGCTAACTCGATGTTACGAACTGTCAACAATACTAAATTCTTTGGGATCATCTACTTTCAACCAACATTGGCTACATTGAAGGTTTCCCAGGGCTTACACTTTGGTCCTCTCCTCTTTGTTTTGTATATAAGCGATCTTTCCTGTATGTTTACCGAAACAAAACTTTTGCTACCAGGTCGACTTCAAGGTCTGTTGGGATATTCAGTCATAAACCAGGCTGCTTGATACGGCAGTTGCAAATTTGTTGCGTCATCTTTTATCAATAAGTTTAAAATTAATGCAAATAAGTGCTGTATTTTATTACTGCGTGGAAAGGCTTCAGCCCGAGCTGGAGCTGTAAAGATTTCTGGTTAGGCAAACATCGATTCTGCCGATTCCTACGTCTGGGTCATCATTTCAACATTTACGTTTCAAATTTTGTTGTAAACCTTCAGTACGTAATACAAAATTCCAGTTCAAAGAGAATTAATAAGACAATACCAAATTGCTGATTAAAGCTGAAGAGAAACTAATAGCCTTAAAGAAAGGGAGTATTTTTGGTTGAATGCTTTTGTGTTCTTACAAAAGCGGTGAGGTTCCATTGGCCAACGACGATTCTCCTAGAATGAGGGATGTACTACTAGATTTAGCACCGATCCTAAATTGGGAATTTTAAAGTAAGAGCACGTTCGTGTCGTTACAACTTTACAATGCTTGTCCGCAAATGCGTAAAATACAATTTCTGCCAGTAAGCTTTTATTTGGTTCAGCAACTAGCACAATCCACAAAGCAACAGTTAAAACAAAAAAGCTTTGCTTTACAAAATAATATTGTAGAGCTGTTCAAAACCATCTTATATAATAGTAATGGAGGATACATACCTTTCTGGTATGTAAGTAGTAAGAGCACAGGACAAACTTCTGAGCAGAGTTGTCAACATATTTCGCGTTAAAGTTACCAGTCAATGACTATGTTTAATTGCGTTCTCTATTCAACATATCATCATTGGAAACTAGAATAAAAACTGTCCTATTTCAACAGTATAGTTGGTTGTCCTTGTCAGTGCTAATTAGTTTAGAGTATCGTTTTTCTTTCAACTAACAACCTGCACCTTTTTCAATTTTTCCCGTAGATACTTAACAAATTCCCCAAGGATAAGATTTATGTTTCAAAAACAGGTTTCTACACGTTGTTGTTTTTTTCTCATTGACCTTTAACACATCTCAGTTTACTTTAACGAAATAAATCACGTGCACATGTAATCGGTGTCCTGTCAAAATTAAGTATCATTTTTAAATTATGACACCAAAGATAAAAAAATAAACATAAAGCTTTTTACGCTAAAAACCTATAAACATTGGGTAAACTGAAATGGCGATGCTGATTTCTGTCAACGTTACATTAATAAGCAAAACTATTGCATCCTCCAACGACCGAACAACCTCTGCACTCAAACTACAACCAATGCGAGGTATGGCTTTCAGACTGAAAATGTTATTTGGTCGTATTTCTTTAGAAAATGCGATGGCAAAACTGGTAACGTCGCTAGCGAATGTTACAGAATACGATGGCATCACTTCTATAGCTTGCACGTGGATTTTTGGCAGCATGCCCTTTCAACAAAGCAACAATGGTTGAGTGTGGCACTTTGTAGTGATAACAATAAAATATCTTGTGGTCTGGTAGTTCTTAGGCTTTTTTTAGACTTCTCTGAAAGGTAGAATCTATGCCGATAATTTCCCAGTTTCTAGTTTGCACTAATACAAATAAATCGTCATTTGTGAGTCACATAACGGATCGTTAGTCCACTTATTAACTTAAATTAAGCTTCTGTTAATTTTAGAGAAAGTTAAGTGTACATGCAATAACACTTGAAGAGAACTAATCTCTACTAGACTTAAAACAGAATGAAAAGCCTGAACCCCTAATTAAGTTAAATTAAATATAAGCTTAAATTAAGTTCACATCATTAATTTAATTAAGACAATTTAAATTTGACATCTAAAAGTAGTTCTAGTTAATTCTCTTTTGGTTTGAAACTGAAATGACATTTTCAGCTTACGATAGCATAAAGCTACTTTAAAATTAAAAACAAGGCTCTTGTGCTTAATCAAGTTCACTTTAGCTATAATTTGTCGAAGTTCAGTTGCACCTGAAATTAAGATTTTATAATGCAAGTTAAAATTAAAGTATGATAACAATTAAATTAAAATCTCCAAGTTCAGAATATAATTAATTTATATAATCTAAATTTAAACTAAAATTATGTTTAACTTATAGATGCAATTAAATTTGCTTTCACTTAATTTAAACCTTCAATAAGAAACTTTCGTGTCATAATTCGACTTGTAGTTAGTTTCTATCTTGATGTAAGTTAAAGTTAAAATTAAGATCAAACTAAATTAGCCCTGACTAGAATTAAAATTATAGTCAAGTTCTTAGTGTAAGCGAGCTTCAGATAAAATTATGTTAAATTTTAGTTATAATCAACATTACTTAATCCAAAAAATTAGCTAATTAAATTAGCGGAAATTAAATACTTTCTAGCCACATTTAGTCTGTCTAATATGGTCTACATCATATGGTGTTACTGATTATCAAGTGAAAAATATTAATGAGTCTGTACTTTATATATTGCACTCAAACTGGAAATCAAAAGACTTTTTACAAAATAGATGTCGCTCAATTATAAACCTGGGGTGAATATTTAGGATTTTAAACAGTCCAGTAGCTTTCAAAGGACAATTATAAATTATCAGCACTGCAAATACAATTAAAACAGAAAATTTCACATTATTAGTGACAGTCAAATTAAGTGCTATAATTCAGACTTAAAATTTTTAAAATACGCTAAATTAAAGTAAATTCGTTGAATTTACTTTTGTTAGGATAAAAAAAATGGCCAAATTCAGAAGGCATGTAAGCTTCACCTCGACAGACTAAGTGCTTTTAGTGTTGAAAAGACTGTATTTTATTCCTAGTGTTGTGGAAATATTTTTACTCTCGTATTTATTGTATTCATGTTGTTCGAATTTATCTCGGTAAAGATTGAACCAACAAACTTCAAACATTGCAATTGTTTTATTGGACGTATGATACTACAATAACTAGGCTTAGGTGTTCTCGAAAACATTCACCATAATTTGTTGCTAATATGTTTTTGTTTATTATCTGTAAATTTTGCTTGTTTACAGTAGTGCAACCAGTCAGTAATATTTGCCAACATCTAAAACGCCTTGGTTCAAAGATGTTAGAAGGATAGATCGCAGGTAGAGCTCGGTGATATAATCTGGATAGACCCTGAACAACTTTTAGCTTTTTCGACAACAACTTTCTCAGTCTTATTGTCGTCGAGATTTCTACTGAAATTATGCATGCCCTACTTATTTACGTATTGGACGTCCGGTGAAAAAGTCGATGATTATCGAGAGGAACCGATGTTTATAATTAATGTTTTGAATTCATATGACTGAAAGAAAGCACTCAGGTCAAACGAGTTAAAATCCATAACTAAATGATGTTCATTATCAATTGAACTATGAACGATGAAAGCCGATTGGTGATGTGGAGATGGTTTAGAGAAAGCATCATTAGGTCTCTTCTTTGACAAGAAAGGATAATGGATAAGAACAAACGTCTAATCATCTTCTATAACACTATGTTTCTATATGAAAAGCGAGCTGGACGTGAAGAAATCCGGTGATTTTTGAGACGAACCAAATGTTTAAATCATGTTCCCTCATGCTCGTATGCACTGGGGTGTAAATGACAGGAACAGAGTATTATGATCTGACAGGCCAAAATTCACAATGAGAACAAACTGAATAACGCATATCAGACTGTTTTGTGCGAAAGATCTAATATTAAGTACTAATTGTTGACTGTGAAGCATGCAGGTGCATCGATACTGTGGAGATAGTTTAGTAAAAGAGTCGTTGGCCTCTTTTTTGACTTAAAGAATAAATGGCAGCCATCTTTACAATACTGCGTTTTATTGAAATCATAGTAGACGTACCGTAAAAAAAAACTATTTTTTGGGGGCAAATGAGGTATGTTTGTACCAATAAGCACTGGAGTGTAAATTACTAGAAGAAAATGCTCTGATTGGGTACGTTAAAATTCAAGATCTTGGAAACAGGCGGAATAATCCATATCAGCTGCTATTTAGGTAAAACATTCAACGTTAAGCACAAATAACTGACTATGAACTATAAAGGTGGATTGGTAATGCAAAGATGTTTCGGTTGGGTCCTTTCTTCAGCTTCAAAGAATAACTGATAAGAACAAGTAGCTGTTTGAAAAAACAGGCGATTTTTGAAACGAATCAGCTCACTTAAATGACGTTTCCTCACGGCTGAAAGCACTGGGGTGTAAATGACTGGACAAAATGTTCTAATTAGACGCGCGAAAATGCATGATTTTTAAAATAGTCAGCTGCCCTGTAGAAAAAATATTTGATTTAATGTATGATCCACGAGGGCGGTTGGTGATGTGGCGATGATTTTGCGAAGACACCGTTAGGCTTATTTTTGCACTTGAAAAAGTAGCAGATAAGAACAAACATCTATTCATCTTCTAGAACATTACGTTTCGATGTAGAAGGCATGCTAGATGTTCTGTGAAAAATTCGATAATTTATGAAACGAACCAACTTGTCCAAATGATGTTTGCTCTCATAAAAAAGTCCATGGTTACATGGATAAAAAATTCATAATCCTTGAAACAGACGGAAGAACGTTTGTCGGTAGTATATTTTCTGCGAGCTAGTTAATAACATTCGCCAAAATTTAAAACTCCATTGTTAAAGGGTGTCACAGACAAAGTTCAATGATCAATTTGAAGTTTCCTAATCAACCATTTTGAGATTTCTGCGTCGTGCAGATCTCCAACAACTTTCCATATATTTGATAGAAACGTTCTTGGCTTCTTACAATTTAATTTATTTTCACTGTCTCCAATATTTCTGTCGTACCAACCACAAACGTTACATCTCGTGACCCAGTTCCTCTATTATACGCCATGTATGTACTGTTGATCTACGTATTGACATCCGCTGAGGTTGGCGATTTTTGAGACAGATAAACTTTCCTGATTGAGGTTTGCGCGAGCTCATGTGCACTGGGGTATATGTGATTGAAAGAAAGTACTCTGGTTGGATGAATCAAAATTCAAGGGCATCCTGTAGACAAAAGATTCAATGTTAAGTATCCACTGTCGACTATAAACCATTCGGTACGATTTCTAGGACGAACTGACTTGTCGAAATGATATTTGCTGCCATCCGTAAGTACTCTAATGTAAGGTAATAAAAGAAAGTGCTCTGATTAGGTGCAAGAATGTATGTTAGACGTTATATAAATCAAAAATTCAATGTTAAATACCACTATAAATCATGGAGGCGAATCGGTGATGTGGGAATGATTTAGCAAAAGTAATGTTAGACACCTACTTTAACTTGAAAATATGATAAATAAAAACATTATTACACCTTCCTGAACGTCCCGTGAAAAAGTTCGTAATTTCCAAGTGACGATGGATCGGATCCATAAGCATTGCAGTCTAAATTAGTGGAAAAAAGTGCTCTGGTTACATGAAATAATGTACTTCAGGCCTCCCATGAGCAAAATTGTTAAGTATCAGTTGTTGACTATGAACGTGGAAGCAAATTGGTGATGTGGGGAAGGTTTAGCAAGGGTAGCTCCTTCTGCCAATTAAAACAATAATCGATAAGATTCCATCCACCTTTCAGAACATTGTTTCTATACGGAGAGGTTGCTGGGCGTTTCGTAAAAAAGCACGTGATTTCTGAAACTAAGTAAGTTGTCTAAATGATGTTTGCTCGTGTCCGAAGAAAGTGGTTTAGTTAGACGGCATAATGTATAATATTCAATGTTCAGTAATAATTGCGAACTATGGATCATAGAGGAGGATCAGTGATGTGGAAATGTTTTAGTGAAAGTATCGTTGGACTTCTTCTTCGACTTAAAGGGATAATAATAAATACTTTGCCATAGTCAATAATGTTATGTTTTCGTTCTGGACGTTCTATGAAAAAGTCGGTGATTTCTGAGACAAACCAACTTGTCCTGTAGGCAAAAGATGCGATATTAAGTACCACTTTCAAATATAAACTGTAGAAACTGATTGGTGATGGGAGGATTGTTTAACAAAAGTAAAATCGGTCACCTTTTTCGATATGAAAAGTTAATAGATAAGAATAAATACTTTGGCATCTTCCAGAGCACTATGTTTCTATGTGAACATTCCGTGAAAAACCAGGGATTCCTAAGAAAAACCAAATGACGTTTGGTCATGCCAGTAACGACTGAAGTTTAAATGACTAGACAAAGTGCTCCGGTTAGATGAAATGACGCACGTCAGGCATCTTGTAGATAAGAGACTTAATGTTAAACACTAAATGTCGACTATGAAACATGGAGGCGGATCGGTGATGTAGAGATGGTTTAGGGAAAGTAGTATTGGGCTCCTCCGTTGACTTGGAAGGATAACGGATAAGATAACACATTTCTATCTTCCAAAACTCTATGTATTTATTCGGAAAACGCGATGCGCGTTAGTGAAAATGCACCGAGATGAAGCAACTTGCCAAATGATGTTTCCTCTCACTCGTATGCACTAAAGTATAAATTATTGGAAGAAAGTTCTTTGGTTAGATGAATCGAAATTCATAACTTATTAACAAATGAAATAATTACGCTAGGCGTGTTAAGGATGTTAAGGACTATTTGCCAGCTGTAAAGCATGAAGCTGATTAGTGATGTGGGGAAAGTTTAGGAAAAGGAGTGTTCTTTGGCTTCAAAGGATGATGAATAAGAATAATCCATCTTCCATAACATTATATCTTCATATGGAAGATGTGCTGGATGTTCCATGGAAAAACGGTGATTTCTGAGCCGAACCAATTTGTCAAAATGATGTTGCACTGGAGTACGACAGGAAGAAAGTGCTCTTGTGAAGTAAGTGAAAATCCATGATCTTTAAAACAGATGCAAAGATCTACGTCAAGCGTCCTGTGGGCAAAAGGTTCGATGTTAGATATCAATTGCCGATTATGAACCATAGAGACAAATCGATGATGTGGGATGTTTAGCTAAAGTAGCTTATGGCCTATTTTTTGAAAAAATGATGGATAACACTTATCCTTCTCTTAGAACACTATATTTCCATACGGGAAATGTGCTGGGAATTCTGAGGAAAAGTCTGTGATTTCAGAGATGAACCAATCCGTACAAATAACGTTTCAGAATAGGCAAAAGGTTCAATGTTAAGTACCATTGTCGATTGCGAACTATGAAAGCGCAGCGGTTATGTGTAAATGGTTTAGCAAAATAAGTGTTGAACTCTTTCCACTACGAGGGATAATAGATAAGAATAAAAACGACGTTTCTTTGGGCCCTTGTACACTGGAGTGTAAATGACTGAAAGGAAGTGCTCTGGTTAGTTACATCAAAAACCACGATCTTTTGAATAGATGAAATAATGCAAGTCTAATGTCTTGTACGCAAAAAATTCACGTGGTTGGTGGTGTGGAGACGGTTCAACCAAACTGGAGTTGGTACCTTTTTCGACCTGAAAGAATAATAGATGAGGACAAACACCTTTCAAAACACTATGTTTCTCTATGGGAAGCGTACTAAACGTTACCGGAAAAAATCGGCGATATTTTAAACGAACCAACTTTTCAAAATGACATTTTCTCGCGCCCATGTACATTAGAAGTGCTCTGATTGGATGAATCAACATTCACGGTATTTGAAACAGATGGAATAATGTACGTCAAGTGTTCTATCAGCAAAATATTCAATATTAAGTACCAACTACCGTCTATGAAGCAAGGTGGCCGGTGATGTGGAGGGGGTTTAGCAAAAGTGTTATTTTTTTGATTTTAAGGAATAATAAGTAAAAACAAATACCCTGCCATCCTTCAAAATAAAACGCTTTCATATGAAAGGCGTGCTGACCGTTGATTTTTGAGTCAAATCAATTTTTTCACATGATGTTTGCTCGTCCCAATAAGTACTGTTCTTTAAAATAAAATGGATATTAACAGGTAGAAATCTAAGTTTACAACTAAAAATTAGATTAGTGGAATGCTATACGTTCTCAATTCTTCCCTGTGGCTCTGAAAGCTGAACATTAATCAACAGTCCACTTAAAAAATTAGAATTGTTTGAAGTGTGGATCTATAGAAGAATTATTTGCATAAATTGGATGGGCAGAGTTAAAGAAGCACTGAATTGCTTGGGAAAATCAACTGAATTAATCAAAATGCTTAAGCTAAAGTATTTTGGACAAGTAATGCGACACCCTGAGAGATACATTTTACATCACGCAAGGCAAGAAGAATTTTTTGGTTAAAGAACCTTCAAGAACGGTTCGCTAAATAAACATTTTTCTCATTCCGAGCGGCAGCGAATAAAGTTAAAATAGTCAACATTTGCAAAGCAGATTCATCAAATGAAGAAGAGTGTAAATGATTGGAGGAAAGAGCTTTAGTTAGACAAATCAAAGTTCATGCTCTTTGAAACAAGCTGTAAACATATTCCAAAGATTTTAGGTGTAAAATATTTGCTCTTAAGTTGATTACTAAACGTAGACACTGATCGCTGATGTATGGCGTTGGGCCTTTATCTCGAGTTGAATATACAATGACTACGGTCAAATACAATGGCATGTTCGAAAGAAGTGTCATACATCTCCATACCAACGATCCAAGACGTTTGTCAAGGTTGACTAAAGAATGGGGTAGCATGAAAGTCAATTGTTTAACTTAACTCAATTGAGCATCTGCGGAAAGAGTTGGCTAGGCGTATGAAGAAGTTTCTGCTAACTAGCAATAAATAACTGTAGTTTAAAGATACATAAATTATAAAGGCTGTTCCTGCATTGGTTTTTAGTTTTTATGTCTGTCATTAATATTCAGTACATAAAGGTCTATGTTTGTAATAATAACAATATTTTAGTTCCAACTAAATAGAGTCGATTTACAATTTCGATATATAACAGTGTATGTAGAAGCTTGGAGAAACAAACGCACTCGATAGCAGCAACATGCAGACTGATTTTGGTCCTTCAATTTTGGTGATTTTGACGAGGGACGTTTAAGACAACCAAAAAATACACCAAAAAGCAAAGAATTTAAGAAATTGTTGGATGAAGATTCATTTCAGATTCAAAAAAGGAAAAGATTGAAAGAAAGAGACATTGAAAAGCTGACAACTATTTGCGAAATCTTGTTTGATAAGCTCAAATAAAGTTGGTTCGGGCTCGTAAACACTAGAGTGCAAATTATTGAAAGAGAGCGGCCTGGTCAGGCGTATTGTGGGAAAAAGATTCAACGTTAGGTCCTAACTGCTGGCTATGATCTATGGAGACAAATCGGTGATGTGAGTGAAAAGAAACGGTGATTTCTGAGACGAATCAACTTATTGAAATGACTGGAATATAATACTCTGGTTTTATGAAATAATGTATGCAAAAGATTCAGTGTTAAGTACCATTTTTCGATGACGAACCATAAAGGCGGATCGGTGATGTACGAATAGTTTGGCGAAGGTAGCGTTGCGCTTCTTCTTCCGCTTAAGAGAGCGATGGATAAAACAAATACCTTTTTGCCTTCTAAAACTAGTGCTGGGTGTTTTCTGAAAAAAATCGACGATTTCTGACACGAACCAACTTGCTTAAATTACGTTATGTAAAATGTAGTACAAAAGATTTTGTCTTAAGTGCTAATTGTTGACTATGAAGCCTAGACTCCGCTCGCAGACTTTGAGATAAAGACTAAGAACAAATACCTTAAAGTTCCCCAAAACACTATATCACCATAACAACAATCCAAAACATTTGCCAAGGTTGATCAAAAATAGTTTGAAAATAGTTCTAGTCTTGAAATGGTTAAGCCACTCGTTCGACTTATACCCAATAGTAGACTCTAATTGTTGTTCCCATTGTATTTTTTTAGTTTTGATATACGCCACCAAGGTTTGCATTGGCAACAGCGACACAACTTTTTGCTGTTAAAAATAATGAAAATCCAGCCAAACAAGTGCTGATTTATGACTTCGATTTAAAGAAAAAACCCATTGAATCCCATTGAGTGGTTGTAGAAGTTCGTAGACGTAAACGTGCTTCAACAAAAACAATAAGCAGAGATTTTGACGAGGAACGTTTAGAATGATCAAAAAATTGCAGAAATTATTGGATGAAGCTTTATCTCAAAAACAACTTGCAGAAGTATTACACGTTTCTCAGCCCAAGATTTCCAATTGTATTAAAATCAAGGAGAAGGTTGAAAGAAAGGGAAATTGAAAGGCTGACAACTACGTACGAAATCTTGCTTGGTAAGCAACTAGTAAAGGGTTTTCTCATCGTATTGTCACTGAGGATGGAAAGTGGATATATTTTGATAATCCTAAACAAAAAAGTCAATCTTATACTAGGAAAACCATCAACATGGACGCTGAAATATGCTATTCATGGTTAGTAGCCGATGTATTTGGTGGGAGTAGAAAGACGTTCTGCATTTTGAGCTGGTAAACCCCGAGTTAAATGATTACTAGCGACCTCTACAAATAACATTTTTGCTTTGTTTTTATACGGCACAATTGTCAAAGTTAAATAAATATTGTAATTGTTTAAATTTGTCTATTTCTAACCTTCTGGTTGTAGTTCTTTGGACGATTTAATGAATTTGGTGCACACCAGATTTTCATATGCGCAACAAGAGGTAATTTGAGTGTGTTGCGCATTAGTAAGTGAGTTATTAAGAACATAAATTTCTTCTTGTACTCTATCAGTCTAAATAAGACAGAAACGGCTAAGACACCCACAGAGATACGAAAAACGCTGATTAAATAATTAAAGCGGGATTGCGAATTGCTTTTATAATTAAAATCGGTGGCCGATGCTGACAAACGCCGAAAACGATTTGTTACAGCAGATTACGGGGATATTAAAACGCAAAACGGCATAACGCAAATAAACTAATTGCATTTGTTGTTTCCCAAGATTATTTTTTAATTATAATATCTATCGGATCAAGTGCCGCGTCGGCATTGCACAAGCGGCTAGCGACGCTCGGCTTAATTGGCCGCCGTTTTATGGCTCCAATTTATTTAAAAATACACATCCGTAATAGGACATTATTTAAAACAATCGCGCGAGGGGCGGCGGATAGTTGAAGTTTTGGGCAGGAATTTTAATTGGCAAACAATCAGTCGGCCGGGACTGCGCGGCAATAATAGCGCGCAATTAGTTGGACAATTGCGATTTTGTTGTTGTTACCGCAACTATCCCGGTTACAAAATCGCCGCGTTGTTTATTTTTAGATTTACTGCCGGTTTTGTACATTTACGACTGAAGTAAAATAAAGGCGGGGTGATTTAGTGCTGCGGAAGGTTGTGCAATGGGAAGGAGCTTAGCTGCTCTTGTCCGCTCAAACTTATGGAAAATTGCGCTATGCAGACGCTTGGATTGTAAATCTTATCCTCGAGCTTGATCTTTTAAAATAGAATTGTTAATGAAATAATATCTCCTTATTGTTTTCGAGTTGGAGCAAGAATAGTTAATGCACGTCCTTTTCCACGAGATGAACCTTTGAACTTTAGCAGGATTGGTGGGAGTTCAGGAGGAGCGACACTTAAATTTCTCCGCGAGCTGCCAGCCAGATTGGCGATGTGAAAAACGCCACGCGATTTATCAATATAATCTATATAAAATGGATTACAAAAATTAAAATTGACCAAATTTACTGATTGGGTAAGGGCTGGGGTAAATATACCTTAGGAGGAAAGAAAGACAAATAAAGAGAAAAAACGGAGATGGAAGTTATCAGGTGGGAACGAGGAAAAGAAAGAAGTTAAAAAAATGTAGAAGTAGAAAAGTAGAAGAGAAGAAAGAGAGAAATTGAGAAAGATATTTAGGTGGACAGAAAGAAAACTAGTCAGGATCCAAAAGGATGCAGAGTAAAGACTTCATGTTTGAAAGAAGTCCAAGAGCGGGAAAAAGCTGAGAGGTCATGAGTTGGCACAGTGCTTTCGAGCATACTAATAAAAATAATAACTAAAATTTTTCAAAAACTAGAAGGAAAGTATATGCCCATATAATGAAAAAAATCATATTTGGTATCGATGCATAAAGATCAGGTAAACACAGGTAGTGACCATCGGATGGTTCGTGCAAAAGTATGTATTCAAACAAAATTAGATAGATTTAAACTAACATTAAAGGGAACTGCCAGGTTCAACTTCGAAAAATTGCAAGACAGTGAAATAAAGGAGAAGTTTAACGATAGACTAGACAAAAAAATGACGGAAATACACAATGAAAACGTAGATCAACTTCAACAAGAAATTACCAAGAACATAATAACTACAGCAGAAGAAATACTGGGGAAAAAGAGGAAACAAGAGAATAATAAACTATCATTGGACACCAGAAACCTTATAGCAAGAAGAAAAGAATTACAGAGACAAAGTAACAACACAGACAATTTCAGGTTAAGACTTGAAAGAACTGAACTAAATAAAACTATAAAAAAGAAAATACGAAATGACATAAGAAAGTACAATACTAATAAAACAGAATAGAGGTAGCAAAGTGTTCAGGCCAAAAATATCCAACGCTACTAGCCAAATAAATAAAATTAAAGACGCGAACGGACAAGTAATAAATGATGGAAATTCGTTGTTAACAATAGTGAAAGAATTTTACCAGGAACTATATAATTCAATGAAGCAAAAACCAATAGTTAATCAAGACCCACGCGCCAGACTATGTAAACATCTTACTGAAGATCTCCCTGATATTAGTAAATATGAAATAAAGTTAGCTTTAGGGAAAATGAAGAACAATAAATCACCAGGAGAGGACGGAGTAGTAATTGAACTACTAAAGAATAGCGGAAGAGAAACCTTAACAATGCTTCAAAAATTGTTCAATAAGTGTTTAATCGAAGGTATAATCCCCCAAGCATGGAAAATAGCAAAAGTAGTTATAATTTACAAAAAGGGCGATCGTTCAGAACTCCAGAACTATAGACCCATATCACTATTCTTTCATATCCACAAACTGTTCTTTACTATATTAACAAATCGAATTGAAAATAAATTGGACGAAGCCCAACCCCCGGAACAAGCGGGATTTAGGAAAGGATTCAGGACCGTAGACCACATCCAATCGGTCAGAGAAATTGTACAAAAAACTAGAGAATATAACATTGACGTGGTAATGGCTTTCGTGGACTATGAGAAGGCGTTCGACAGTATTGAACACTGGGCCGCAATAGACGCTCTACGAAGAGTAAGGATAGATCAACGTTACATAGCTTTAATTGAAGACCTGTACAAATCAAGCAGCTTCAAAGTACAGCTCCACGAATGTACGGATCCGATTGAAATAAAGAGAGGAGTCAGACAGGGAGATACTCTCACCCAAGCTTTTACAGCAGCACTCGAAGATATCTTCAAAACATTAATATGGGACCAAAAGGGCTTGAACATCGACGGAGAGAAGCTTTCGCACCTCCGATACGCAGACGATATAGTAGTGTTTGCCAACGACCTGGATGAACTACAAAGTATGATCAGAGAACTAAATGAAGTATCACAAACAGTCGGACTAAAAATAAACATAAACAAAACCAAAGTCATGGCAAACTTTAATTTAGGAAATAGAACAATAATGATAGAAAACTCTACAGTAGAAAAGGTTCAGGAATGTATATATTTAGGCCAGCGAATAACACCTAATAAAGATGGACAGGACGAGGAGGTGAATAGACGAATCAGACTGAGTTGGGCGGCATTTGGTAAACTAAAAGAAGTATTTAAATCAAAAATACCCCAAATACTAAAAACTAAAGTATACAATGAATGTGTTTTGCCCGTGTTGACATATGCTTCAGAAACGTTGTCACTAACAAAAGCACTACTTCACAAGCTGCAAGTAACCCAAACGTTCATGGAAAGGGCAATGTTAGGTATAACTCTCAAAGATAGAAAGAGAAACGATTATATAAGAAGCCGAACGAAAGTACAAGATGTTATGCATAAGATCCTAAAACTAAAGTGGAAATGGGCGGGACATGTAATGCGAAGGCAAGACAACCGATGGACCAAGAAGTTAATAGAATGGAGACCCCGCACAGGACGCAGGAGTGCTGGAAGACCCAAAACTAGATGGAAGGACGACATTGTAAAAGTAGCGGGCAGAAACTGGATACAACAAACATATGACAGAGAAAATTGGAAAACATTGGGAGAGGCCTATATCCAACAATGGAGTATACAAATGGGCCGAAGAAGAAGAAAAGAAGAAGACATAAAGAAGAAGTAATCGAAAAGAACCGAGCAAAAAATATTGGAACTCATATAGCTTTCGTAGATCTGGAAAAGACATGCGTTAATGTTTGACGAGAAAAGCTGTGGGACTCTCTGGGGGAAATGAATATCGAAGATAAATGAGTCTAAGTAACCAGAACGTTATATCAAAACACAAAAGACAAAATTACAATGGGGAATAAACAAAACCAATATATGTGTATAAAGGAGTTCCAATTTATACGTTGAAGAAGCATTACAAGTGGTTTAGGAAATGCAAAATAATGGGAAAAATGACCAGTTAAATCTGGCACAAGATAAGGAAGATATGATATACATGCTATGGAAATTAAAAGAAGAATACGGAAAGTAGGGTAATATATAATTGTATATTATATATGACAAAAGTAATATCAAATATGGATAACATAGAGGCAGACATAGAAAATAAAAAGGTGAAGGACAAAAGGCCAACAAAAGATTTCATAAAAGATGCAAAAATAAATATATTATAACGTATGGGGAATGTGGGCCACTACAAACAAAATAAGGCATACAATAATATGAAGCTGGGCTATATGAAACGAAGTTTACAATGTATAAGAAAAGATAGGAAAAGAACAGAGGTGATCTTATTACAAAAAAAGAATAAATGACGAAAGATGACAGAAGGCAGTTGTGGATTGATCGCCTAGAGAAAAAGCAGAAGGGGTCGATTAGTAGTTAAGTGTCAAGAAGATGATGATTGACAAAGGTCTACGAGAAAGGGATGTGAAAGATAGGCCATTGTAAAGTTTGAGAATCCATAAAGAAAATAAAATCCTAAAAGGGGGCACAAGAACAACATAATGCACAAAATAACCATGTGCATGCTACTACTACGGCTAATATTTTTCCAGAATCATTAAAAGATATTAAAATGCATCATCTGCAAGATGTGTAACTGTTGTATCAAATAATTTTTATGGTTTGCCATTTGGCCTTGGTATATGATAGTGACTCTCTGGATCTGATCCGTGACGATGTGAATTACTAACGAATCATATAACATCTGCTATTGCTCTAAGTTCTTTGGACTGAAACATTTCTTTTCCATATATTAGTCATGTATATTAGGAAAAAAAGTGGCCCATAAACATTATCTTGTGGGCCACTTCTTTCGAATCGCCAATTGCAAATTTTAGAATTGGAAGCGATACTTACAACGGTGCATCGAAAAATTTTTGAACATCTGTAGCTATCTTATTAGAGTTAGGCGTAAAAACATCTGCCAAGTGATGATAAAAAAATTGCGCATTCTTAAATCCCTTGCTAGCTTTCCAAAACTTCAACTTCGCAACTTGGCCATTTTATTTTGAAGCTTGTTGGTGGGTTGATTACAGATAGTTATCTTTTACCAATTCACTTATTTCTTTCTTAACATTAAAGTAGTCTAGTCTATGGGTATATATCAATGTAGCCCACCCTATGCTATTTTTTGGATTGTTATTATGAAATAGCTTGTTGCACTTTAGAGATCTTCTAGTGTTTTAAAACATACATTAGTGTTTGTGTTCATGTACGTATTGTTTAAACTTATTCCAGTCAGCCTGTCTAGAACAAATTACTGGATTATATTGTTTCATGATAATTATAGTATTAATAGGGGCAAGTATTGGATTATGGTCTGAAGGATCATATCTGGAATAAACATCAACATCATTTTTTAAAAAATGCCAGCAGCTATATAGAAATCTAATAAATCTGGGATCTTTGTATCCGTAGACCAACAGGTTGGTGTATCGGTTGAGAAGTATAACTGTTATTAGTTGTCTCCTCGTTGTAGCTGTTAGCCTAAAATTTCCTCTGATATGCTTGCAGTTGAACTTCCTACACACTAGATATTTGTATTCAAGTAATATCAAAAAAAAATGTAAACCAACATTTTTTGTAATTTGCTGGATACGGACCATTGCACAACGCACACGTTGCTAGAATATGCCCAGCTTTAAGGCAAGTTAGGGGATACTACAGCTATTTTATGTTTTGTGGATAGATGCCCATTTTTTCAGCGGGTTCCAAGTCTACAAAGACTAACGGTAGGGCCATTTTATTTTGTCTGTCCACTGTCTTGCTTAACTTAATATGTCTGATAAACAAAATTTGACGTTTAGAAAATGCTTCATGTTTTCTATAGGAGTTAAGAGTAGGGACATTGATTTTGACTACATTATTAGCCACATATTTGGCAGTGTATTGTTCTTGTTTATATGAATGCGTTGTACTGTCACTATTTTCTTGTACAAAGATTGGTGAAGGCTTTGGTGGTTCAATAAAATAAACCGTGCTGCTAGTGTCATGGCTAGAACTTGCGTCATCTGCTGTTTTAATAAGTCTAAATATACAGACACTGAAATATTATAGAGCAAGATAAAACTCTAAAGAGAGTAGTGATAAAAAATCGGAAACGTCGCATGTGATTTATAAAGTGTTTTAGTGTCGTCGTCAGCACTAGGACTGGTCGTTGGAAAAACATGGATTATCACGGTTGTATGACTGCTTATAAATTCAACATAAACACCGTCAGTGCCAAACGTCGTTTACAGTTATACAAAGCTCACCATTAAACAAGTTCTGTGTAGTAATAATCTCTCTCGTTACACAATCTGGCAATGCAATGGACGCGTCTGGGTTTGCTGATGCCAGAGTATATTGTGCCAGTAGTCAAGTTGGTGGTGAAGGCATAGTGGTTTGGGGCTGTTTGGCCGAGATTATTTAGTTCTTATAACCGAAAGGGGAAATGCTGAGATGCATCTCGATATTTTTGACAAGTCTGTGCTTCCAATTCTTTGGCTACAGTCCAGGAAAGGGCTTTTCCTGTAGCAACACTACAACGATTCTGTCTGCATGGCAAAGATTATTTTGCCATGGCAATAACAGGACTGGCTTTCACAGAGTTCCAATTTTCATCACATCGAACACCTCTGGATAGAAATGGAACGCAGTCTGGAATGGAAAGCAATGCTTACAAACATGTGCCAAAAGGTGGTGAAAAGTCTTCCCATATAAGTGGAGGCTGTAATTAATACTAAGGTGGACCAACATCCTTTTAATATACGTCACATGATTTCTAATTCTACAAGGTCGAGGTAAAACCGAAATTATTTTAACTTATATATTGCGAGAAAGTCGAGACGTTCATGCGCAATCCCTTATTATACAACACAAGCTAGCATCACATAATAAACACCTTACGATTGTCGACAAAATGGGCCAAGAATACGACCCCAGAGTTGCTATATTCAAATCTCTCTGCGTTATAAATTTCCGACAGAAATTATTGCATGGTTTGGTCTCAAAAACCCAAGCTTACGACATAGCCAAGAAGTACAGGACAGCTCACAGCAAGCGATCTAATCGTAAGGGAAGTGATTAACTCGCCCAGGAATTAAAAGAGAAGATCGATCAGGATCCTTGGCGGAGCATAACTGACCTGGCAAAAATGGGCGTGGTAAAGTCGACGATCAGTCTAATAGTGTACCAGAACTTGCACCACAAGTCTTTCTTTTTGAGGAACTTCAAAAATAATAGGCAAGAAGTTAAAAGCTCCAGTATTGGCGAACGACAGCGTTGACTTTCTGAGACTCTCTTGGGGTGAAAAGAACTTCAGCCCGGACAGGAAGGTGAATACCCATAATGACTGTTGGATCTACCAAGATGTTTCTGATGTGCCTTCTTTCATGCAAACAAAGTTTCCCACCTCCGTGATGGTGCTGGGGCTTGAGAGCAGCGAAGTCGATTTAATGGCGCCTGAAGGTGATTGCTAATAGCTGCTTGAGACAGTTGTCAAGCCATGCATAAAGAAGGTGACCATTAGGTGGGAGCTCGTGTTCCAAGACTCTGCTTCAGCTTACAAGGTAAGGAAGACCAAGTCATGGATATACAATAATTTTTATTACCACTTATTACAGTCTAATAAACTCCCCTCGGTTTCCAGTTCCTTCGACAACCTCCAAATGCTGAGCTTACTACTGAACAGAGGTCGACTAACAGAATAAGAATGGTATGACTTTGCCAATTCTGTTTTTCAATAAGTGCAAATAATAAATACTCATTTCTCCAAAATTTGCCGATGCATTATCACCTGTACAGAAAGATTCAACATAAAAAATTGTGATAGGTAGAAGAAAGGCTTACTACTGCTGAAAAGGCGTTGCAATACCTCCACTTGTGTTAAAATTATTAATAAAATGCTGGGTTCAATTATAAAGTGTATAAAGTAACTTTAATTCACGCCACATTCAAACCAATTGTACCTCTTTCAAACTATTCATTCCTTCACAAATCTTTGAAAATTCTTCACTGCAACACTAAAAACGTCCCCTTCAACTAGTGCAAGTTTAATATAAAATATTACAAAACAATTTTTGAGTTGCCTTTTCATTTTTCACCTTTCCTTACAATTTAGTCAATCCCAATATGGGAATCAATTTTTCATTTTACATTTTTAAAGTGTAATCCAAACAATGAATACGAACACGTCCGTATTTTCACCAGACGCAACTCTTTGCTTACCGAAACTTTCGCCGAAAAGTAATTTTATGGTTAATAGCAATCTTTAAGCGGCTGGTTAATAATATCCCGTAAGTTCACTTCCGCTGAGCCCTCTGTGATGTCTGTGGTTTATGAATCTGGTTAATATTGAATTTTGGCCGCGCTAACAGTTTTGAAGGTGGAGCAAATATTTGGATTGCAATTTTTTCTAAGCTCACATCAAATAGTTGTTTTTGGGTTAATTTACACACCTTTAATTAGACCCGCAATTTTGTTTTGCTGGCTGAGTAGAACTTCTTACGTTAACATAAATATTTGTGCCAGATGTTATTTCTTCGCGACTTCGGCGGTTTAAATTGTTTTCTTTCTTTTATGTAATATTTGCATACAAAACTTTGTAGCATCGATGTTGTTTATTGTACGACATCAACAATTGTTGCATTTTTGTAATTAATAATGTTTATCGATTTTTAAATTTAGAAATATTTGCTCCAAGGTTTTAAGTATTTTTATTCCCTCTTCAAAAAATATTTCTGGTTCTGATTCAAAAAGAAATTTCACTGTTTTTCCAATGTCTCTTTGGGAAATAATAATTTTGTCGTCAAAACCATTTCGCAAGCTGATAAAAAAGTGATAATCTGGTTGTAGAAGATTTAGGGAGAAAGGTAGGTGGAGCACTTTATCTTGACCTTTGGTCAATACCAAATATCGATGTTTGGTGTAAGACTTTCTTTAAATAGTTTCTTGTAATTGTATTTCTTCCTGTTGAATTATACGCCGTTTCTTTTGAGTTTTGTGAAAAATTTCTAACGCTACCATACCGGTCTTCCATGAGATCCAGTTCCTCCTGCAGCTATCTTGTAACAAATTATGTTCTCAGAGAGCTGCACGGCATCACCGTATCGTCTGCGTATTAGATCAGTGTAGTAGAGAGCATTGTCGGTTTGTCTCGGGCACAGATGTTGTAGCGTCGAAAACAGGACAAAGCCTTGAGGGACGCCGACTTGGAGTCGCCTTTCGATGAACGCCACCGAACATAATGCAAACTTCCTTGCGAAGACGAAGGATCAGACGAAATTGAGTTGAAACCTATCTTGTACACTAGACTGTTGAGCCACACCTTGTTGGAAGTTTTGGCAACGTTGATGAAGACTACACTCATTGTGGCAAAATTTCCTTCCAAATTATAAGGGATGATAACAAACAAAAGCTTTCGCTGTGGAAGAGTAGACTCTGTGTGGCCGTGCTTTCAACTTGCGACTCAAGCCTCTATTTCCGATTTAAAATCGTTTTTGTTTTGAGTAAGAAACTACATTAGTAGTGGTTCTATAGTGAAAAGATGAAGGAAAGAGACCTCGGAGAGTCCAAACACAGAAGTACATCGATGCAGTAAGATGTTCCATTGTGCAGTCTGCGAGATGATCTACGCGCAAATATGCCGGTGCTCTTTATTTATCTAGTCGTAGTGTAGACGAATTTTCCACCCAGATCTGGGTTTTTATTTATACAAGATGGTTGTTGTGCAGAAACTTTCCCAATGTGATTTGAAAAATCATCTGAAAATGTGCAAAAACATTTTGGAAAGCATGATGCAGTTGTTTTCCTTACTAACGAAGTGTATTTCTACTTGTCTGGATGCGTTAATAAACTAAACTTCTATTATTGGAGTAATAACAACCCACAAAATATCCATAAAAAAGTTTCTCTACAATAGACGTGTTGTTATTTTATGTGTGGTAAGTAAAATTAGGGTAATTAGCCCCTTACTTTTTAAAAAGGAAGGCCATTGTGCTATTATCAGTTTTAATTGACATATAGAACACCGAATCTCGATGCACTTCAACTTAAGAACTATTTGGTTCCAACAGAATGAAACTACAACAGATACAACCGATACAGCAAAAGTTTTGCTTTAATTATAGAGTGAGATATTTGCTAAACTCTTAATCTCTTAACGTTTTGTCGTCGCTTGGCCAACCTATCCATCAAATCTCACCGCGTATAACTGCTTCGTGGGAATATCTCATGTTTGACAAACATTTCTAACCCTGCATAAGAGAGTAGGAGGCAAACACGACTTATTTTGGAAGGAGGGAACTGGCGACACCACTACTGCTATCCAAAGACCGTCTGCTTCAGCTGACCTGATGGCGACTAGATCTGGGGAATCTCCCTCTTCAGATACAAAGGGTAAAGGAGTTGCTCGGAGAGAATCTCACCAGATACCTCCACCCTCAAAAAGAAGCCAAAAAAGCAATTAGATTAACAACAATCTCATACACAAAGCTATAAAGAGGCTTTTAAAAGCCACACTCGAGTAGCTATTATAGACCTAGACAACCCGTACGGGAAAATAACCAGCGATCAAGCTGAAATACTGCAGGCAGCGATGCTGGAGGTTTTGAACACTCGTATGTTCATCCTAGCAGAAAACCACTCCGTTACTACTTTTAAGGGATGTCAGAATTTCAGAAGGATTCTTAGAATCGCCAATGAAGATGGCTATCCTTTCGAGTGGCTAAAACAGGCAGTTGTCAACTTCGTCTGGACGTCGTGCGGCTGGTCGCCTGCCTAGGTTGCGAAAGGCGGCTCTGTAGATTCCAGGAAAACCTGACGCGACAAAAATCATCATCCGTAGCCTGGCAATGCAGAACCCCTGAGTGAAGGTCCGTGAGTGGTGCATCTTCAACAATGCCAAAAAGCAGAAACCTATGGCTAGACTCCTAGTGCTTGGTATAAGCAGAAAGGCAGTAACTGCCATTAATAATAAAGGAGAGAAACTGTTCTATTAATTCTTGGCCTTAAATATTAAATTCGAGAAAGAAAAACAACAACCAAAGAAAAAGAGTGCTTACTTGGATACCCATCAAATGCACGAACACCCACCAGAAGAGCAGCAGGCTTTACAACATTACCAGCAGGACATGGCTGCGACAATCTCGCAAGAGATGTCCTCCGTGGTGAAATGACTCCTACCATTATTACAGAGGTAACTCCAAAAGAAGGACGAGACGACAAAGCACGTTCTTTGAGAATGCCCCGCACTTACTCAATCATAGGATCCATCTTGAGGAAGTCCTGGCTTAGAATGGCCAGCATCAGCGCTACCTCTCAAGTTCATCCAAGGATTGGTTGACTTGACTGATGGACGCATGGGAAGAGGCGGCGGAGAAGGTAGTACAATGAGCCAAATTGAGGTCTAAGTGTGCGTGACTTTGTTACTCTAGACATTATATCCAAAATCCACAACATCTCTCTAGTACCCCCCAAGCCCTACAAAATGCAACACGTCAAGAAACTAAGCGTATTCCTCAACACAGTGAGAAAGAGTAAGGAACTTCAGAATCCGACTTCAATGAGAGCACCACTTGGCCATTATCCTCTTTAACACACAATTAAATTAAACTTTCAGTTCTACAGTTATACTTTGGGTCTAGCCGGTTAACAGCCTTCTCTAATTTTAATTTTGTGTAACTCAAAAACTAAGCGAGTACATGGAGGTTGTCCAAAAAGAAGTCTCAAAATCTGCCATAGATATGCCTAGCCAGCGGGAAAAGCTCGTTTTTTATATTGAATTTTTTTCAAACTGGGGGTTTCCGGGGGACCAGACACTCGCCACAGTTGTATCGTTTAGAGGCCCAGAGGGATTTTCCGCGCGCTCACGGACAAAATTTGGGTGCCAATCTTCGTTCGTGTGCGCCTCTTATCTCCCTCCCGCCTTCTCGAACAGAAGAAATAAAAGTTACTTTCACAACCCCGATAACAACAACTAACCTAACCCAAAGTATACCTTTAGTCAATTAATTGAATAATTGATAATTGATTAAATGCCTCAAATATCTTAAAATTACACAAGACTAACGTCTGACAAAGCTTTAAACAAGAAATTGACAAATATAGCGCAATACCGTCTCATTAATATGTTGCACTTAAGTGATATCTCAGTCGTTCTACCGAAACCAGGAAACTCTCATCTTTACAGTAGAATTACCATTTCCTTAACTCTTGTAGGTAATAATTTTTTTTAAAGATTTGAAAGATTTCAGAAAACCATTAGAGAGCGTTGACAAAAAGACGTTTGACAGAATTGGTCACATCTTTTCTTTCGGAAAAACATACGCAACAAGGAAATATAAATCAAATTCTACGTAGGGGTTTTAATATCTCCTTGAAAAAAAGAAACAAATCTGCGTCCTTAACTTAATCTTTTTTAGATTAAATTAAGAACTAGTTGTCACTTATGCATCCGCAAAAATAAAAAGATCAGAATATTCTCTATCCCTTAATTGGAGTAAGATTGAAACTGGAAAAAAAACCATTTTAAAATGAAGCATTACTATACCAAAGCGCTGCGCTCTGAGGCAATCACTTCGTCCCCTAAGCGCTAGATATTAAATGCTACGTTGCTAGATCACTTGTTTGCCTCGCCGAATATCATTGGTACTCTATAGTACACTTCTGACAAAGAAGAATTATAAGTTATAACTTCTTTAAAAATTAATAAAAAATCCGCAATAAATCTAAAACATAATATTTTGACCTGCAAATAATTTCTGTGCAACAGAATACTAATCCCATATTAAAGGAAAAGTGGTACACTGTAACTTACTGATGGCGAGAACATTAAAGTTATTTTAAAAATATTTTAGAACAATTTTTTAAAATATCCATCCTTGTATGTGAACGAACCAGGTTTTAAAACAACTTTTTCATGTTTCAAGATAAGATATTGAGATGATGTCGCGTACGTGGAATCAAAGAAAGTCTATCTTAAGTAAACTATTGACACGTTAAGGCAGTGATAACTGAGCCTTCTCGACTTAATGCTTTTATACTCTTACCTCCAATTCGCGCAGCAGTGCAGGACTTAGTCAACGTTAGCTCTTTCTGAACGTATCTGGCGATTTCCCGGTGCAATCGGGTTTATCTCATTTATTAACAGACCCACCCCCCCTACTAAATCCGAGTTTTGAGGGTAAGAGCACGTGTATGACGCTACAACATTCATTTCGTTTTTAAAGTTTTTAAAGTCCGTCCTGCATAGCGGATGCCCTATAAATTCAATATTTTGCCCATCTTTCACAACCTGTCACAATTTATACATCAAGCGAGATGGTACTCTAGAAAGTCCCTTAAGTGACAAAGTGACATGATCTGCTTTTAAGCTGATAACAATTGTGAGGTATACAATGCGTGCAATAATTTAGTAAATTCAAATGTTTATGCAAATTAACGAAATACTAGTATATTATCTCTCCAATTAATTATAGGACGATAAAATTTATCATAAAAATAAACTTAAAATTTAAAAGTTAGAAAGTGATATGCATTTATAACCCATAAAACCTCTACGTCAAATATTCCTTAAATTTGGTATTTTCTGTAGCAGATTTTAAGTAGGAGCTATACCCATTCAGATATTTTTAATTTATTTCCTTTAAGAAGATGTGCGATAAAGATACAAAAAATATTCCTTTACAGGAATATTGAAAACGTGGAAAAAATATCTCAGGCCTTTTAGTAGACAAGTTTAAATTTGGCGATTATTATGAAGAGAAAGCCTGAATCGAGGCAAGTCGATAAAAGCGAAACCCATAAGTATCCCTGCACACTCCACCTGGCTCCCTTGCAACAAATATCATGACAACCCACGCGAATTCAGTCTTATATGTGTTTAAATTATCTTTTCATGAAATTCTCAGAAGCAGCTATTGCCGCTACGCTAGATCTACTGTCACTCGTTTTACCATACGCAACGCGTTACACTAAAATAAAGGAACCAATGTCGTAAAGATGTTTAATTACTGCGTAAAAAATAATAAAAGCATGCGACACTAAATTAAGCAAAATCAAAATAATCCTGTAAGATTAGATAATTAGGGGTTTTTATCAAAGGAAACTGAATCGGGAGTTAATATAACTTATGTATAGTAACACTAATAAATTGTTTATCTATATAAAAAATAACAGAACAGAGATCGCAATAAATTTAATGGAGATTTAAAAAATAAAATTAGAAATAAAAGCTTTACCAGAAAAGTTCCAGCACTGATTCAAATACAAGTAATGAGTGTTATTCAGTCAGTGTTTTGAGTAGACATGGCCTTGGAAGTGTTTCCAGTAAACTCACTATGTGGTAGGGCTGTGCGTAGCAGATCACTTGTTGCATGTTGTTGCACGAGTGACGTAATTTAAATAACATTTAAAAAAATCTCTAGTGAAACATGAAATGATATAGCAGGCCGTGTCTCTGAATGGCACAGTAAGTTTCGGGGGGGGTCAAGTCTGCAAATGTGGAACGGGCAAAGCAGTTACTACAAGAACAGTCGTGTCACATGATATCAGAAAAATTGAAATTGAACAGGGATGTGTGTCACCAAATTTTACTTAAAGTAGGAAAACGGAAACTCATTGAAAAATAATTCCGCACACGTTGACAGAGAAACAGAAAGAAACCAGGCAAACAAATGCTGTTAAATCGTTGGAAAGGGACTCGTGTAAAAATGCCGCTGAAAGGCAAGCATCATGAAGATTGTAGTTAAATATCTTCTAGTCGTGGTGACCAAAGACACCAAATTTTTCAGTAACACTGAAAAACGCAGTATGCAACAAATCTATAAAAAATGAATCTTTTAACAAAGCACCAATATCATTGGAATAAAACAATTCATAAAATATTGGAAGAATTATCCGTAAGTCGATTATTCTCATAGAAAATATGTATTGCAGAAGTTGACAAATAAAATATAACTGACTAAAGAGAGAATGGAGACTGATGTGTCGATTTTGTACAGATTTACAGTAGAAGATGATTTGACAAAGAGGAAGAGAGAGAATCAAAACTTTGAAGAACACATAAACGATCAATTCAAGAAAAGTAAAACTACAAGAACACCGTTAAAAAATCAAGCGGACAAAAAAGAAAAAACTATCTGTCAGGCGCAGAAAATATGGCAGGGATAGCACAGTTACTGGAAAAAACACAAACTGAAATAACACTGGGTATACAAAAACAACACGATAAACTAAAAGTAGAGTTCCGTAAAAATAAAGAGCAACGAATTATGAAGTTTTGAAAGAAGAATTTCGCAAAAATTGGGAAGAGACCAAAAAACCAAAAGAGAAAATAAAACAAAAAGAAGAAAAATGGAAGGGAGGAAACCGAGATATGTGGAAGAGTTGGAAAACACAATTGAAGCACGAGAACGCCAGAAGAAGCGAAACAACGTAGTAGTGAAAGGACTAAATATGCAGGCGGAAAACCTAAAAGAAAATATAAAACAATTCATGGAAGAGGGGTTAGGAGTAAATATCAAAGTAAAGAAAGAGTACAAGGTGAGAAAGGAAGAAACGTTTAGAATAGTGGTAATAATTGATTCGTTGGAAGAGTAGATCGGTATAATGGAGAATAAAAGTAAACTAAAAGGCAGACACGTGTGTATAGACAATGATCTAACAAGGAAAGAAAGAGAAACACAAAAAACGATAAGGAAAATTGCAAAAACTGAAATATATAATAAAGAAAATCGGAAATTGCAAATTTCATATAGTCGCATTATCGCCAGCGTGGTCCCGTGGTTGAGGGACAGGCTGACGGACCCGGGTACCATCCTGGAGCTCTCTGATGCCTGAAGGGTGACCTACTGAGTTACTAAAAACGACGACTGGGCACAGTGCTGGACATATGAGAGCCTTAACCACTTCGCAGGTCGTGCTCCCACGCGTGGCGTTAAAGCCTTACCATTACCATATAGTCGTATTACATTAAACGAAACAACTGCGCCAAACGATAACAGAAATCGGAGACTCCACAGCGGTGGAGACAATAGAATGTTAGGCACGGACTTTATAATAACTAAAGGGTAAAAGCGACAGTAATAGATTTTAAAGCAATGTCAGACAAATTATGTCTATTACGAATAAGAGAAAAGTACCAAAAAATAATATTTATAAATTTTCATGCGCCATCAGATGAGAAAGATGTGAGGGTGAAGGAAGAATTCTCAGACAATCTACTATAGATAAAGTATATGAAGATATACCTAAATATGAGAAAAAATCTACATAACAATGATAGAAAACCATATAAACGTGTAAAAACAAACGAGAATGGACAGATTTTGCAAAATAAAAAAATAAGAAAAAGTACACACTTTCAAAAGAAAAAAATCCATAAAGGTACCTCGAGAGCACCAGATGGGAAGACTACCAACCAGATTGACCGTATAGCAATAGAAAAACTAACGCAAAGATGCATAAAAAATGTGCGGACATAAAGAAGATACAACTTGTATTAGAGGTTAAAAAAGAAACAATAAAAAAGGCGATGGTATATCGGTGAGGTTAAAAACACAGGATGAACAAACTATGAAAAGGTTGTAAGTAAAAAATTGAAAAGTGTTAGGGAGGGAGGTACAATTGAAGAAAGGTGGGTGAATATAAAAACAAGAATAAAACAAGTGCTAAGGTACTGTAATAGGGAAGTTAAAACGAAAAAAATGATTCGACGAAGAATGTGAGAATGAACTAGAAAGCCGAAGAAAGTTGAGACTAACAATGGGATAAAGAGAAATAAAATAAGCACAAGACAAATATGAACAGCAGAGAAAGCAGACAAAAAAATTGTTAAGGGAAAAAGAGGAAGCGTAATGAAAAAGTTTTACAAGAAAAAGAAGAAAACTAAAACTAAACAAATAAGAAACTTTTATAAAAGAATTTTCTAAAAAGATAAAATGAAAAGGTTATTTCAGAAGGCGAAATTCTAAATAGATGCAAAGAGTATTTTAATCAATTACTAAATGCGAAAGTAAAGAAAGAGTAGAAGAAGACAGAATTAGTATAGAACAACAGCAAAGGGAAGTCGCACCTCGAAACAAGAAACACATTAAGTAAATAACCGAAAAATTAAAGAACAATAAAAGCCCAGCAAGTAACAAAATAACAACTAAACTCTTAAATATAGAAGTCAATATGTAATTAAGGAAATGCAAAAACTATTTATCGAAATGGACCTAAGCACTGATATGCACCATATATAGAAAAGAAGATTAGAACGAGCGTCAAAATTATAGCAGGAATTTCTCTGCTTAATGTAGCATATAAACTTCTACCCTCACGTATAAAATAATAATTAGTAAAAGAGTTTCCCGATGATAGAGATACAGGCGAAAAGCTACGAGTACCAGAAACCAACAATACTCTTCTAGATTAACTTTTAACAAGGGTATGACAGAGTGAAAAAGAAAAAGCTATAAAAGGCAATGAAAGAACCAAAAATTAGCAAAAAATTAACAAACATGATAATGGTAATGTTGCAGGGGACAAGGAATAAGGCGAGAATAAATAACACCTCGAATAATTTGAAGTTAAAGAGGGAGTAAAACAGGGGAATCAGAGAAAATATCAGTGTTTAGCCTTTCAGATGATTTCGACATTGAAGCGAACAAGAACTAAAGGAAACAGTGAAGAGACCAGAAGAGGAAGCAAGAAGAATGGCGCTATACATCAACGAAAAGAAAAATAAGTATATGAGATGGTCAGATCGGAAACTCCAAAAAGGAAGATACTTAAAAGTAAGGACGGATTGAGAAAAGATATGTGCATTCAAAGAAGTAGAAAAATTTGCAGATCTAGAAACTGAATCCTCAAGAAAGCCAAACATCAGTGAAGAAATACAAGCGGGAATAAATATGGGTAATCGATGTATTTCTGCACCCCATAGAATACTGGGGAATAAAACATCTCCAGGATTAGGTCAGCAGTAATACATGCAAGCGAAACATGGACTTTAAACAAAGAAAGGTACCGAGGAAGATACTTGTAGGGAAGAAGGCCAGAGACTGGATGAATAAGAAGGACAAGCGAAGAACTGAAGAATTTATACAAAAAACAAACATAAGTCTCATAAGGGCTCAACGACTGCAAAGAATGGGGCATATATACAGAATGCCGGAAGCAAAGATGCCAAAAATCTTAATGACTCATACAGTATGTAGTAAATGGAACTTGATTAGGATATAAAGCAATTAAAAATTCCCAGATGGAAAGAAGTTGCAAATGATAGGAAATAGTAGAAGATAATTAACCAATCCATGGACTTTATAGGCTCGTAGAGCTACATAACAATAATAATTTAATAATAATAATAATAATAAAACAAGAAAGAATAAAAGTTTATATAGATCAATTTTTAAAAGGTACAACAATAAATCGTAGAAAAGCATAAATAAGTATACAAAAAATAAGAAAGTTAATTAACTGGCCTTATAAAAATCAAGAAAACATATCAATTTGGAGAAACCCTTCAGGAAGTCATTGGTTAGTGTAGAGTTAATAGTAACCAAGGCATTTAAAAGAACAGATCAAAACAAATTAGAAACAAACCAACTGATAATGGTATACATACATAAGCATAAAAAGAGAAATTAAATCATAGAAGGTGCTAAAAAACAATAATTTTATCGTATTAGAAGAATAAGGTATTAGAAAAATATGGATTAGAAATGAAAAATAGACGCAATCGATTACTGGCAACTATGCGGGACATGAACTATTAACATCATATGAAAAATACCAGAAGGAAGATCAAGGTACCAAATTAACTATATCTGAACAAAATAAAAATTAGAAAGCTAAATAAAGTACTATAGGATGTTCTATGTGCTGATGTTGACAACGAATAAAACTTATTAAATTAAACTATGATTCAAACAAATTAAAAAAAAATACTTGGGTGATAACCGATAAAGCGAAAAAAACAGCATATAAAAAAGTTTAATAAGAAAGTAGAGCAAAAATAACCACAGAAAATCAAGTAATAGGAACACATGTAGAGCAAACATGGAACAAAATAAAACAAACTGCGAAAGTAAATCAAATAAATCGCAATTTCTTTTTAATGCTCAGTGTATGCGTTGTATTTTCCCATAGGAATCTCCATAGAATACTCCATACTGGCGCTTTTTTATTCAGCATTGCAATGTCCAAGCGAGAGGTACTTGTCCGTTGCGCAACGAATTATTCTCAATTTTCTTACGACAGAGGGTACGAAAGCATCCTAAGACTTAAAGCAGAACAACCTTAAGGTGACCCAGGGGTACACGTTGCGTAAACAATAGCGGAATGAGAAGCAGTTGAAGATAAAGGGCACCCATGTCGTCCGAGAGCTGGCGAGAATAAGAAGAATATTCAAATTAACGGTTGCTGAAATTGCTTGCGAGGCTTCACGACAACCCCCGACCCATTACAGCTGGTGGAACTTGACAAAAAATGGGGATTTGTTCTACACTACATTGGAACTCCACATAGTTTGGAGTTATCGCCTTGTGTTCATCATTTGTTCGGACATAAATAACGACACGGTACTACTGAGATTTTCGTATTAAATTAGCTGCTGTCGCAACTATCTTTATAGTTTACGATAGCGGAATCAAAAACTACCTATTCATTGGGAAAATATGTTTCTAAGTCGAGACATTATGTAGAAAAATAACTCTGCATGCTTGTATTTTTATGATGCGTCAATAAAAAAATATATATGACTCACCCTCGTGTAACAGACACGACTTATAAAGAACTAGGAAGGAAATGATAATAAGTAAAAAATTATTGTTTCCAAAAGAAATAATAGAAACATAAAAATGCACTCAGAATAAAAAACCAACAAAAACAGAGAAAATCGAGAAGCAAGATATACGAGAAACAGGGAAGGCAAAGAAATTCTTCATTACGGAAAAATGTGAAGACATAAGCAGTAACTTATGAGTAGATGAAATACCAGCGTAATAATCAGATGCTTAAATAACAGCATCATGCAGGATCTAAATTGATATATAAGATTTAAGAGACAAGATAACTCGTAGAAGACGTAACATAGTGACATAAATTCTAACTCATACTAATGTAGAAACCATAGTACTTGTTGCGGCCGAATCGTGCCTTTTCATTAATTAGGCAAAGATATTCCGTGTTAGTTTAAATTGGAGCTTTGCCCGCACTCTGTTGGTGCTGTTTGAAAATACATGCATCATCGGGTATGTCGCCATTTGCAAATTCAGCCAGTGTTCCGGTCCGCCTCGACTTGTTCACCCGCTCTGTACTGGATCTACCAGCCCGCCGTAAAACCGCATTTTCTTCTTACGCCCAAGATGTGCCTTTGACAAAGCTGTCCTACTGTCTGCTATCTATGAGCCTAAAATCAACGCCGCGGCGGAAAGAAAGAACGCTTTCCACGAGTCGCTCCCAGGTCTTCCCATTGACCGGTAAAGAACGCAAGCAACATGCGTGTATCCTACCTTTTCTCTAAATTTGGTAAAAATAACTTGCACAGTCTTATTATTGTTAATTTCCATGCGCCATCTTTTGCACCAGCTGTGGATAGAATCTTTTTCCGCAGCCTCCTCATTGGCAAGCAAACCTGCAGTATATAGGGGAGATAAAGTATTGACTCAAGGACGCTCTCTTATGAAGTGTAGAAAAATAAATGCCGAGGGATTAGAACAGAAATAGAATGACATCATCCTATATTCGATACATGTTGCGGACGACTAAGTTCTTATAGTAGGGTATCAAGGTGGCATACAATACATGGTAGGAAAATTAATTGAAAAGTAGAAAAAGTGGAAGCTGGAGGCATATATAAAACCTGTAAATATAAAATGGTGTTCAAATAAAAGGTTGCGACCATTATATGAAAGTCCACATAAATAAGAATGGTAAGACAGTACAGTGAAGAATACAATAATAAAAGAAAAACACGTCGTGAGAGTACTTAATCCTGTACTGCGCGACAGAAATATAAGTACAGAAAGAAAAAATTAATATATAAAGTTAGATAAATGACAACATATGCAGAGGGGACATGGATAAAAAGTTAAAAACATTTAAAATCCCAGTATTAGATAATGTTTGAAAGAAAACAAATAGAAGATGTAAAAGAATGCAATTGGGAGGGTATGGACATGCTCAGAAAATGGACCGTATTCCGAATAAATTCGCCGAAACCGACAAGACCAAAGAAAAGCTGGCGAAAAAAGATATAAGAAATAATAAAAAAGAAGAGAACAGAGAAAGCAGGGACGGGAAAAATTATTGAGGATCGAAGGGCAATAGATGCCAAAAAATCTAGACGAAAAATAGAGATAGATGACAAAAGTAACTGAATCATACAAAAATGATAATACATTAAACTAAAAGGCAAGATATTAATGTGTGGATGGAAAATAAAGATATAAATCAAAAATAATCAATATAAAAGATCAAATTTAGTGGTTTTTACTCGACAGAACGATTGTACATACATCTCAACCGGTACTCTAACCTATTGTACTAACAATACTAACATTATCAGATTTCTATATGGTTGCAGTCATTTGAAAAGTTATGTGGATATTTCTCCGGAGTATGATCTATATTCGGACGATAGTTCAATACTTGCCACCATTAGTACTCTAATCATGAAATTATCTAAGCCAGGATTTTGAACCACATAAACTGACTAGGATAATGAGCGCATAAACTCTAAAGCAAGTTTGAAAACAACATAAAATCGCAAGAGTGTAACAAACTATTTCATAACAGTGCAAAGTGCTATACCGATCTATATCTAGAAACCAGACTTCTAACGATATAAAAGAAATAAGTGAATTGATAAAAGGAAAACGTTGTATTTAATCAATTCACAAACTTGAAAAGAGAATGGCCAAGTTACAAAATGAAACTTTTCAAACGGTCTATCTAGAGTATTTGTGGTTTATTGATAACTTTACAATCTCTCACATACGAGGTGTGGCAGAAAAGTAATGAGACTGATTTTTTATTTACCAAAGTTTTTATTTTTTTCAAACATCAATGTTATCCCCTTCAAAGTAGTTCCCTTGGGCAGCTACACACCGATCGAGACGTTGTTCCCACCGTTGGTAGCAGCGCTGGAAGTCTTCGACCGGTATGGACTTCAGCAAGTCCGTTATACTCTTTTGGATGTTTTCTAGAGTCTGAAAATGACGTCATTTGAGGACATTTTTCATTTAGGAAAAAGGTAAAAGTCACAGGGACTGAGGTCAGGTGAATAGGGGGGCTGGAGAACCACAGGAATGCCTTTTGAGGTCAAAAATTCTGTTATGGAGAGAATAATGTTCAGTCAAAATTTGATAAACAGGTAAATCTGTTCAAATTTAATTGTTCACTCAACATTCTTAATGTTAAACGACGGTCTGATCTCACAAGAGTGTTCACATGTTCGATGTTTTCGTCGGTTTTCAAAGTTGAAGGCCTCCCTGAACGATGTTCATCTTCAATGTGTTCTCTGCCTAATACTATCTAAATACTACCAAAATAATTTGTGCCAGCGAAAAACTTGAGCTCGGGATAAAGAATGTTCCCCATAGGCCTGTTTTAACTTTTTAAACGTCACACTTGCCGATTCTCCAAGCTTAACACAAAATTTAATGGCGTGACGCACAACTAAAATACAACTTCACTAATAGCAGTCACAAAAATCACGTAGTTAACGGAACGAGTTGAAACTCGCACTGAGCTATTTGTACAGGTGCTCTATCAAAGACAACAGCGTAGCATTGTCAGATCGCTTGCAGTGTTTCGTCTCATTACTTTTCTGCCACACCTCGTAGTGACATTCAGAAACATATTTCTTATATATATTGTGACATAAGTTATAGGACATGGAAAAACTTTTCCAACAAATATTTTCTTATATTAACAAAAATAGGCTTGTTTATAAACAAATATTTTAGAAATATGTCGTCTTATAAAAACAGTTTGGCAGATCCATCAGCTTGAATTTTTGAGCTTAAGCTCTTTGTCATCGAAGTCCAGTAGACACTCCATTAATGAATTTGGATGATCACTAAGCCTATTATGGCAACGAATAGTACACTTTTGCATTTCTTTGTTGAAATACGAAGTCGTGGCATATTACTTTGTTTGCATCAAACAATTGGGCTTCTACTACACTTTAGACTATAATCGTCTCTTGACACCTGTATTTGATCTGCTTACTGTTTCCTTTAGTGTCAGAAATCGAATTACATAGACAACTGTGAATTGCACCTAAAAGCTAGTACATCTTTGAAAACTTTAAATCTAGCTGTTCCTTTTTATGAAAATAAGTTTTTCCATGCAAAGCGCCTGCCTAAATGCATCCCTAAGCATTTGACCACAGTGACGTTTGCTTGTTCTTTAATGCAACAGGAAGAGTTACATGGATTGATTGAGCTTCATTTCTATGCACACATCATTTCTGAAACCATGATTCTAATTTCTACAAATATATCTGTGAATAAGCTAGATGCCATGTTCAGATCGGAATGCGATGAAAGAATTGCTGTATGGTTAGGCAAAGTTAGCAGCTGTAGTTTCTGGTGGGATGGACATATCAGCAGTGTAAAGTAACTATAAGAGTGGACCTGGTGTATTTCCTTGAGAGACAACAGCTTTGATTAAGGGTAACGAAGTATAATAGTCCACGTACTTAACAAAGAAGCGTCTCTTGGTGAGGTAATTTGGCGATAATAACCCAAAAATGACTATAGAATTTGGAAAACTATCCAGTTCTTCCTGTACATAAATATAATGGCTCCTGAACAGTCAGATAAAAAATATTGACTTTATTGACCAACACTTGGCAGATATTTTTACCATGGGATCTATAAAGATGTTGAAAAACTCCTCAATACACCATTGCAACTGTATCGACATCAAAACTTTTCTCCGTGACAAAGAACATTGCTCAGTTGTCCTAAATGTTGAGCAAGCATTTGATC
This sequence comes from Sinelater perroti, assembly GCA_036346155.1. Lineage (NCBI taxonomy): Eukaryota > Metazoa > Arthropoda > Insecta > Coleoptera > Elateridae > Sinelater > Sinelater perroti. The sequence continues at coordinate 10,246,983 of JARFIY010000201.1, forward strand.
GTGTATGGCACAATTGACTATTGTTTAAAATGACCCATATCTTTTTGCACTTGTACTTTATACTGTTGAAATCGTACTTAAACAATCAATATTTCCAAACCAAGCTTTTGGACTATATCAGTTTCTGCAGACGTTTCTCAAGGCTCCTTCTACTGTATTTGGTTTTTACTGCAGACGAAGAGATTACACCAAGTATAACAATAGAAAAATTTACAGATAGCAATGCCACTCTTGCTTGTTATAAAAAACATGAAAATTCAGCAAGTAGAATTAAACATCACAGCGATTGGAGAAATGAAAGGTCAAAGTCGATAAACAATTTCTCTACCTGTAACACTAGATAATATTTCCATAACGCAAACAGATGAACCTGAATGCTTCAACCTTCATATAGATAAAATATTAACATAGAAAACACAAATCTGAACAGAATGCAAAGAAATCCCAATCAGAAAAATGTGTTGGATTACAAGATTACCAGAAAAAGTTTTTAAACTAGTGTTCTAATTACTCAAACTTTAACATAATCTAACGATTCTGGACGAAGACCTTGAGGGACTGCTTCCCTGCTATGCTTCCAACCATATCCTCCACGCAGACTCCAACATTGAATATATGAGAGACGTATTTTGAAGACAAGCTGCAAATCACCGTGATTGACAAAGAAATGATACAGTTACACTCTTAACCAACCACCAACGAATCAGTGATACGAAAACTACTAGTAAGTGGCTATGAGACCTAAAAGTCTAAGAAGATGGTTCGTTATTCCTCTTTACTGTCGGTGAAAGAACGGTGTTATGGCAGCATTGAACGTTTGTCTCTTCAAGTCTTTTACAGGCATGTCATAAAATTAAATCAGAGTTTGTTGTAATGAATTCTGATTCTCAATACCAGTAAACCTTAAAAAACGTTTTGAGCTTTACCATAAAAGCAATTTTTATCAAACAACAAACTTTCTTTGTTTATATGTCAATTTTTTGTTGGTGGTTGTTTAATTTTTTATTACGATTATAATTTTATATTTGTATTAATATTTTTTAATTTTATATCCACCATGATGAGGGTTAATAAAGAGGTCGCATGTGTTGCATAGTTGTCTCTATTATTTTGTTCCTCCTCTGTACGTGGGACCAAATGCACCATTTGCGATGGCTTATAAAGCGCCCAATTCCGGCGTAAACCGGCAACGACGCCGTTAAACCGGCGGCAGTGCAGCCTCGGCTCCTTACTGCATCGTTACGGCGCCGAGCGCTAACAGCAACGGCCCTGTTGCGGGGCCCCGTGGGACCCCGTCTAACGCGCGGCCTAATTCCCGCCAAACGGCGCCGCATGTGCGCCCCGCTTTATGTGCGGCGGATGGCTTTTACGGCGAGATTTTATTCCCGGGCCCGCGGACGGCGGAAGGTCCGGGAAGCAATGAAAGCGCGGATGATGGTCTGTTTAGGCGAAGTAACGGTACCTCGGCACAAAGCGCTCGAGAGTGCGTTGCGGCCGCCTTGCTCAGGGAGTCGGAGGAACGGGCGGCACGCCGTCCGCGGGGTCATTACTGGGTTTTGCGAGTCTCACGGAAGGGCTGCTTCGTGGTGCTTTATTTGGGGGCCGCGGCACGGAAAGGTGCAGCGCCGAAGGCGGCGTCTTTCACCTTGCCGGTATCGGGGTTATGCAGCTATCGCTGCGGCCGTTGCGTCTCAGCTGTTTCTCATGGCGTACCAAGAAAGTTTGGAGATTTCTCTCGATTTCTATATTTCTTAGACGTTTTTGAGTCGCCTCTGACTACAACATAATTCGCATCTGTTTCCCTTTGATTTCTTTGAAAATTGTTACATCTACTTTGTCATTTCATCCTCTGTATGAGTTTGATCGTCTACCTTCTCGAAGAGAATTTTTTCTTATCTGTTTTTTGCAATTTGTTTTTTTTATGTGATCCAAATTGAACTTTTTGTAAGCTGCTTGGGTTCTGTGAACATTGGTAACTTACATTTGTACAGTTGGTATATCAAATGTGGCAAAGTTCACCAAAAACCACCAGCAGGCTGTACAGTTGTGAATTGGATTTTAGACACCATAGAAGTCGATGCTGATTTTTGCAAAAAATCTTATATTGGCCTATGAAGCTCACTTTTCTTTAAATGACTTTGCAAATCATCAAAATTGTCGCATCTGGGGTAGTGAAAATCCACGCATCTGCAAAAATGCACTGATTGGCGTACATTGTGGACTAGAAGAATAATTAACTCGTACGTTTTTAAGAACAAAGCTGGCAACGCTGTTACTGATAATGGAGTGCCCTTTTGGGAGATACTAAATAACTTTTTTTAACCAAACCAACGATCTAAACTTGACTGACGTGTGATTCCAACAAGATGGAGCCACATACAGCACATGAAACACTCTCGCCAGGAATACCAGCAATTGGTCACTACACTCTTGCAATCTCACCCCATTAGACTTTTTCTTCTGTGATTATTTGAAGCAAAGAGTTTATGTCAACAAAGCTGCTATGATTCCAAGACTAAAAGAGAACAATCATTGAAAAGTTCGTTTAAAAAATGGTTGCATGTCAGCGGAGTCGTGGGGGAAGTTTGGTCGGCATCATATTTTATACTGTCAAGTTTGTACTTTGCACTGATAGCAACAAAATTCGGTTTGTTCCAATATTTTCTGTTTTGTTATGATATCTTAAAGTCCAGTTATATATAGTAATATATAACTATATATATATATACACTGGGTGTACCTATAAATTTACAGATAAATAAATTGCTAAATCAAAATTATGTTACTGCCGTTTAAGCAGTTAATAGTGAAATGTTCCCTGATCTTGCATTTTCAAACACAATTTTATTTAAAAAAAAGATCTGATATATAAAGTCATAAGCTTCGTCTCATTTTAAAATTAGCCGAGTTGTCTAGTCGGGATAGTTACTCTAGATACCCTGGATCAAAAGCAATGTGCTACTATTGTAGAAACGCATTTCGGTTTCAATAGTCATATCACATCGGCCAATAGTGCAAAGACTAGTTTAGAAATTGAAAAAAGAAAATGCAGTTATGCACATGACATCTCCAGATCGTTATCGTACTAATGGTTCTGTGAGTGGCAGTATTACGGATCGTCCAGAAGCCTCCATTCGTCATCGTTCATGAGGCATTCCAAAAATTATTATGTAGCTCATTCTCACAAAAGATCTCTATCTGCATACATACTTTAAAGGAATTTCAACACTTTAGAACTCCAACCTGGAAGGAGGACACTATAACTCCAAAAATCAGTCCTTAATTCTAGAGGTGGATAACTAGTAGGAGCAATAGAACAAAATAATCATCAGAAAAGTCAACTTCCTGGCCCACAGACCTAAGAAAATCCGAATCTTCTAGACTTCTGTATCATTAAAGTCATTGAACTTAAACGTTAAGATACAAAAGCATGTTTTGTTTTTTGATTTGATAATTTGCCGCATTTTGAAATGCAACTAATCAAAAATCAACCAATCCTTGGCAGCAAAAAGACACATTTGATCTAGATAAAGAAATAAAATTCGAGATGCCACTCAAGACAACAATCAAAGTTGACCAAGCTGTAAATATACTAACGGAACATTCAAAATGCCGCTTGGGCAGCAACTCAAAGAGCGCCACAAGTGAAATAAAAGAAGAACGTTCTTTTATTCTAAGGCACAAAATAAAGGAGAAAAGGCGGACAAGGAAAAGATGGCAAACTACCAGAACAATGCAAAACAAGACTACACTTAATGAATCAATGGCAGAGCTAAAGGCATTGGTAGGATAAATCAAAAACAACTCGATACAAGAACATCTTAGCAAACTATCGACTATTGAAGCAACTGAATACTCACTTTGAAAGAAAACTAAGAAGATAAAAAGGTTTGCAGCAAATAATAGCACAGATAATAAAACAGAATAATGATTGGACAAAAACACATGAAAAGAAGGTACATAAAAGCCTTTGAGAAACATTTAGACTATGTCTTCTAACTATTAGCTTCAGAAAATAACGATGAAATTGAAGATCTAACCAACACATAACTTGATGTGTCATCCAATGGCAAGAATTAAAATACAAGAGGTTAAGAATATCACCCAATCAACAAGTGCAATAAAAGTGACAGGATTTGATAAGATTCTGCAACATTACCTAAAATAGTTTATAAAACTATTACACAGATCGTCAATGCAGCTACAATAATAAGTTACTTCCCAGAGTGAATGGAAGGTAGCGCAAGTTACTATGCTTGCAAAATTCGGTAAAAAACAGAAGATATATCATGTAGACCTGTTAGCTTTCTTACGGTGTTGTTTAAAGTCTATGAAAAACTGATTCTAAAGCAACTTAAACCAATACTAAAAAAAAAAACTTATCGTAAACATCAGTTTGGCTTCCTAAGCCAACATGGGGCAATCTAACAGGACCATAGCGGGGTTAATAAGATACGTCATTGATCTTAGACTAGCCACAAATAATGTTTATTATTACAAGATAATAATCGAATTTGTAAGGCCTCAGTTGGACGAGGTAGATTTGGATGACGTATAGTTTCAACAGAATGGAGGAACTTATCATATTGCTTCTCAAACAGTTGAATTTTTGCAAGAGAATTTGGCCTGTGATTTCCGTTCACCATTCTGGGCATATCAATGAACAAAATTGTAACATATCGGGCAGTAGAATGTCGACTGAGAAAGCAGTTAAACTATACTTCTTTGAAATGAGACTGGACGTACACTGATGACAAATAAAGTACGCTATCACAACATGGTAATCTAGTTCTTGTTATCTCAGTTGGATGAAATGGATTTGGATGACATGTGGTTTCAATAGGATGGAACTGCTTATCATAATGTTTCTGAAATAAGAGGACTTGGTCTGAGATTTATTTTTCACCGTTTTGAGTGCATAAATGAACAAAGCTGCAAGATAAGGGAAAGTGGAATGTGGGCTGAGGAGGTAAATGAGCCATATTTCTGTGAACATAGAAATGGGCATTATTATAACATAATAATCGAGCTTTTGTTATCTCAATTGGATAAGATGGTTCTGGATGACAATTAGTTTCAACAAGATGGAGCAATTTGCCATACTGCCTCTAAAACAGTCACATTGTTGCATCTTTCTGGGTGTAGGACCGTCCAGCACCAACGTCTGTTCCAAGAAATTAAAATACTGCTTTTTATATTTTCACGAGTTATTAACATCGAAACAAGTATTACATAATTCTGAAATAGCAACAAAACTCAGGTATTGCAACCCGTATATTGCATCAATATAATTTGTTACCGCGCTGTGCTACACTGCGTTCAAATGCGCAAGTGGTGAACAAAAGATGTCTATTTAGCCAATATTAATGCAATGAAAATAGTTTGCGCGGCTGTGATGTAATTTACTAGCCTATGCAAATGCACTTAGGAGTTAGACACCGGCGACAGCACATGTAGTGTGTGATCGTTGCATTTGCAATGACTGGATAGTAGAGCAACAAATTTACATTAAATTTTGTTGGCAAATCCGGACACTCGTTCATGGAAATTATTAGATATGGAAAAAACTTTCAAAAAATTCAATGAGTGTAACATAAATGAAGGCATGGAATAAATTATGTTTAAAGTGATGCGCGTTCTAGAAGAACACAAAAATGTTAAATATGCACGGGTTACAATTAACAAAACCGGAGATTGGCTGTCTGACGACTAAAAAATGAGTTGTCGATTATAAAGCTAAATTGTTTAAAATTTTGTCGAAATATATAAATAGGAATCGGGTCATGGCAAAATTGATTTCACAGCTTACCGAAGAAGGAGGAACATCGTGCTGTATTTGCTAACGATTAGTTTTAGATTGTTCCCAATTAATCAGATTTTCTCAAAAAACTTATAAGATAAAACGACAATTTACAGCTATAATAATAATTATTATGGTAAGACTCTAACGCCTGCGAACTGAGAGGTTCGTTACGCACCATCTCTGATGCGGGGCGATGTGCCACCACGCCTTAGACTACCGTCATTATTACCCCTTGTTTGAAGTGAACGCAAGTATCTAATTTTTTTTAGTGATTGAGTAGACCACCCGGGTTCGTCCACCCCGCAGCCCGTGGTTTAGCCACGGGACCAGGCTGGCTCAATCTACAGTTACGATTCAGAAACAAAAGCTCAATCGTTCCAAGAGAAGTCTCCTGATCCGCTATGTTCCAAAGAGTAGGTGGGCTTCCAAGATGTTTATTTTAAAGGAGACTAAGGCCACTTACAATATTTTTGTATCATGCAGAATGTTGGCCGATTATATAAATTTTTTGTTAAGGTAATTGTAATTTTCTGTATTTTGTGACTCAGTATGTTGATGTGGACCACGTATTTCATCGCTGACTGTTTTCATTCGCGAGAATGAATGAAACTGTGCCTCTGCAGACAAAGCACGTTATCACAGCATGGTGATCCAGTTCTTGCTGCTTCAACTGGACAAGATGGACCTGAAAGAGATGGCTTCAACAGGATGGAGCAGTTTGTCATATTGTCTCTAAAACAATTGTATTGTTACAAGACAAATTGGCCTGCGATTTCGCTTCCATCAATCTGAGTACACCAAAGAACAAAATTGCAAGATATGGGGCAGTGAAATGCAAGCTTAGAGATAAGTCGGGCCATTTCTTTGAAAATGAGACTGGAGATGCACTGACTGCAAATGAAGTACGTTACGATAACATGGTAATCGAGTTCTTGCGAGAGAAGATTGATCTGGTAGATGTGTGGTTCCAACAAGATAGAATAACTTGTTACACTGTACCTGAAATTGGTCTGCGATTCAACGTTATATGACTTTTCTCTTTAAGGATTATTAAAATCTCACGTCTACGTTAATAAGTCAAAAACAACTCATATGCCCAAGAAAGAGATTTGTCGTATTGTTGACGAAGTTATTCCGCTAATGTGGAGAAATGTCATCGGAATTTTTTGAGAAAGTAAGTGTCAGAAAGACCCGAAATAAATATTTTTATAGTTTCAGAGAAATTGCGCAGCTTGCTTCAACATTTATTAGCTTTATAGTTATATTTTTTGGGCGAGCCTTCGTAATTATTCCGTTCTATTCGTGCTGACAATTGTTCTTTTGGTATTTCTACTATTTCTGTTGTTTTATCTTTTTAATGCCTTTAGTATTAATTGATTTCGTATTAATTAGATGATATAAAAAGGAAAGCGGAATCAACTGGAAGCATAGGTCTTCATTTACTGTTACATTTCAAATTTGATAGCTTTTAATCATCTTTTATATTTAAAGTTGCTTGTAAAGCATTTATTCCTAATCTTTCAGATTATTATTGAAGCACTTTTTTTAATTCAAGGTTTCCTTGATCTAACTTACACTAATTAAATTTATTTTTAAATCTATTGTAGGGTTTTTTTGTAACGTAAGTACAAAGAAACGGCTTAATTCCAAATTAACTATGTAAAAACGGAGATAAATTAAAATACTCTAGGATAAATAAAAGTTAGAAAGACACACACGCAAAATTAAAAACCAGAATCAATGTTTCTGCTCAGAATCCTAAGAAACATAAAAAATTGTATATTTGAGTGACATATATCAGAAAGGTCACAACTCGTAGACAATTTTCAAAATAGCCCTTAAGTAAAGTTAAAGTACAAAAATACGGTTCTAAACTTCCAAATTACGAAATCGCGGGCATGAATAACTAATCCCTGGGAATTGAGCACACGCCAAAGTTAGTAAGGCGTTCTTAACGAAACGGTCTGTTGTATATGGGACTTTTCAATCAGAATTATATAAACAACTCTTAAGAGATCTGCGCGTTGAATACAACATATTAATAAGAGAAGATTAGAAATTATCAACCAAGAAGAGAAACAGATTTAACTCACTTAATGAGCATAAAATCTCATGACGAAAGCTCGGGAGCAGACTAAGATTCAAATAAATCAAGTACAATTGGTACACTAGGGTAGTATGGAGACACTCTTCCACTATCCCGGTAGGAAACAGGCCTACTTTATGGACTCTCTCAACTCCTATTCTAGAGAGAAATCATGTTTTAGCTACAATTCTCCATTACTTCTCATACCTCCCATCTTAAAACCATCTTCTCGCTCATTTAGCAAGCGTGAAAGATTACAGCTATTAAATCCTAATAACATGGCAAAGTTTTAGGCAATCAGGGTGCTAAAAACTATGCATAGCGGCATTCAAGAATGATGAATTTAGTAGGACATTAAACAGAACTAGAAGAAGAATTATATCAAATTGAGTGGGGGTGTCTTTGATCTAAGAAAGAACAAGATTAGCAGAAGAAACTGTACAACTTTTTTGAAATTCTAGGCGGTGTAGGTATCTTAATCCATAAAAACATAAAACGCTTTTTCTTCTTCTTCTTCAGAGTATCCCCCTGTACCCTATATAGATGTCGGATATTTCTTTGATATTTCATCTATCTAAGTTTTCCAATTCTTTTCCATACTTTCCCTCTAAGTTCTCCTGCTTTGGCAATTTGATCCATCCAAGTTTGCCTCGGTCTTTCTCTCTTCCTTTTCCCACTACTATATAGCTTCCATAACTTTCCTTTGTAGTCTTTCACAAGTCATTCTATAGAGATATCCGTACCATTCTAATTTCATTCTTTGTATTTTTTTGCAAATTACCTACTGTTGTGGCGTAGCTCTGATGTCAAAACTATAACGAATGACTTTTAAAATAAAATCGATATCACCAAGGGTAATCTATATTGCCCTGCAAATAAATAAGAGATACAAACCCCAAGTGATTCAAGTATATGCCTCTACCAGTACATCAGGAACGGAGAAAGTAGAACAAATGTGTGAGGATATTTCACTTGTACGTAGATCAGAGAAAACACAATTCATAATTACAAGAGGCGACTTTAATGTCATAGTAAGAATCCCCAAAGTAGACAAAATACCAAACAGAAGAAACTTGGTTTTGCAAAAGAAGAGATATATAAATGAGGTATGGGTAGATGGGTACGGCCAAGATAAAAGCAAGACAAAGCATGTATAATGAAAGATAACACAGTTTTAAACAAATCCATTACTGGCAACGGCAAAAGTAAAGATTGACACCAGATTAGAAAGTAACAAACTCATTTACAACTAGAGAACAATTAAAAGGACATATACTATCAAAAAGAGCTAAATACAACATTCCTGCAAAAATAAAAATTAAAAGAATTGGAAATGAACATTCTCACAAAAAAAAATAAAGAGCGACATAAAAGCAGTCAATAAAAAGATGATTCTAAGAAGAAACTACCAAAAATGACAAAGTAAACACCAAAATTAATCGAAAAGAGAAGTGATACGAAAAAGCACTCCCCAGAGTGCTCATAACTGAACAAAATTATCAAAGAAAAGTCAGTGTATCAACTGAAAAATAATACAGGAGAAATAAAACATGATAATAAGGTCGAAATTGTCGGTAATTTTTGTAGCAGCTTATATTCGTCTACCAATTCTCAACCATCAAGCGCACTTCTTCAAAATGTACGTATCGTCGGTTGAGAAAAGATTCCGAACATTGCAATGGATAAAATAAAGTATGCCTTAGCTCAGATGAACGGAAAAACAACAAAAAAGGATGGTATAGCTAACGAGATGTTAAAATGAGATAGTGTTATCACTGCTATTCTCACCTGACCTGTAAAACGTCACCCCGCTTCAATCTTCTATCAAGAAGAAGAAAATGCTATAGAAGAGTTGAATAGAAGGTTGTAGAAATGAAAAAGCAAAGCCATTCACAACAAGATAAACGGTGTGTCTACCTGTAACACTCAATAACATTTCCATGTCGCAAACAGATAAAAGATTCAATGGAAAACATAAATCTTAAAAAAACGTATAGAAACGGAACTCTCGATTGAAAAAAATTCTAATCTCACAGCCATCATTAGAAAATAAAATTTGTGCTACAAAACCATGGTATGACCTCTCTGGATCTATGGATGTGAATTATTGGGTTGCTTCAGATATTTAAATATCTATACAATTCAACGATTCCAATAGAAGATTAAAAAAAAACATTTTAACGCTTCTTGGTATGTTCCCAATCATTCCATTTAAGCAAACCGCAACTTTACATGCCATAGAGTGAATTTATTTAAATTTATCAAAAAGCAATTTTGTTTAATGTGTTATTGATATTATGTTCAAAAGCCTCCAACATATATAAAATAACATAACATTTTAAAAGGATGAGCATAAAACATTACTTTAATTACGTGAACATAAAACGCCGTCAGATATACCGAGAAATATTTAAAATTAAACTAAATGTGTCTCAATATTTAGAGCCATCTGAGAGTAACTTAATTTATTTTTGTACTATTTTTTCCAGTTTTATTAGTAAATTGAATTAAGTGTATTAGAAAGACATCTACCACATCAGGTGGTATGTAGAAGGTACTTGGAAACTGAGGGTACATTTGGATCATAGCAGAATACAGTAGAATGTCGTGAAGTGTTTACACATTCAATGTATAACATAAACCAGAAGTAATTTCTTCTTTTCTTTCTTCTATTTAGCTGATAACCTGCCCTTCTTTGGTTTAACCCAAATATAAATGTCCAGAACATCATCCTCTGGAAAGCCCGGAACGTTTTCTTTCTTCAGAAGATATTCTTACCATTCGGTTTTCGACCATTCGTTTAATTGCCTCTGTTCTCCAACATTCTTCACGTCGCTTATTCTTCCTCTAACAACTTTTCGAAATATTTTTATCCCTGCTGTTTTATCTATAAGCTTCTTATCCAGTGTTGTCTGAATACTGCTTTTTAAATAGAGATTTTCAACCAACTTGAACGAGCTATTTAATTATAAAATAGATATACAGGTGCGTATACAAGTTACATAGCGTAGAGTACACGTGGCTGTCAAGGTGAAGCTCCTTCTAGCAGTCAAACGTAGTCATTGTGAAAGATAGGGTCACAGTGTAATGGAGTAATGAGTGAACATCAAGTCGGTTACAAATTGGCGTTGAATATCCCAAATGACGAGATTGTACATCAATCAGTAAGTGTAGCATTATGTAGGGGGTTTTCAGAGAAGGTTTCGGTTGAAGCATTTTCTAAAATAAAAAAATAAAAAATTGATTTGAGCAATTGTTAAATGCAAAATATATGTCAAAAATTATTTATTTTGCCATATAAATCTGTACACTTACAGAAAATGCCACTGTATAGGATAGGAAAACGTTCTTTGGAGAATTGTAGAGAACATTTGAAAAATGCAACCTGTAATAATAATATAGGACTGGAACACGCACATACGACATAAAAAAAATGAGCATGAAACTATAGGAGCACGTGAGTTACAAGAAAGAAATAAATGCAAATGAGAAGAGAATACTTGTCTGCCATATGGTAAACCAGATCTTAGTAGAAAATACTTGGCTCCCATAGAAGATTATACACAAATAACATGTGGAGTAAAAGAGCTTGCACCTAAGTGCATGATAGACTACATAACGTACATCCGAAGTGTGCGATGCAATTTATGACGTCAAAACAACGAATTAAATACCGAACACGTATTGGTGGTCAACGCACAAAAACCAACTCGCGAACAGTTAAATACTGAGACATAAAATAAGAACGTTGGAGCTGGAAGAATCGATTCTCTCTAATTGTAAGCAGGGACAAGAAAGTCTAGAAAAAGGAAGAAATCAGAAAATAAAAATGGGCCTGATTCTAAAAGACAATATTATAAGCAGCTAAAAAGGTATGTAGAACAAAAGTACGAAGATAAAACTCAAATCTGAATAAAACGAAATGGCGAAATAATAACAAGATAAAACAAAAAAGTAAAGACAAGAAGGAAACCTGGTGCACTTAAATAACGAATTGCAAAACGAAACGAAGACAAAGAAGAAGTGAAAGGAGCAAAAAATATGGAAGACGTTAGAAAGAGGGTAGAAGAGAATTTCATAGGAAGCTATAAACAATTCTGGAATGTGGTTAAGAGGATAAAAAAATAGCACAAAAAATAAACAAACACAAATACAATCTGGAATAATATCAGCAAGGGCAACAAAGTTTATTAACAAGTTAACAACAAATTAATAGGGAAAAGAAAACTGAGCACACAAATAAAAATATAACACAAACATAGATTCAAATTAATGGCAGCTGAAATTGTTTTGTAACCATGAGGGATAGAGTGCTAGTATTACAAGTTACTGTGGTCCCAAAAGTTGAAATAAGTCGATTAGTACATGAAAGAAATTTTTCAAAATGGAAAACAGAGAAATACATTTGCATTGTTGTGTGTTATTAAGTTTTGGAAACGAATATGAGTTACGAAGAGCAACGGAAAAACAACTGAGACGATTATTTGAATCGTGCCATTCAATTGGTGATTGCTAGATGAAGTTCCAAAATTACAATTGAAAAAACTGAATGGGATTTCATGGGATTCATTACAAAGCTCGATACATTCTTTGATAGACAACAGTAAGTTGAACAGAATCGCCATGGCCATTTTCTTGCTTAGAGATCACAGGAAAGATCTTTTCTTAGATCGAATCGTAAAAGGCGATAAAAAGTGAATTAACAACATGCAACAAAAATGGAAACAAGCAGGTAAAAGTTTGAAAATGAAGATATCTCTTGGGCGGCATTGCAAGAAAAGCATCTTCTTAGAGCTTCTCCTACCTAGAAAAGCAATCCGGCAAAGAAGAATGTAAACAACTAACAAAACTCAATTAATAAAAAATGTTTTTTGATTTGGCTTATAAAGAAACCTCTTCGACAAGACTAACAAGCAACTGTTTGATCGATCTTATTTACTTCTTAAGTCCTACCTCGAAAATCGATTTTTCCAGGTCAAATACAGCAACTGATTCGAACAGAGGTCCCCCAAGGTAGTATCTTCGGACCGTTTTTATATCTACTATTTACAAAGGATGTATCTCCGTCAGAATATACGCTGATGGCAACCTCGAAGCCTGTACATTAGAAAAAACTTCAGGATCAACTTATCCTTCTCCAAACTTGGATAAAACAGTGGAAAATCAATGTTAGCGAGAATAAATCGGCGCAAATAACATGCAAAACGGAAATAATCAGCCCTTAACCCACTATTAATAACGATTCTATACCAATGCAAGATTAAATAAAATACCTTGGACTTCACCTTGATACAAAACTCACATGGAAAGCTCATATTAACTTGATTTAAAACTCAAGAACATAAACTAGCTCCTTAACAGAATGTCGTAGTTATCATCCGAAAACAAATTACTTCTCTACAAAATCATACTTAAACCGATTTGGACTTATGGGCCAATATTCTCCAAACCTTTTAGTCCAATACTCTCCGAACGGTCATGAATGCTCCATGGTACATTTATAATTTAGGCTTACATACAGACCTTAACATTCCCTTTTGTAAATAATGTAATCAGATCCTCTTCCATTAAATACAAAGACAAATTGTTCACAACAATCAACTTATCAAAAACCTCTTCACCCAACCCCTAGAAAACAGACGACTCAATCGTCTCTGACCTGTAAGTTCCAGAAAACCGTCGATGGGCAGTCCCTGCCTCAAGATGATCATTTTATGTATCATACCATTTACTAATTACTCTGTCTAATATAGTAGATTGTAAATTAGCAATAAAGTTGAAAAAAATTAAACTTCGTGGTTTTTTATTTTGCGATAGGAAACTCATACTTTGATAGATGTCATCTGGGATTATTCCGATTACTAAATATGAAACGCTAAATGTGGAACCAATGCGCACAAAATGAGACTGACGCAAGGGGATACGCTTGCTGACCATTCTCACTGTCAATTCGTTCTTAGAGCATCTGACGCGAAATCTAAATCTAGTCAAAAAATCATCTTAGCGCTGAGGCGCATTTTCAACCCGACGGGTTCGCAATCTAACAAAATTATTGTATTTGGGGTTTGAAAAACGATCACGTAACAAATGCACCCCCAACAAATTAGTGTTTGTTTTGGATTTGCTGACTAAATGCTGTAACTGTTACAGTGACATAATAAACCAATTTTTTGAACCAATGGGGCAGCAAATGTGGTTTCGGCAGGACGGTGCAATCTGCTTAAACTTGAGCAAATGCCGAGATCAACTGGCCAGCAAATCTTGTAAATTAACACCGTGCCTGAAACCCAAGGTCGGCACCAAGAATCCACAAATAGTTAACAACCTCGAGAATGACATCTTACGAGTTATGAATGAAATTAATCAGAACAAGGCAAAATCAAAAAATTTGCACCACCTTCTGTATATTGCTAATTCATTATCATTATCATTACATTACATATATTTAAGACGACTGTTTGTATTTATATATAAATAATGTCACAAACGAAGGTCATTGACCTTAAACGTTTTTAATTCGTATTTAATGTCTCATATATCAAGTGGTGCGCAATGTATGCGGGTTTTTTCCCAGTTATAATTAATAATACAAAGTTATTTAATTTTTATAGATCATCTTTTCTATATTTTCGTCAAAATTTTTGAAAATTTATCCACTTTTACAAATTTAAATTAGAAGGTCGATTTAAAAACTTACTGCCGTAACTGTCAATCCATTAGCTTTCCTGCTGGCCTTTCGAACTCCACAATTCACTTCACATCACATTTCGATAACTACGCTGCACGACGTTCATAAACGGCGATTCGCGGGCCAACTGTTTTACTTTTCTAGGCAATTGGTATCGCTAGGAGGAATCCCTGGTTTAAGAATTGCACATTTAGCACGTGCAAAGCGATATCTTCCAAAACACCTGTTGATAGAAGTGCCATGCTGCTAAATACAGGACGTGCCCTCTTCAAATAATACAGATGCAGTGTTTATTAACTTAGAAGCAACGTTTTAAATAATTGAATTAAAATAATATTAAACAACATTATTGCAAATATTAAACGACGGCGGCTTGATGCATACTTTCTTCGTTCTCGCATTGCCCGCCCCTAATCGAAATTTAGAAAAAAATCTTTGAAGGTTGTCTTCTGAAGATATCCACCACAGTTGTGGACTAAAGGTTAATAGAAACGTCATCCTTCCTAAAGTCAACACTTTCCTTAAGAGAAACAGAGTGGGAGCCCATTCAATCAAAATTTCAATGTATTTGACGCCATTCACAACATTATGACGCAAAATTTAACACGATCTGCTATGCCACATCATTGTACAAACTACCCCATATTTTAGTCTGATGAAGGATGTGTCATCAATTTGTTTAGACAAATGCCTCTATATTTAGGTTAAAGTACTGGAACCAAACTAAGGGATAGCCAAATGTTATTCGGTGGAAAACGCATCTTTGTTTCTTAAATATATCGACGCTTTTTCTAAACGGATGTTAGTAAGGTTTCTTCTTAGCCTTTTACCACGATTAGTCTGGTCTATAATATGTTCGCGGCTAAACTCAATTATATCTTAGCATCGAGGTAATCGTGGCATGGTTCATGCAAGACCAAGCTGTTCATAAGTCTCTAACAAGATTATATATGTTAGATATTAGTAGTTTGCTCACTTTACCATTTTGAATTACCTTGTCTTGATGATATTTTAAAAAGTTCTAATAAGTAAACTACAGGGTGCGGCAAAATGAACTACCCACTGGACAGCTCAGAAAAATTTATTATCTTAACAGCATTTTAGTAAACATTTTTAAATAAATAGGTTGATTTTTCTTTATTGTGATAAGGTGATCTTGGAAATCAACAATTATATAGCATCGAGTTTATTTCCTATGCTTTTTTCAGATTTCCTCTCTGATCTAAGCTTATTTGCAGGCCCTGCTAAGTATACTCTGAGATGGTTTAACATCTATACTATTGATTGTATACGTTCTGAGCAAGGTAAGGGTTCATTAATCTGTATACCCATTCTTTCGTAGCTATGCTTAAAATTTTTGAGTGCCATTTCAACAGAGTTGTTTTAAACTCTTGCTGATATGTATGAATTCTAATAATAAATCTTTCATGATACTTTTTTTATGATTTTTATTAACTTTTGAAGTAAGCCAATGAAAGCTAAATGCACTTTACTATCTTAGCTCTTTTCTATTCCAAATAGTTCTATTCCAGTAGTATCTATATTCTTAGGTCTTGGGTACAATTGTTCCACTACATTTTATTAACCCCGCGATGATATTTCTAGGACCTGATGACCTTCTAGTCTTTATTTATTTAACGTATTGTTATTTTCATTGCTGTTGATTACCCTATTTGTTTGCCATCTACTTCAAACTGTATCTACTTATACTCTTTCCCAGTATTCTAATAATCTTTCCATCCATTTGAACGACTGATTCTATCGCCGCTATTTGTTTTCACAGTTTTAACCGTTTGCCATATTTCTATAAATTGTGATCTTTCTTTCATCGTTAAAAAACCTTATTTTAACTGACTCCTGCTGCTAGCACGCATTAAGAGCTCCTATCTGGGTAATAGACAAAAGCCGACCAACAGCTCCATGATCCTTCTTAACAGTCTCAAAAGAAGGGTGAAAACACCTAACAACAAAGCTTAGCAAGAAATAAAACTGTGAGCTTCACAGTTTAATAAATAAAACACGTGGACATATTATTAGAAATAGAAAAATATAATTTAGATGCCTCTGTTCTACCAGAATCAAAAAAGAAAGACCAAAGAACGGAAACGATTGCTGCTTATTGACATTTAAGGTCAGGAAGCGCGGCTTCAGAATCATTCACTTAATTTATAAGACGCTATCAAAACAGTTAACCTTAGGTAGCTACAGTGGCGTAACAACAACGAATGAAAAACTGGCCCAATCAAATACAACCACCTTCAAAAGATTTTAAATAAATATAAATTTCTTTTATTAATCATTCAGCGAATACATATAGTAATAAATCATCATGACACACCCCTGAAACGCAGAAAGATGTGCGCCGAAGTCAGGTTTACAATGTAGCATTTATAACAATATTTTATGTTTATCTCTATGCGTTAAACAGATGAATCAAAATTTAACAACTTACTTTTACAATACGCACTATCATTAATAATGAGATGCAAATTAAATCGCCACTTCTAACCGCAACAAGTTAGCCGCAGTATTAACACTCAATGGGTCAGTGTGTACCTGACTACTAAAATACCAGCACTTTTTTAAACCGGCCAAATAACGGATAGTTATTTAAAATGAGCCGGACTTTTGATAGTTTTATTACTATATGTATCCGCTGAATGGATTATAGTCCACCCATTTTTGCGGAAGAAGGTGAAAGGTAACTGCAAAGTAGTTTTCTATTATTTTCTATAAACATTAAATTTGAAAAATTTCGAAAAGCTAGGAGAAGAATTCAACGTATCAAACAGCTGCACCATATCGACATGAAGCATATGTTTATCAATATCAAATTAACTTTTACTCCCAGTAATCAAGTTGGAGACTTTTAAGGGTCGGTGAAGACAATTCCTAAAACACTTAGTTAAGATTTTAAAGGTTATATTAGATGTGCGAAAATATAATATCGGGAGCCATAGGCAAAAAATTACTAATTTAAAAGGTTTAATAAATAAATATGATTAAAGATGACTAATTACAATGTAAATCACTTGCACATAGAAAAAGTTAGAGATTATATACATATAAGTCAATGTATCAGCTTAAATAAGGAAGAACAATCAAAAGAGTTGGACAGTTCTAGTTAGTGAAACATGAGTTTTGCCACTCACTTCCTCATTCTTCTGCCATCCTCTATCAATAATATTGTATTTTGAGATGATCGCCTTGCTGCCTAAGTGCTAGTGTCACCGACTTCACTATTTATCAAAGACCTGAGGTTTATCCAAGAAGGTATAGACTATGCCATACTCTTTGTACATAAATAAGACGAAAAAATCAATGTATTAAAATATCCACTAGTTTTGACGTGGAGTTGACAGACAGTTCGTGGATTTTCGACCTGTCCGAAGACGATTTTGACTTTGCTATCCAATCTTTTGTATTTCCACTGGTCATTAAAATAAAATAATTGTTGTTCCCTGTAGTATCTTCAGTGTGTTTTAATTCCAAAAGCAAAAGGTCTCTTCTGTTTTCAGTGCGGGCAGGATTATTAGCAAATCTAATGTACCCCTACTAAATAAACGGATAATCAAGACGAATTATATAGATTTTTTCAACTATATGGTAAAATCTCTTACATGGTGATCATCTGTGCTATTAAGACGCTACGGGTAACTTAACGTCAGAATGAAGCATGTCCAAAACGGTGACACTATCGAACCGTATTCTTTTGTGTGAGGTTGTTACTCAGTAATGAGAACCTGCATAAGGTATAACAGAAAGAACACTTCCTTACCAGCCCAGCTCATGCCTAGAAACATAAAGATTATTTCGTGTATAATGTGGACAATGATTGAAATTTTTAATCGGATCCTTGCTAAAAGCCATCAGTACTTCTTAAATCTCTGGATAGATATAGTGAGAAATGTTACACATTTCACCAATCGTACAATTGTAGGTTCTGTGATGTTTTGCTTTGTGAAATTCAGATGTCTCACCATCCGGAACTTCACCAAAAGTTCTGGATTGTATCGCGCCTCCCAGAAAATGATAAAAAACCCTTGCAAAGGTTGATTCTGATTGGTAATGCACCTGCATATCTAAGTGGTTGTGTAAAAGTGTTAGAGTTGCTCTGCAAAAGCGGTAATGTTTCTCATTAAACTTTTAAACTCACTTGTTTCGAGTAGTAAAGGCAGTTAAACATTCTTTATGTTCATTGCTTTCTTTTATTGAAAGTTCTGCATATACGTGGTGAAAACGGTGAGCCCTTTTTGATTGTGCAAGAAAAAGGTTCTTTCTCTTTACAAGGTGATCACTCAGTTAGCAACATACACCAATCTCGGTAATCGTGTCCGTGAGGATTGGTTTGGTATTTAAAAATTTGAAATAAATCTAAATAATTTGGATGGCATAAGTCCTTGTCTTATCAGATCAAGATAACTTTGAACAAGTAGTAGCGTAGATACTAGAAGTAAAAAACCTTTAAATCATTGCACTAGTAAAGACTATGTAAGGGCGATGCCTCCCCCAATCACGATCAGCTTGTCACTTAGACGCCAGCATTGGCACTGTTTTCAGAATGATATACCAAGTGAAAACCTTAAAAAGTTCATGTATAGATTAAAACTTAATCAACAATATGTGTTATTTAAGCATATTACGCATTAACCCAAAGTAAAAAATGCAAAATTAAATGAAATTGAAGCCAGAAATTCTTTTTACGTGCCGCGGGGCGAACAAAAAGGGGCGTCACTTTTAGGAATTTTAAAGAAAGTTCACAGTACTAAATATTTTAAGAAATAAAATGGACAGAGGAAGGGATTATAAATTTGTAAAGGAGAAACCCGGCTTTTGGACGTTATAGATAGGAATACTACATTGTCGCTTTTTTAGTTAGCATCAGTCGCGGATTATTTTAAATTTCTCATAACAAAGAGTGTAAAAAATCCAAAGTTTAAAAAAACTTCAGACAGTTCCAGGACAACAGCTTTAAGAAAACTCAAGCGGGCGAGAAGCAGTTGAAAGTGAAGGTCTTAGACGTCGTCCGAGTGCTGGCGTGACTGGCGAGAATAGTCGCATTGTTTTCCACCTTTTTTAAAGATTACTAAAATTGTTTCTAAAGTTAGAGAAAGCAACAGTG
Source organism: Sinelater perroti (assembly GCA_036346155.1). NCBI lineage: Eukaryota > Metazoa > Arthropoda > Insecta > Coleoptera > Elateridae > Sinelater > Sinelater perroti. The sequence continues at coordinate 10,266,682 of JARFIY010000201.1, forward strand.
CTCACGCAATTATTTCTGATGATCTTAAGCCTCGTCTTCTCACAAAAGATCAGAAACGGCAGCGTCTCTAGATGTACAAGATATGCTAACCGGCTGAAACTTGGGTACACCCAAACAAACCAGTATGGATTAGCGAAAGAAGAAAGAATCTGCTCCCATCAAAGCCAAAAGTGTCTTGTTACTATATTTCTTTATTGGAAAGAAGACTTTTACGTCGTATTCTTAACGTCGCCTGATACCGTCAACTTTCAAACGAAACAAAGCTGGCATATCGTCAAAAAAGTCGAATTTTCAATTTGATTATCCTGCTTTACAACATCGCGCCGCCCTATATAGTTGCTCAAACCCAACAAAAAATTGAGGATTTTGGTATAGACTATACTAAAACGCCTCCCTATAGTCTAGACTTTTATCATCCTGCGATTATATTTGTTTGAACCACTCAAAAAACACTTGGTGGACTGAGATGTGACAACAACGTTGTTATGTACGTCATTGTATGATGTCATAACCACCTTCATTTACAATAACGAACTCAAAAAACCACATATCATTTGGGAAAAATTTTTAGTCAAAAATCAAGCAGAATAATAGTTCTGGTAGTACTATGCGACTTTGTAATTTGAAATGGAATTAGGCTGAAACGAAAAATAAAAAATCACAGAATAGTGACTTAGGAAAAGAAAGAGAAGTACGAGATGCCTAAAAGTGAGATGCCCAAACGTTTGAAAATGAATGAGACAGAAGACTAAATAGAAAGAGAATGCTTATGCCCAAAAATGAAAGATGAATAGAAACAAAAATTGAATAAGCGAGAGTGTAGTTTTGCTGAATAAAAACTACGAGGAACAAGAAAACTCGAACAAGCTTTGCTTGCACCTGTTTGGACCAACTCAACCGCGTAATTTAAGTAACCACAGCCATACATAAAACAATACAATTACCACTTAAAGATAAAGAATACAAATAATTAAAAAAAAGATATTTCCCTCTAAAGAAGATAAAAAAGAAAGAATTACAACTTTAAGTTTAATGTTAATTTTTTATAAATTTTTTGCAAGAGAATTAAATAGTAATTACAAATTATTACTATGTGACAATCCCAAACATACAACCTATAGAAGGCCAAGTTAAAATGATGATAATAAAGGTGGCAACAGCTAAGAATAAAAGAATAAAGCTTCAGGTCATGATAACATTAGGGCTGAAAGGTTACAATGAAAGGGTAAAACTGGTATAAGTTTGCTCCATAAGATTATTCTTCTAGCATAGAAACAAAAACGAATACCATCCGATTGGGAAGTGGCTATAATTTTATCTCGCCAACTGTAAGTTGCAATAATGTTAAAACAAATACCCAGAATGGCTGTTGAAACTCAGTTGGATGAGCCACAAAATAAGTTCAGGACAGGTCGTAAAATACAATATTGTATTTTTCTGTTAAAGAAATTCATAACAAAAACAGTTCATTTTGTAGACTTGCAAAGAGCTTTTGATTCAATGTGTAAAAAAGAAAGTAGATAATAGTTTACCATTACCAGTGGACTATTTCTTCAGAAACCTTACAAGCTGTATAAGCATCGGCAACTTTTTCCCTGAAGAATTCGTAACAACAAAATATACAGGAGACGGTAGAACATTAAGTCCCTTGTCCTTTATAATATAAATGGACAAAATGTAGAACTATCATACAATAATATAAATTATAGGCCCTCAAAACCAGTCTTGGTATCGAATGACCTGGTTATTGTAACAAAATCAGAGAAGCAGTTACAAGCAAAACTCGTCAAATGAAACAAAAATTGGAAAAAACGGCTTGGTGATTAATAGTGATAGAAAGAAAAATGGTTTGATGGTCTTCTTGTTAGAGGACAAGCAGTGCTACAACTTCACAACCAAATCAACTCCACATTACCGCATAGGTAACACTATAATAAACAAGAAGAAAAATTACATAAAACAAAAATTATTCTGTATAACACAATTAATGTTCCAGTTCTATTCTACAGCTGTGAAAATTGGATGTTGACAGACGGGAAAAATAGGATACAAGCTGTAGAATAGATGGAGTTACAAATCTGGTAGGGCGTCTGTATAGAATGAATAATTGTGGACTGATTAGGAAGGTGTGGAAAGCAAAAAGAGAAGGGGAGAAGCCGGGAGATCTTGGGACAAATATGTTGCGACCATTTTAAGTGAAAGGGATATACAGTGGAACTATGCAAGCAAATCGCCTTGGATGGGAAAAGTTACATGTACAATACCACTGAAACGGAATAATTTGTATATGTGTATAGTGCGTGCATTGCAACCCCTATACCAAAATTTATAATAAATTCAAACAAACTAAGAAGAAAAATTATTATTGAAAATAGTGGTATATGTTACAAAGAATCCACTAGGAGTAGGTCAAAAATATGGAAATATTTAATAACAGGGAACTTTCGTTTATTTTCTTATTACAAATAGTTCCTTAGCATTTCGATAGTGCGTTTTCTTCACTTTCTTCTTCCTTTTATAAAGATATAAATTTTTCTGTTTCTCTTAGTCTTTTTGCCTGTATTAATTCCATTCTGGATGTCGCTTTTCTAAATCTTCCAATGCTCCTATGTCTCACTGGCGATTTATCTCGTTATCTTAACCATTCTCCTCAACCATATATTTTTCTTTCTATTGAGCACCCATTTATTGATATTAACTATTCTGCGTTTTTGTATAAAGTTCTTCGCTTCTTTTCTTGACCAGCGCGCAATTCTCATTTCAGTTGTTGATGTATCAGGTTGGTTTTATACTGTATACGTCATAATAGATCTAATAGCAGTCTTCTAAATTCTGGACGTTGCTTAGGTTCCCAATATGCTTGTTTCGCTATATTGTGCCGTTTAAACATGTTGCAGACCTTGTCGCCTTTGTTGTTCTTTACCTCCGCTTTCACGTCACCAAATTTTTAATAGCCTCTGAAAATCTCTTTTTCTATGTGATGGGCAGTAATACATACATAAGCTTCTTTTTTTTGTCTTTTGATTAATCTCCATGTTTGTTTCTAGAGTTCATAAAACATTTTTTTCGAAAAGATTCCCAATATTTGTTTTTAAATTCTCTTAAACTCTTCACAGGTTTCTGTTGTTTGGGGTGTCCTGCATTTCGAAAATGCCTTCCCGTTTCCAGTTTTCTCTTATTTATTTAGAAAAACATGATGTTCTCCTTGGTATTCAAGCTCGTTGGGTCGTCTTTCGTGTTCCGAGTTTCTTTTCTTCTATTTTTTAACTTTTGATGATTGAATACTAACCCTCTTCGTGATTATTCTTGGCTCGTTAGACTTTATTTTGGATTTTAGTGTTACTCTTATTTTTTCGTGTAACAGGCTGTAGTCACTACTTATATTAGCAAAATTTAAGAATCTCACGTATAATACTTATGAAGAGTGTGTACATATATCGATTACGATATGGTGATTCATCAACGGTTGTCTCAAAGCTGTACCTCTATTTGTGGCTGAAAAAGGTATAGTCAATGCTTAGATCATTAAGTGAATAAAAGTTTAACATTAAGTTCTTCATTGTCAGTTAAAGTATCTTCATTAAAGCGTTCAATCCCATCACCAATTTAAATATGACAATAATTAATGAATTTTGTGGCAGTGGCAGCTTTGTTTGCTGTCTTCTGTTTATGGCCTTTTATGGTTTGTTTTTAATTACATTACTATATATAGCTATATAATGCTCATATAGTTTCCCACTCCACTTCTTCTTTTTTATTTCCTGTAATGATTAATTGATATGAGATCAATATTATTAATTTTCAGTTCAAACATAATTCCTGCACTTTGATAACTAATGATTTTATGTTTTAAATACGAAGGTGTGGGATAGTCTTCTTTTTCAAATTCTAAAACCGTCGTCTTGCATTGATCTTCTTTTTTGAATGAGTCCAAGCCAAAATTTCTATTCTATGAGCCTTGTTTCTTACGGTTCTATGCAGCGAGTTAGATTGATTCAGCTAGAGTGTGTTTTGATGCTGTAAATTGGTTTCAAACAAATATTATGGACTTATTGGATCGACCCAACGATACAAAAGATCGTAACCTCAATATTGTTCTCTTTACTGAAGTTAGAGATAGTGAACTGGCTTGTGGCAATAATAGGGATTATTTTTCTGGGTTTTCTGTACCTGGAAGAGAAAATACGGTTAGAGATTTTAGTTAAAAACCTTAAGAAACGCCTAGTAATAATCCAGGTATGTAAAAATATATTACCATTTTTTAGAGCCGTTTGGCCCTCATTTTAACTTATATTTATCTTTTTTTCCTCCACTAGACGATAACCGTGTGAAACGAGAGGAAGTGCACAGGAGATAAACGTCAATGCGTCCAGCTGAACGATACCAACCAACCTGACATTCCAGTGTTTCAGACTACGAGTGATGTCGCCGTATAATTAGATATCAAATGCACTGGGTTTGATCTCCTTTCCCAGTGTATTGACAAAAAAATGCATTTCAAATATTCTTAGATGAAAACGTTTGAAATGAACAAAAAATCTATGAAAGAAAAATTAATACGGCATAAGTAATTAAGGGTGAAAACTCATGCAATGTACTTTTTTCAATTACCAAGGGTTAGTGATTTTTGATCAATCCAATTGATAAATTTACATCAATTCTTTTTTTGCTATACCTGAACGATAAAAAGTTTGTGAAAAGGGGGATTAAGAGCGTGAGCCACTGTACAAAATCAGACGTTTGCTAAATCTATGTTGAATATATTCAAAACCAACTAGTCCCTACTTAAACTGTACAACTGATGAGTGCATATACCCTACAATTGGTGAGATAACATGAAAGTCTACATAAGGAATAAGCATAATATATACTAAATCTAGCCATGACCTGTATTGTAAAAGTTCTATGTCTGTTTGGAAACGTTAATGCGAGCACTGTAATAAATAACAGATAAACAAAAAAATATAGACTGTAGTACTGACAGTAAAATAAAAGTCTACAGGGGTGCTTACCGTAGTTCCACAAAACATCAAGCTGCGTCAACTTTTGCCAGCACAAAAAAGGGAGAGGCAAGTGAACATTCAACTATAACATAAGTAAGACTAATATAGACAAAGAAGACCAACATCCAAGTTACTAACCACTCTGCCAAAAAAAGGGTAGAAAAACATTTTTTCTATTTATTTATGTTGTGTAAGGAGGTACCAGGGAAGGTAACTGGTAGACTGTCTAAAGATTGAAAGATACTAGCCAACTGTAATGGAATGGAGAGTCTTCAAAATGCATTATTGACCGTAGGCAGGACCATCAGCCGAGAAAATCCCAGATATAAATCTAAATTCAATAAGGTACTACAAAGTATACGCTGACAAAAGGAAAAAGAAGACAGAGAATGGATTGGGTAAGAAAACCAGTTCTCTATATACCGGAGTGTTCCGAAAGTATTATACTTGTGTAAACACTTTTCTTCTTCCTCTAATCCTTATCCCTCTTCACCATTTCACTTGCTAGTATTTTAATTTTTTTTTATTTTTCTCCCTTTCTATTATTCTTGGCATTTATGCCTTCTGTGGCCTTTTTATTACTTTGCATTTCTAGGAGTTTCTTTGGTAGTCCATTAGATTGCATTCTTATTAGGTGACTGTTTTCGAAATATGTAATCAGAAATATCATAGATATTAAACAAAGAATGTGTTAAAGCAAGATAAAACCATATAAGGTATCTGTGACTCGTTATAAGGTCAAGTGGATCGATGAGTTATAGCTCTCTAATTTTCATTTTCGCTAAGGAGGTTGCCGAAACTGATAGCTACCAACTTCTTCCAGATTTCATAGGTGTACTTTGCCAACTCAGCGATTGTTCTCCGCGTATGTTCAGCAACCTCGAAGCAAATATCAGTTTTCCATTAACAGTAATACTAAGTGGGAGCGCAACTGCGGCGACAAAGAGCAGCATACGAGAGAACTTTCGAAATTTGGGTTACGCCCCAGACGCTTTTACATCCGCTTCGCCTTGAGCGCGCGCTAATATCTTTTTTAGACGGCGGACCGGCGAGAGCCATTTGCGGGGTCGCCTACGTCTTCATTGGCCAAATATTCGAAAGTTTCTATAAATGTGTCATGAAAATGCACTTGCACGCGCGGCCGGCGCGCGCGCGACAATGCGCCGCAGCACGCGCGCCGTAGGGGCCGGAGTCGCGCGCGCGGCCGCCGCATTGTGCACTAAATAAGGCACATGCACCGAGTGCATGCCGAAGACGTCCTCTTCGTTTATTTTTAGGTGTCAAAACGCGCCCGGCCCCTGCTTTATCGTAGAGAAAGTCCGTAGACGAGCGGAACCGTTCCCCCTTTTTGCGCGTGTTGCCGTAAATTATTCGCGGGCGTTTTAAATTTGAGGCTCCGGCGAAGGCCTGACCCACTTCGCTAATTTGATAACGGCGGCGGTCTTTGTCTGGGCCGCGCGAAAGCTGCAGCGCGGACTGCACGCCGCTCAGATGTTTCCATGCAGGCCTTCACCGTTATAATCAATCACAGACATTACCAACCGATACCGATACCAATACTTGTTATAAAAGCAGACGTGTATCGCGAAATACCTCTTATCGTACCACTGCTGTCGTTCTTTTACTACAAACAATCCCTTCGACATATTGTGGAGTTTTAGAATGCATCACATTGATCCAGATATTAATCTACAGGCATAAGTTGACAAAGTGTAGAGTAAAGTAAAATTTTCATGTAATAGTTGAAAAATTGTTTGATCTGCATGGCAGGTGGCACCGTCCTGCTGAAACCACAATTGTTCCAAATCTATGTTGCATGATTGTGGCCAAAATCACCGAGTTACCATGTATTAGTCACAATCTCTATTCTCAGTTATAAAAAATACTCCGCCATGGCCTGTCCCAAGCCAGGATGAGAAAGGAAGAGGGATAGAGGAGTAACAAGCTTTCTAAAAAAACTGGGTTCAGCTGGCCTGACTGATAATACCTAGTAATATAACAACTGGTCAATAAAAGACCAATACCCTATTCGATATAACACTAGCAATTAGGATTCAAAGCATTATATATACAACAAAACACTAGAATAGGATATTGAAAAGAAAAACCTTCTTCAAATCAAAAATGGATAGTACAAGATACAGAGGCATCGGAAATGGAAACGGGCGGAATATGTGAGGACGACAGATTACAAATGAAATACGAATAGCTGGATGGAACATAGCGTCCCTTACAGGAAAAGAAGTAGAAATAACGGAAGAGATAAAAAAATCTAAAGTATTCATTCTAGGAATATCAGAAGCTAAAGTAAAAGGAAACAGAATAAACACCTTAAACAAGGTATACACTTTCAGATATTCAGAAACCCCTGTAGGACGCCAAATAACATAAGGAGTAGGTATAATGCTGAGTAACAAACTAGAAACGAAGTGACACATTGGGAAGCAGTGGACTCCAGAATACCCCAGAATAATAACCCCGATATCATAATAATGGAGGACTGAAATACACATAAAGGTAACAATAAGGAAGTAGGCTACGGAAGCATGGAAATATATGGTTCAGAAGAGGATGGAATGATAAACTTCTGTACTACAAACCAGCTCCTTATATAAAACACATTATATAAATATAAGACACAAAATAATCTAGGAGGCCAAAATTCTAGGCCAAAAAAGTATGATAAATTACATTACCATAACTCGAAGTATGAGATGCGCATTACAGAACGTAAATGTAATTGGGAGAGGGGAGGAGGTGCAAAATTATCCACTAACCATAGATTACTAATGGCAAATACATTGTTCAAGAGACCCAGAAAAATGAGAAAAAACTATAAACATAAAAATCTCAGCACTAGAAAACATGTACATAAGAGAAGAATACCAAAGAGCAATTAACCTAAAACTAAACGCACTAGAGAAGTAGAAGAGAACCAAAGAGAAATCCCCCGAAACTTCAACAACCTGTAGAATAACTTTGAGCAAGTCTTGCTCCAAACGGCCCGAGAAAACTGTGGAACCAAGCAAATAAACTACAGAGGCCTCAAGAGGGGAACAAGTTGGTGAAATGAAGAGGTGAAAACAAAAGTCAAATAATCCTGGGGCAAATTTAAAATATCGAATACAAAATTAGACAAAAGCGGAATATAAGCAGCCCAGCGTAAAACAAGCAAAGAGAAGATCCTGGGAGGAGTTCGACAGAAAAATAGAACAAAGAGCTACATAGAAAAGCAGAAACAGTTCTAGAATATAATTAAAAGACTGAAGGATAACAGAAAAAAGTCCATACAAAATATTTTAAACCTACAAAGAACTAACAACAGAAGGAGTGATAAAAGCCTGGTGCAATCGCTATATAATTTAAAGAAGAAGAAAAATAGATCAAGAACAGGAAGCGGAAAAAGAAACAGAGAGAAGAAAAATCAGAAACACTAGAATGTGGAAACAAAGAAGAGGAAAATGAAACAACGAAAAAGTAAGGATGTGACAACGACACGGAATGGGAAAGCCCCAAGAGAAGACTAAATAGTCTCAGAACTACTCAAGAAAAAAGAAGTAATACACAGATAGTGTGATAGAAAATATCAATAAAAGCAAAATACTACATATCAGAAGAGACGCCAGAAGAACAGAAGTAACAATTACAGTAGAAGAAGAACAAGTAGAATATGTGGATAAGTACGAACACCTTGGAACAATAATATATAATATTACCACATAAACAACACTATAATAGGAAAAGAAGAGTTAACCATCAAAGCAAAAATGCACCACTTTAAGACTATATACGGCCCCACACTATTCTATGACTCTGAAACTTAGACAATGCTTGACAAACACAAATAAAAAATAACAGCATCTGAAATGAAGTGCCTGCGAAAAGTACTGGGAAAAACGAAGAGAGATAGAATAAAGAACAGCAGTACAAGAGACAATCTAAACCAACAACCGGTGATAGACAAAACAGAAAAAAAACAACTAAAGTAGTACGGGTACCTTATCCGTATGGAGGAGGACAGATATCTCAAAATAAGACACAAGATGAGAGAAGAGGGAAACAGAACAAAAAGGAAATCCCAAGTCCAATGGAACGACAACATCAAAGAGTTGGTTAGGAAGAAGAGGAAAAACATCAATGCGGTTAGGAGAATGGCAAGGGATCAAAAATGTTACAGAAAATGGATAGAGAACCCAACGCTGTAAGAAACAATTTAAAAACGAGAAAAGAAATTAAAAAAATTGTTTGCTAAACCTGCATATGCAGATGCTCCAGCTATATGGCGGGTGGCACCGTACTGTTGAAACAACATTTGTTTCAAATCCATATTCCATATTGTGCTAAAATAACTAAGTTGCCAGGTTGGAGAAATCGGTTCGAGGAGGCATTCAAGACCAAGTGCAAGAATTAACCAGAAAAGAACGAACACAAATTGATAGGTTGAAAGCGGTTCGCTGCACTCCAAGTGAAGGAAAAATCAGGAACTAGAGAGTCTGCTTACCAGGTTTTAGCTTACCCGATATACTTGAAGAAAATTTTGGAATTCAAGGACGTCACTGATGAATAATGTTGTGAAGCGAAGACCAGACTGGACGTGACAATCGTACATAGTTAATAAGGTTGTCAATAAACTTCCAAAGAAAGCGGAAAATCCAACACCAGATCACAGTGCCAGTCTAATTGGTTTGGAAAAATGCATATTAGGTTGCAAATTATCAAAGTGGAAGCTACTTAAAGTTTGGGCAAAAATCCAATGCATGAAAAAGGGGTCAAAACCTTATAAGATTCTTAGAAATTACCCCCTTACATCTGAGCACTACAAAGATGTATTAAACGCTTTGAAAGAGAGATATTTGTAGGTAAACCTTCAAATGCGCATTTGCGTCAAAGATCTCATCGGTTTAGTGACAGACAAGATTTGTAATAACATACCCTCCATTACGTTAAATTGACTAGAAAATTACGAACATTAAAAACCGTGACGATTGTAAAGGACAAATCTGGCGACTTGCCCTATCCTCTTATAGAACCGCGTCTCCTTAATAATTTCATGACAGCGTGGAAAATATATAGGAGCCTGTTCGTGATAAAAAAAACGGCGAGAATGAGCTGGAGAAACTCATAAAGTTCCTACAACCCGAAGTTAGGCGAGAAGATAACATAAACATAGTCAATATGCGGATTATCGTAAAACGCAAAAGTAAACAAGACTTGACCAAGAAAAAGAATTAAAAGTACCCACAGCAAGATAATTGTTTATAAATCAACCCTCTAGTGATAAGATGATATGTGGATTCTGAGAGAAGAATCATTTTACCCAAGAATGTGAAATGTGAAGTGAAATGGCTTAATCTAATTCTTTATCTAAATATTCCTAATTAAGATAACAGATCAATGAGAGAGCCGAAAAATAAACAAGTGGCCGTAAAGGCGTATCAAATAAAAAAATCCTGAAGTTTTGTTGCAAACGCTGGTACTCAGCGTAAATGGACCACATAGGATAAGACCAAGCAATCGTGGACACAGGATCTCAAAAGTCGTACATTTTTAAGAATGTTGCTAAATACACAAAATCAAGGAAACTGAAGAGGAGTCTGTAAGTCATGCCTTGTTAAATGGAACCCAGACAAGCACTGTGACTCATAGATGTGGACAAAAAATATCGTTTTGAGTTCCTTTTGTCTGATGCGCCAGTCATCGCCAATAATATTCAGGGATTAAAAGTCATAATTTAACGCTGGCTGCAGCAGTACATAGTAAACTTGGATAGATCCTAACGAGAGAGCTCTCTTGGTTCTTCAACATTTTCTTATCCTTATTATTGCTATGCTTGTCTTCCTCTCATTAGAATTTTTATGCATCCAATAAGCTAATTCTGACTTACCTCATGGATAATTTTAATGAAACAATTGAATGTACCCCCTTCTCTAACTTCTAACTTCTAACTTCTCTAAATTTCACATTCTAACTTCTAACTTCTCTAAATTTCACATTGATATATTTTTCACATGAATTATGTAGCACTTATTATTACATTTAGGAAGTCCTTAGTTCAAATGAATCTCAGAAAGGTCAAGAATTTTTCATGATTCTAGAATTGGTGGAACTATTCACAGTTGAGTTAGAATTAACTGTGTCCTATTTGAAACGCTGGCCTTTGAGTGAAAATAGCAATACTTCGTAGCATCCCTGTACCTAAAAAATGTTGATAGTAACAATTTCTGAGTGAAGGGTAATAAAATTGATATTATCCATCAGGATATCTCTAGCCATTAATTTCTTGAAATGATACTGCCATCAAAAGAAGGAGTATAGCTGATAGAAGCCTTTTCTAACCAAATTAACTAATAAGTTGCGTTGGCGTACTGGCTTCCATTGTAAGGCAAAATCAGCTTAGTCGTAGATCAAGAGAGTGTATATTACAGAAGACATTTGTTTTCGAGAAGCAAATTCCATTTTGTTTGTAGTAGGCAAGAAATGTAGCAATTGGCATACAAAGCAGTGGCAATTTTTAATATTAACAATTATTTATTAAACACGCAACTTCCTGGAGAAGAATAGTTGCTAAAATATATAATTCTTGCTGTTAAATATTAAAGGAATTTTATGATGTGGCATTGTACGTCTGGCCAAGACATTGGCCGACTAAATATCATATTTGGGATGATAAATGCTGTAAAGTACTGTCTAGTAGGGAAATATTGTTTGAAGAACCATGTAGCAAAACTAATTCTTGAACGAACAAAGAAAATCAACAGAATCATTGATTAGCTCACTCCCAGACCGGTTCAATGGAAAATACTTGGTAAAGGATCATGTCAAAAATAATCATAATGAAGTTTCGTATCGTTGGATTTCGAAGGATGAGTTAAGGCAACTGGTAAATTCCATACCAAAGAAACGCGAATTGATTAAATTATTAAGACTAAACATGTAGAGCAAATGGTTGCAAAGTATTTGAAAATAAATGAATTGCAATCCCATTTTTGCACAATGCTGCTAAATAAGAGATGGCCCAAATTAAACGTCGGATTTCAACTTTTACCTTAAGTTGGTTTCCAAAAGGTAAAGACTTTGAATCTCGACTTTCACAGTCTGTTTATCTGGGCTGGGTAATATATTTATGACTCCGCCTCCCCTCATAGACCAGACCAAACGTATCTAATTGTTATGCTCGATAAGCACGATATCTCTTTAATCGTATGCTCTCCCTTCACATTTTCGGGATGGACCATTTGAGATATATACGTCTTCCTGGAACGATTCTTCAATTGCTGTCAAACAGCTTAGCGGTATTTTCATTGTTTTGAAATATACGTGTGCTTGCTTGCATCTGCTTTAGAAAGTCCCGTGCAAGGTGACGCGCTCAAAAATCCACAACTCGCTTTAGGGTCTCTTCGACCATGAGCTGCCAAAATTATCCACACTATGCAGCCGGCTTCATGTTCAAGCACGAGATCTCACTTTATTTTCTTGGGCTTTCCTAAAGTTTTTCATGAAAATATGATGATATGGCTCTAATGTTCTTGTAGTTTCTGTGTTCCAGTTTTTAATCTACTCAAAGACATGTCTCTGTTGCTCACTAGTGCTGAGTTTCATATTAACCATCCTGTTGTTGGGCAACAGTGTCTACAAAATGTTTGAGTGAAGCTTCTCGTTTTCCTCTCTTAACTTCCTTTCTGTTGCGTGGGTAGATGCGTCCTTGACCTCAAGAAGAAGAAGAAGAAGAAGAACAAGAACTCACTATCAGTAAGTTATTCTTTCTTTTTTTTCCAACAGGCAATTTTTTCATTAGGATCAATCCAAGTTTACTATGTACTGCTGCAGGTCCACATGTCAATTCTATCTTCTTTCTTGAATAAGTCACCGATAGCTGGTCAGCCAGCGTTAAATTATGACTTTAAATCCCTGAATATTATTGGCGATAACTGGCGCATCAGACAAAAGGAACTCAAAACGGTATTTTTTGTCCAAATCGGAGAATATAGCGCAATACATCTATGAGCCACAGTGCTTGTCTGGGCTCCATTTAACAAGGCATGACTTAGCATAAACAGTGATGACTTTTAGTCGACTCTTTCTAGTATCTGAACACCCTCTACCAAACAACAAGGCAAGCCAATTCGAGAGTTGAATAAAAGACTTAAAATGTACTTTAATAAAACCTCTTTTTAGATGTTAATAGCGTTAGTGACTATTTTTTCTTTGTTGGCCTTTTAGAGATTATAGGCAGCCGTACCGCAGTTGGATGATAAAAGTTGAGAATGCATTTCAACAGATATGTGATCTGCTGATAGTTACTAACCTATTGGGTGAAGTAACACTAACATCACAATTTTCAGTAAATATATATATGGTGATAAGCATCTCTCAGTTTCGTATTGTGTTTATAATGAATATTACTTTTCAATAGGTTAGTCCATTTTCTATCGTGGTTATATACATAACGTTAACCTTGCCTTCAACTACCCTTTATCTCGATTGTTGGAAGACTTTGGAGCCTGTCTTGAACTAACAATTGAATAGGTGAGGAGTAATTGAGGTCTTGAGGTTTCTAATGACTTCTTAAAGATTTAAATGCGTTAATATTGCCGTATCTGTGTGGTTAATCAAGCAAATACGGTGTTCATTATGATAGAAAACTAGTCTAGGGGTAAACTGAAAGCTCAGCTTTTGGTTTTGTTGATATCGTTTTCAGTTTTTTTGTGTTGTCGGTCCTCATGCCTATTTTTGTTTCAAAGTTTTATCGTTTAGAAATATGGCCTTTTGCTGGTTTTAGAGGTTAATGCTTGTTTTCCATTGATTCCCTAACTTCTGCGCCCTTAATTACTTCTGTACGACTTCGTAACTTCTCAATATTTTGTCTATGTTAACTCGGCCTCCATTTTCCATTTTACAAATTTAATTTACGCGATTCTACGCCTTAAACTACCGGATTCATTAATAAATATAAGAGATAACGGCATGCAGTGCTTTCTGATTAAGTTTCTGATATTTACTTTTCTTTCCATAATTTTTTAAAATACGCAGTGTATTTAAAAAGCTCGGTAGGTTGCATTAGAAAACACACAAAACAGAAGAAGCTCCTCTTTCAAAATATTGTAGTGGAGCGAAAACTCGGAAAAAATATTTCCTATAATGGTCGTATTCTTAATTGCTTTAGGACCGGTCCGCACAGATCGTAATTATCCCATAGCAAAATATTTGGGCATTTTATCTGGCCAGATTATAAAAAATATTTTTCATCCTCTACCTTCGTTAGGATTTTTTGAGGGTTGATTCTTACTTTCGACCGATTTAAGAACGACAAGAATTGTCAGATTGCAGTTAGCCGTAGCAACGCGCACTTCTGCGTACTCAAGCATGTCGATGTATACCTGCCACAAATATCCCGTATATTAAAATTCAATTTGTACATCAATTGCGTTTTTATTTACGAGCCACCACTCTACAACACTTTTGACACCATTCATAAAGCTTTAGTAAACTGCCAACTCTTTGAAAATCAATCGCTGTATCGTTGTCATATGTTTTTGGATTATTGCTATGTCTGTAAAGCGTGTGTTTTTCATTACGCTTTTCAGCTGGGGAAACAGAGTGAAGTCCGCAGGAGTCAGATCAGAAGAAAAAAAATTCTTTTCATAAATGGTAATAAAATTTTTTAACGCTTTGTTCTGTTTGCTGCTTTTTTGTCAGCAAGTACGAAAAACACAGCGTGGGATAGCGGAGAATAATTTGGGAACTACCCAAGAGACATTACTCACAAAATCTACTCTCGCTGGTAAGATACCACTTCATTGAGAGGGCGTGCAGGTCAAAATGGGAGACAATATTGCGACGCGACAAGTGATGAAGAGATACCTCCAGGGGTCGTGCTCCGGACCAGTACATAGGAAGCTGGTATACCAAAATATATTTCAAGTTCAGAATGCCGAATCTTAAGAGTTCGTTAACGACACCTTGTGAATAGTTTTGGTAGCGCAATTTAAAATTGTAAAGCCACGTGGAAATGAGAGGCGTTCAAATTACGGACAGATAGCGCAAAACTAAAATTTAATACAAAAAGACCAAGGCAAAAGAATCTGATTTTCTTGTTGACCAGCGAGCGCAAGGATCGCATCCGGTATCTTGAAGTTGAAATAACGACCTACTCTTATGGAAAAATTACATACGTGAGGTTTGTGACAGGAAAAAAAATTCTAATCTAATCAGAGCGGCGTACATAATTAGCATAGAATTGAACGCAGCTGAGATATGAGTGGAAGGATATAAGGTCAGAGGGGCAAGGGCCTTGCCTGGTGTAAAAAGGACACTGGCTTACAACACCGTTGCCGCTGAAACAGCGTTAGTATTGAACCAATTGAAGGCTAACAACTGGGTCGAAGCAGCAACTTCAAAAGAAGCTGGAGCTACACCCAGGTGGGATCAAGCATTCATAGTAATACAATAAAAAAGAAAATTCACTAGGGATAAACCAAGCATGCAGACTAGAAAACAATTTTCCATTCAGTAGTGTCTGAGATACATGACCAGGCATAGAGTAATCATCCCAAGATACATGGTGATATTGGATAGCAAATTAGCGTTACTTACTCTTAGAAACAGGGCCGTCGGCAGATTTGCAAGTCGAGGTTTGAAACCCTGCAAGACGCTAGAGATCCAATTCCTTTTGGCTAAGATGGACGTCGGAGCTCTGGAAAATAATCGTCCAGACCAGCTAGCCAAAAAGGCTATAAATAAAATAAAAATGAAGATTTTCGAGGAGGTTTTATGGGGCTCGTAAAAAACGTTTCTGAGTTAAGGCGAGAGTAAGATGGGAGCTGAGATTATAAAAGGCGAACACGAGACCGCATGCATTTATTCCTACTGTCGACTCAGCACGACAAGCGGCGGAGTACCTTAACCGACACGCTCATCAGAATCTAGAATATTGCGGAGGGCCAAAAAAAATATGCATGTAGGAAAGTCTATGGGGCCATGCAAGTTCTGCTGAGCTGCAACGCAAAAAATAAGGAAGTTCAAAGCAGGTAAAGATAGCTATAAGCACCAGAAGAGATCTGGGGCTTTAGGGAATGCACGAGTGGTGGATGGCTTTGGTTAAATTTGCGCGGACTTATGGTAGCGTGGGGTAAAGCAAATTAATAATGGTGCATAATGCAAACTTGAAGTACGAAATAGGCTAAATAGACAGAGATAGAGATTGTGGCGTATTAGCCTGTTTCTTTACGTAGTATTGTTGTCTTGTCCTGACTCAAGTTTTCGTGTTTTTCCTAGTCCTATACTAAGGAGAATACCGGGACAGATAAATCTGCTTCTATGATAGATATAAGAACTATAAACATTATAAAGATAAGGGTTAGAGAATAAGAATAATATGGTTGCATTAGTACTGTTGTAGTGTCGGAAGGCAAAGAGACCATTGTTTTCTTTCCGTCCCCCAACTTGAGGTTTACTCGATGCTCTATTGCGTGACGCTACCTTTCACACTGATTGCATTTGATTAAACTTTTTAGACACGCCTCGTACTTTTTACCACACTCGACGCTTTCTACTTCCTTACAACCAGTCGTCAAACAAACTCTCTCACATTTTCTTGAGCTTCCGGCCTCCTCATCATAGGAAGACTGTTTTGGGGTTTAATGTGCACATTATAAATGCAAAGCCGAGTTTCCTTACCCCTTACGATGCTGCGGATATAGCAAGATATTCGATTTCAAGCTTATTGAGTATCTTGGGACACAAAGAAGTGCATCGTGCCATCTACACATCGGTTAAGATAAACTTTTCCCAATTGAAGACTGTTGTGTAGAATATTATAAATCACCAGTATAGAAATGTCCAAACATTTCTCTATTTGGTGATAGGTCATGTGCCTGTCAGACTTAAGTATCTTCCTGACAACAACGATGTGTATTCCCTTCCACTTATTCATTATAATTTCCATTTTCCTTGTATATTTTTAATTATAATTCCATGTCTAAATTAAAACAATTATATAAATTAATTCATTCATTCATTTCATGTAACTCCTAGTGGAGCGTATGGCGCCATTGGCGTTTCAATTTGCAATATATAAATTAATTATTATACATCAAATTACAGGGTATTTAAAATGCTACCAATAAAATATAAACTGATAAGAACTACAGCCCCAAATGTAAATATAGAATGCTGCATTTTCGGCTTATTAACAGAAACACATGCTAGGCAGAAGGTGCTTGCAGAAAGGCCGCCGGCTTTTTGAATGCATATATAAAATATATTTGCAGTTAATCAAGAGGAAAAGTAACAGGTGCACCAAATGTTGGTGTTGTATTTAGGTTAATGCGTACAACAGCCGAATTTGCAGTTTACAAGAGAAGGTATGGAGCGGTTGGATTCTTCCTTGGAGTTTTCGAGTTGGAAACTTTTCGAATTAACCAATAGATGTAGGAAAACGTAAAAACTTAGTGTTATACCTGCTAATAGAAATGAGGTGAAGTTCAGAAGTAACAGGAATGCAACCTTAGTATCCACAATTAAATTGTTAGAATTTAGACATTACATATTTTCCCAACTTCACGACCTTTTCCAAATGTTTTTATTATGATAAAGTCGCAGAAAAAATTCTCAATCAAAATCTTTTCTCTTTCGCCAAATTTCTTCAAAATGTTTCTCCACCTTACAACATATTAAACAACTATAACCCTCTTTTTTGACCAATTCTCCATTATTGGTAGCTTGTATCTCTTCTGGTGGCTTCAGCCACTCCACCATTTCTACATATCAACCAAATATTCCACTTGGCGGTCTTCAATTGTAGAGTCGGTGGCTTCGATTAAAATTTGCCGTTCCGCAGGATGCAATGCAGCAAGGACGCAGGATTTGGGCCCACCACTTTCGCTTATGCCAACTTTTTATTCCGTTGCTGATAGAACTGATAAGCGGATTATTCGCGATGCCGCCAAATTAAGCCTGCCCTCTAATAAAATGCGGGGCACTGCAGCTGCTAATTAACAATTTTATCGTTGTTCAGCCCGCTTTCCTATATTATTCGCGCAGCAATTTGCCGGAAAAGTTTTTCGGCGAGCTGTAGGCGGTATTTTTCTAATTTACTGCTTGAAACAAAAAGGCGTAATTGCTGGCGTCTTCCCTGCTCTCCGATAATATATTAATTAGTTGGAATAGAATAAATTAATAACGTTTTGCAAATGAAGTGTATTTATGTAAGGATAAGGCTAGAAAAATAGTTTGGAACGTTGTTAAGTTCCTCTAGATGGTAAGTTTTAAATATTGCTAAGACTATAAAACATTTAATTTTTAATTTCTAGAGAGCAACAAACTTATCCAACAAATATAATTAGTAAAGCAAATTAATCTAACTGGGGTATGAGCTACCTACCAGATGCATGCTTAAGGTGACAAGATAAGAAAACAACAAGGAAAATTTAGAAAAATCACCTTAAATGACAAGCAAAGCTCAAGCTGCTACATATTGTAAACCGTTATGAGTGGTAAAACGATCTCTCACTCACCACGTTAAACAGATGTAAGTAGAAGTAGCAGCAAGGACATGGACTCTGGACTTAATCACCTAAACCATATAGATAATGCCACCGCCCAATTCTCAAGAGCAAGGAAAAGCTCGTCAGTAGGGGACTTTTAGGGTGGTGTTATTTTTTCGCCCCCCATAGTTGTGAAATCCAGATGGAACACAAAATATACAAATATGTAAAAGCTCTAAAAACAAATCAGAAACGAGAGGCTCCATGGATAAAAAACTAGTGTTTCCACCTTTGTTAGAAGAAATTGTCATTTCTATGAAGCTGACGAAGTGTCCGAAAGCGGGTTTAGCTACCAGACCTGAAACTGGAAAACCAGACGCAAGAATTAAAGATCCAAAGGCCAAAAAAATAAAGGCAGGCACATGGACAAGAGGCAAAGAAAGAAGAGGACTAAGAAAATGAGAAAATAATGAGAGTATAATGAACCCCCTAGACTCTCCAACCCTGTCCTCTTAGAAGCAGCAAAGACAGGCTGAGTTTTACAGTGAAGCTACAAAAGGTTTGAGGATGGTGGCACCTAAACATCTTAAATCTGATTCAAAACAAATTAATAGAAGCGCCTTACAAAACTGTTTCTGGTAGTAGAAGTGCTCAGCATTTTGAAAGCACAAGGTGCACGGAGAGAGTTTCATGGATTACGCGTGCCAATAAATTTACCAAGCAATAGGTAAGGCAGACAGACTAAAAAATATTTGCAAAGCGGCAATTCAACTATAGTTCAATCAAATAACCTTCCTAGAAGACCAAGAGTCCGAATTTGGCTACCAGGAACGTCCAAAGAAAAAAGCGTTAGAAACTAGCTCGGGCTTAAAAAAAATCTACTACTAAACCACAAGACTAAAAAGAAAAAGAAAACCCCAGCGAAGCTTCCTACAAATCCATTGATAGGCTAAGATTGAATACAGGGTTCGCTCAGTAATTTTCAAACTTCAAAGTAGTTCATTACAGTAGTTGATGGAATTCTATAATGTCGCCTTTATTCAAGAACTCTACGTCTAGGGTGAGTAAAGAACTGATTTATAGTAGATTCACGGACAAGCCTGGAACTTGTAGAATAGTTGAAAGAACTAAAATACTACCACTATAAGACTTCATTTGGACAGGATTTGGTTGAAGTTAAACTCACTTCAAAATTAGAAGAGCCATGGAAGATTATACTTGGAGCTACTTACCTCTCATATGATTTATCAATAGGCACACTATACTTAACACACTTTGTTGAAAATTGGCATGTGTTTAATAAGGATTGTAGATGCATACGTTTTATAAAGAAGGCCTCGCAGGACCGGATTTACTCGCCGGCTAACTAGAGTGCAGTCTAGGGACCCGCACCACAAATTGCTACAAATTTTATTTTGAATAAACTGAATTAAAAAATAACGGTTTGTGGTTTAAAATTATAATATGTTCTGTTAGGTATTCCATACCCCCCAGACCCCGTACGGCCCGCACCACCCGTTTAGCCTAGGGGTCTGCAGATCCTAAATCCGGCACTAAAGCCTAGTAACTTAGCAAGAACTAAAGTTGAGATGAACAGCAACTTAAACTAGCAATAACAGTAAAGCAATTGATAGACGCTATTTTTTGCTCATAAAAATAAACATCTTTCCCCCACCAGACGTGAGAGCGCCCGACAAAATATTTTCAGACACTGGGAAGAACGCAAAAGATCCCTAACTGAATATAACAAAGCACTAAAAAGTGAACGAAGAACATTATAGATGAGACACTATAAGGATATTGAAAGATCTCCAGCATATGTCAAACTCCAAAAGCTACTTTACAAAGATTCAAGGTCAATAAGCACTCTAATGAGGGCACGCCAAAAACAGAGTCGGACAAACTGATCGAACTATTTCAGATGCGCTTGCCTGAATCGAACATTATGAACTTTTAATTAGCAAAATTGTGATGCATCTGGATACACAAGCAACTAGTAAACTACCAGGAAAGTGATAATTCTATCTGGCAAAATCCTTATGGTTCTAACCACTTACTGCAAACATTTTTATACTAAAAACTGGATAGTCCGACTTTTCTCAAGCAAAAAGCTTGTCTGCACCAAAATCAGTATGGTTATAGAACAATATTATAACTGACATGGCACTGCATCACTTTAGTTGGAAAGTAGAAAAAACGTTAATATTAAAAGGTGCCTTTTGGGCGAGAGGCCTTTGACAATAACATATATCATTAAACTCCATCATCTCAGCTTTTAAACTACTAGGGGGGGGGGGGGGCAGAATACTTGCTACATATAGGTTAATTGTATATTAAGAGGAAGAATGGTGCATATATTGTTATTGGATGAGACTCTAGCGATCCCCACCTCTACTGTGAATCCTCATAAATTGGCTGATGAGAATTCTTAGCTACAAACGGATTTTCTCCTCTAGACTACGCGGATGACTTAGTCATCCTTGTGGAAAAAAAGTTTATTGAAACGATTGAGGAGCGTATGCAGAGAGCTCTAAACATGGTAGCTACACTGAAAGATAAAAGCCTTACGATCAGCTCCCAAAAAACTATCATAGTACTATATACGCGATAAAAAAAATTTGAATGTTACTTTAAACTCTAAACTTACCTGGAAACAACAATCAGACGAAATCATGAGAACATCGAAAATCACTTGTGACAAATTATGGGGTCTAAGGTCAAATATGGTACAATACATGTGTCTGACGATAGTCAGACCAAACCTATGCGCTGCCTTGGTATAGTGGACCAAGGTTAATCAGGAAAGCACTAAACTAAAACAAAATAAAATGCAAAGACTTAACATAGCCATAACATAACGGAGACAATAATGATAATAACCACCTTTGTAATAGAGACTTTTCTGTACTTTTCCTTTCTTTATATTATATTTAGAAGAAAAGCCAGACTAAGACTACTGAGACTACAAATTTCTATGTACAAAGTAAGAACAGGTATAGAGAAAACATAGAGGGTCCTTTTGTAGAAATGAGGACGAATAATATGACTCCAAAACATATTGTGTTAATACTCTCTTTAAAATGGTTGGAAGAACTCAGACTTAAATCACTCCTTGGGAGTCTCATATGATACACAGGCGGCTCATAGACTCAGACAGGTACCGGATCAGAACTTTATGGGAAAAAATTAAAAGAAAGGCTTGCCTTTTCTTTCAGACAATACGCCTCTATATTTCAAACAAAATTTATACAACATAGTATAGTGTCTGCAGGACAGAAGCACTTATATTCTATCCGACAATTCGGCTATTTTAAAAGCCCTTTCGGGCTCTAGACTGGTAAGGAAGTGTTATGAAGAACTAGATGATCTGGCAAAGAAGAACAAAGTAAGACTGCTTTGGGTTCTGGGTCATCGTGGAACCAGAAGCTGCAAAAAGTTGATAAACTGGCACGGCAAAGAACAGCTAACGATTATTATAGATCCGAACCATGTTCATCGACACATTGAGGACTGGGTTCCTGGTCAGCGTAAAGTTTACTAGATTAGTAGACTAAGGAAGAATCGTAGCAAGGCGTTTATAAATGGGACCAGCAAGGAGGCAACACTAGAACTACTATGGTTAAGTAGGGAGCATTTTAGTTCTGTCACGGGTCTCCCAACAGAAGAGATTGTTGTTAAAGAAAACCTGTGGAAAATCAAAAAATATAATGGTGACCTAAACTGCAGAGTTTGCAGTACGGAGCTTAAAAAATATGGATTTTTGTACTACTAAGAAATAACTACGCCCGTAGGAATTTATTTTACACCCTCTGATACCTGTATCTCTTAGTATAGAGAAGGAAGAGTAATCAAGACAAGCATAATAAATCTTCGAGGCTGAGGTGCTTCTGAAAAAGAAGATTGAGCTTTAAACAAAAAGCTCATGCAGTTATCATTCGGTTTCTATTAATACGGATGTCACACTAAGAAGTTTGAATTAAATGCAACACCTTATGAAATTGTAAGATAACTTTTTTTCAATGTTTGACTAACGGACAGAAAAGGATAGCAATATATGCACAATTATCTTCATTGCTATTATCAATGATTCCTTACTAGTATTTAACTTTTAGCGAAAACTTTCTGCTTCTTAGTAATATTTGAAATAAAATGTCTGTTTTTATGACCTCGTGCTTCTATGATAACAAGAAGTGACTAAATCATACAAAGGATTATTTTGAAATGTCAATTATGATGTCTTGTTTATGTTCAATAGTATAATAACACGTCTTATCAATTGTAAGATTTACAGCTTCTTTAAAGTACCTCAAGAAGAGATCCAAAGTTTCATTACGCCGAACTATTTGTGCAATAAGAAAGATCAACAAATGAAAAATACAAAAAGTAACAAAGATATTTTAAATTTTTCTTCAATTTTCGGACTCCGAGCCACCCAAATTTGATTTTCTTACAGAAAATCTTTGCCATATTTCTATATCTTACGTCATCTTGATGTTTTTGAAATATGGCATTTGCACAATGGAAACTAAGAAGACCAAAGAAGTCGCTCAAATGTCTATGGTTAGATGCAATAAAAACAAGATATGCCTAATCTCAATATTAAGTCGTAAATCGTCTACTAAATGGGTTCTGATCAAGCTAAATTCACAGCATAGATAGTTTTATGATGCTACCATCATAAAATGAAAGTAGTTGTAACACCAACCAATCGTGCACAAATTCTTCCAGAGCATCATCTTCGTCATATCTCTGTCCTCCAAGTGCTTCTTTCAGTGGTCAAACAAATGATATTCATATAGCGATAAGCTCAAACTGAAAGAAGGGTGTTCCAATGTTACGACTGTTGTTTCTGATCTTTGCATAAAAGTCAAAAGTTCTAACTTGTAGATTCTTACTCTGAGCACTGTTGTAGCTTATTCCTGCATCAAAAACAATTACAGTAACGATTAATCGGTGGGCATCTTCGAAAAGGTACCTAACAATGCAACTATTTTCTTCAGTCATGCTGTTCTTAAGATAACATCGGAGACCTTCAGTTTTAATTACTTCTCGTCCTCCAAAAATTATTTATGCCACGAGTACATTTGAGTATTTTTAAGGATGTTGTCTCTAAATGGTGTTTTAAGTATTCTCAAAATTTCTTACGATTTTAGGTCATCTAGCGTGAGAATCTACGGACGAAGATATGCCTTGAGTTGTCATCGTGATACTGATTAAAGAAGCGACGGTGCGAGATGTCTCTCAGAGTATCCTTTCCTAGAACGTCCAGAGGCCGCGCCTCTTAAATTTACCTCATGGCGGTCAAAAAATTCCGGTTTATATTTGAAACAATACAAAAGAATTCTTTGGGATGCCTACTAATAATAATAATAATAAATTTTAAGTAATCATAGAATAAATATCTTCTTTTTCTTCTTCTTTCTCGTTTCCTTCATGCCCTTTCAGGCGTCAAATAGAATAAATATATAATACCAAATAGAAGAGGAATGAAGAGAAGACAAGTTATTGGATTTAGACTCCTCATAATCAAGTGCTAAAAAGAAGACGAAAAAGAAGATACGCAGATACAAATAAAGGCATTAGAAGAGATAACAAAGAAGATGGAATTACCAAAAGAAACAAAAATGACAACGAAACTTGGACAACATTAGGAACAGCTAAGACGATTTTACCCTATAGAAGAAAATTGCACCTGAAACTTTCCTTTTCGCACTTTATTTGTACAGGTAATATATAATAATAATCTTTATTTTGCAAAATTTGCTGTTTAGAGCAGTTTATAATCATGACTCAGTTTGTTCCTTAATCTTCTTCTAGTTGCCCTATTACCTTCTTCTTGACAGAGAAATCGTGGTCGATCTTTCTTTATTCTCTTGGAAAATTGGGATCGGTTGGGGTAGATTCCCGTTGATTTCCCCAACTTTGGGTAGAAAGGGATAATTAATGATGGGGTGGGATTATGGGTCAGGACATGGTTCTTTCCATGTAATGGGAGGTGGAAGAAAACCAAGGCTCGCGTGGGCAGGGTCGCGTCCCTGAAGTAGACCTATCCTCTACCGGGATCGTGGAGGAGTGCCTACCCGCTACCCTGTGTCGAATTAAAACCGATCAAGATTGGCTGACAAGTTAATAGATCTCAAGAAATAAGTGTAATTCAAAAAAAGATTCTTGAATCATAGAACGAAATCTTGCTCATTGGTTGAGTTCATAGAGAAGTAAAAAAAGGAGGAACTGAGAGCTGGTCTTTTATCATCCTCTTTTTCTCTTCTTTTTAAAGCTACTTCGCTATTTTGCTGCAGCAGAAATCATTTTTCTGACTGTGGCAAATCTGATGATCGATTATTTGGTTAACTAACCGAGGTGATTTTTGGACCACAGTTCCCTTTCATGTGTATCAAGTTTCATCAATTTAAAACAGTGACTCATACAAAAAAAAATCATTTCAGCATTATGTACTAATATTTAAAAAAGGCTAAGGTTTCTACAATGGTTTAAATCTTTCAAACTTGAATGTCATAGATCTGACTGATCAGATTTTCTATGAAAAATTTATGACACATTCCTTGATATTGGCTAGACTCTTGGAAACTGAAGTTTTGCCTTTTTAATCTGATTGGGGACTAATTCATGGAGCTGCAGCCGTCTCCACTTTCCACGCACCTCTCGACCTTTCACTTGTTGGGCAAACCCGGTCTTGCTGGCGCGCGTGGGGCAGAGCGCGGCCGGCCAGGTGCCATCGGCATAGAGCGATATGGGTCAATCAATTTTTTTTGCCGGGAGCGCGCACTAGCGCGCGCATAAATGATGCTAATTCCGCGCCGTAAACAACGCGAAAGCGGGTCATTCAGCGGCCTCTGCGCAGGACCTGCTGTAGTACGCGAGCTGCCCTTTCAGATGTTCGGAAATGCAAAATTAGCTGCGCAGCTCGGCCCCGGGCTTTCCTTAAATATAAATTGCGTTGTTTCGCGTTTCCGAAGCTCGCGGCGTAGGGAGGATCGATTAGATAGTGTTGCCGCTGCGGCGGGATGAGCCCTTTTTTCCCACTAGCCGGGGACTACGCACTTTGCTCTCTTATTGATGTACACATTAAACAGCACCGCAGAATGTTCCACGCTGAAGTAAAAATTCTCTTTGAGAGGGGCACAAAGGAAGAGCTAAGAATTAACAAAGAAGCAAAGCAACGAAATTATTAAAAATGAAATGATCTGAAGAAAGTCTCGGAGCCTAACCGTACCCTCATTTTTCCATGAAAACCGGATTTTCTACTGCACAAAAATTTGTTTACACCTGTATGTTTCCCAAAATCCAATAATTTTCACCGATCATTGCATTGGATCTTTTTCAGCGTTTGTAAAGGAAGTCTTGGTAGTTATATCTTTGATCATCCAAGCAATAACCTGTAGATCAACTGATCCGGAGGTTCTGACGAACTAAATCTTATTATACTCGTTTACAAATTGGGAGTTCCCCAGGGCTCTAACATTGGACCTAATCTACTTCTTTCATTTATCAATGACAATAATTAAAATTAAAAATAATTAGACTTTCTTAATTTTCTGATGACTTTAAAGAGTGACATTTAAAGCTAAATTATCCTTTGATGCTTTTGGTCTAAAAAATTTTTCAAATACGCCAAGTATCCACATTAATGAGAGGAGGTGGGTTATTTTCAGTTTATTAATCAAACAAACGAAATGGTAAGCTATCAGGAGCAATAAATAGTATGTGAGTTAGGTAAATCGATTGAGCTTCCGACAACGTTTCGTTTTATGATTATTGCAGCTCTTCTCTGCCGATGGTAGATTCTTTATTTTTCCGATTATATAGTATCGGATATTGTAAATCCTTCATTTTGTCTCAAATGCGTTTTGGTGATGCAGGCAATATCAATGGTGTATCCAGCCACAAATGAGGTGAAGATTGATCGTTGTGCTTTAAACTATTGGCGTTCCTATTTCGGAGAGTTAACTTATCCAAAAAATTATGGTTATTTATCGTCATATTAGAATTACGTTACAATTAAGGACATAACCAAGTATTTCAAGGATAGATTGCAATATTTGTTGTAGAGAATGGGTATATTTTTGTTATGCGCAGCAGTCTTGCTGAAGTTGACAAAGTCTGACAAAGTCGAGATTGTTGTTTGGTATGAGTTGTGTTAACTGTATTTTTGGGTTATAAAGGCATTAGGGTTAAAAGATCTGATTGCAATTTTTAATATAGGAACAACCCTTATAATTGGTGAGATGTTCACCTCTACACTTCACATATTGAAATTTATCTTAGTTATTTTGGTCTTTAAGCTTCTTGTAGCCGTAGTAGTGGTGTTTTATGCAGTTAACGTAGAGTGGGGGTAGGTGGTAATAATTTTTGGTGTGTTCCACAAAAGTGGCAATTAGTGCACTGCAGGATATCATTATTCAAGTTAAAAACTTCCTTATCTTGTCTAGTTTTTTCTAAAGCAATGCCAATAAAAGGCACTGAGTTTTTGGTTATTTAGTAGTCGGTTGTTTTTAATAGCGGGGTAGCTAGCCTTGTGTTAATCATAGAACTTAGTGAGATTTCTGTAATCACTGATGTGATATTGATTCTTAATTGGGTGCCTCCTTATGTCTTAGTAAAAGCTTGTTTTACTATATTTTTAATGTCCTTTATAATGTTTTGGTAGTGAGTGCATTTTGGTATAAATATAGGTGGAATCTTACTTATCGTTAGAGCCAGCGTGGTCGCGTGGTTGAGGGGCAGGCTGCGATGCTGATAGACTCTGGTTCGTTCCCCGTTGCTCTCTGATGCCTGACGGGTAGCCTACTCAGTCACCAAAAATAATCGACTGCCTGTGTTCACTGGAACAAGGGGGTAATAATGGTGGTCGTCTAAGGCGACGTGCTTGCCACATCGTCCCACACCAGAGATAATGCGCGACAAACGGGCAGAGAAGGCAAACATATGGGAGCCTTAACCTCTCAGTTTGCAAGCCGTGCTCCAACGCGGGGAGTTAGAGCCGTACCATCTTACTTATCCT
Source organism: Sinelater perroti (assembly GCA_036346155.1). NCBI lineage: Eukaryota > Metazoa > Arthropoda > Insecta > Coleoptera > Elateridae > Sinelater > Sinelater perroti. The sequence continues at coordinate 10,294,191 of JARFIY010000201.1, forward strand.
TACGATATTTGTCGCAATCAATAGATTGCGGCACGACAAGAATTTCTAATTGGTTATTTACCAAAAGTTGATGTTGATAGTTTAACACAATAATTAAAAATATTAAAATGCACTCAGTCAAAGTTCAGTTTGAACTATGATCGTCTTTATTTAGATAGGTGTTTACGGTGGGGGTTGTTTGCATCGATAGCAGAATACTACACGTGCCCTCTTGTTAACGCTAAATCAGTAACAAAGGCCAAAACAACTATACAAACAAGAGGATTCAAAAGCCACCAAAAACAACGTTATGGCACTAAACAAAAATCTTTTCACAAAGCTAGGTGGAGAAGAGTACATTATCCAGGCTTAACATTCCTCCAACCCGCAACACATACCAATCAATTATTAGCACTATTGGGACTCCTATCCTATCAAGCCAAGAACCCCGGCCAAGATGGGACTTTCAAAAAGTAAACTAAAAATTTTTTAAAGCTCAATTTGATAATGACATACGGTAAACTGATCTACTTATTTCCAGCGCAGAAAAACACGTGCCTAGAGGGGTTCAAAAGTCTTACATTTACTGTTAGAATAAAGAATGCAAACAACTCTATTAAAAGTAAAATAAAGTTGCAAGTTCTAAAATTTCTGAATAATTGCAAGGAGATCAAAATGGAAAACAACTGTCGAGGGCCTCCATTTTACCCACAGTAGCCAAACAGCATAGAATCTTCTTCGACTGGCAATAACAACTCGCCTAATTCAAAGACCATTGCAAGCAGAATAGTCAGACTCAAGACCAAAGATACTTAAGCAATTTAAAACAAAAAGACCACAAAATAATCTCCCGAATAAGATGTAGCCATCAGCAAAACTTGTCAGTATTTCAGTTAATTACTGCGACGAACCTACTATAGACATCAAAGCAAAGAAAGACAGCAAGCTTAGACAATCTCTACCCTGAGTTCATGAAAAATCTGAGTCAGAAAACTATATCGTAGCTGTTAGACTTTAAAAAACGGCATGCTACTCAAAAAAGATTATTCAAAATCACTCGTGCAAACTCTAGTTTATTGATTGGAAAAATAATCCTGTAATAAATGATCATGACAACAATTCTGAACACAAAGTGCAGTTGAAAATTTATTGGTGGAAGAGTGAATTGTAAAATAGCAGAACAGTGCAAGAAAGAAGCTTTGTATTGGAGAAATGTTCTCTTAAGAGTTGTTAAAGTTATGAAATTTACCTATGATGGTAATTAGACTCCGTAGAAAATAATAACTTTCTTGGCTGTGTAGAACTGACTTCAAAATTCAATCTCTTCATGGTATGACATGTAGAAAAATTTGGAAATACAGGAAAAGATGATTTCTCATACTCATGAAGTACAGCTGTCAATAAATTCATTATGCAGTTATCAGACGAAGTTAAGACATAGATTATCCGAGAGATTGTAAATGCCAAGTATTATTTCATAATTGTGCGACTTACAGGAACTTCTGTTAAACAATTTTTGCCGTTTATTCCTGACCGTGCCATAAAGGTGAAGAGATGGAGAATGCTATAATGTCGATCGTAGATTTTGTAGGTTTATATTTAAATATCTGTGGAGAACAAAGCTACGATTAGGCCAGCAACATATCTGGGTGCTACGAGGTTATTCAGGCTACAATACAAGAAGAAATCCTCTGGCTACATACAGAACCTTTAAAAAAACGTGTTGGGGAATAGTAATGAAGATAATGAGATTAATTTGATGTAGTAACACTAATATATTCAGCTAAACTGTAGACATAAGAACACATTCAATTTTTGACAAATTGTTGCAATGCATCAATGGAAACGCCCCTTAAATCGTTTTCATTCAAATTTAGAGCAACTGGTTTCACTGCTTCTAGCCTTGAATACCGCCTTGTTTTCCAAATGTAAAAATAATAACGTACTAAATGCTTTTTTAAACCTCCATCTTCTTGGACTTCCATTAAAGAAATTAAGATTTTCTGGAGAGTACCAAAGAAAGTTATTTCTTCCTTGCAAGATTCTGCTGAATTCACACCGACAAGATTTAGTGCCAGAGAGAGAAGTAATGCAAAAATGGCGCCAAAACGACCAAAACCAATGCTAAAGAAGAGAAATAAAAGAAGAGGAGCAACTGCAATTAAACTAAAACTAACAGCAGATTCGCCGGATAGAGAGAAAAACGATGTTGAATGTCTTTATTGAAGACACTTGTGATGAAGGTTGGATGTCCTGTGCTAAAATTGTATTCTGTAGCTCATGTGAATAAATTTTCTTCATTATCAGTTTCTACTTTACCATGGAGCAGAACAAAATAACATTTGATTTCAAAACATGTTCAATAAAGAATAAACAATTCTGTTGCAATTGATTTTTTCTACTCGCTCTACTTTCTGTCTTATGGTTAGTTTTAAACTTCATATCCCGTTCTGCTCCACCTTCCTTTATATTTTTGTGTACATACATATTAAGTTACCCCTAATATTGTAAGGCCCGGAGCAGGCGCTCCTTTTTTACTCCCCGCTCCCCTACATACATCCTTTGTGCAAGTCATTATTTACAGCTAGTCGGCTCTGCTCTTTAGAAAAACAGATCTAAAACGTTTTTAGTTCTTCAACCAAAAGATAGTATATCTTGGTCTCACCTAAAAAGGAGCTTCATATCTTTAAAAACTTTACTGAAGTGTCTATGCTGATACCAGTCAAGCATTATACAAATCGCAGCAGGAGACTCTTGAAGCTCTGGCACACATTACCCCGTGTTAATCGGCAGATTACGGAGCATAAAAAGTATGAAATAAATGTGATAGAAAACTTTAAAAGTTTTGAAATAGCACGAATGGTATATTTCTAGAACAAAAACCATCGGCCTCCGAGGAGTCGACCCGGGCTGATAGGAACAGTTAATAAGAAGCGCTTTAACGCGGTGAGGGACGACTTGAGGAATTTACAATTTGGATATTAAGTACCTACCATTATAATTGAGGGGACATAATCAAGAGTGTGCAAACAATAATTAGGTTATTGAATGATCAAGCAATAAACACAAATAAAATGCTATACACGGGCAGCTAATTTACAGATGGCGAAAAAAGGAAAAGAGGTACAGAAACGGAAGACGATGACGAAGAAGCATGAAACCAAGAAAACAAGCAGATCATCGAAACAAAAGAACGGGGACCAATTAAATAAGGCCTTAGAAATGCTACAGCAATTAATGCTAGATTAATGCTAAACAAAAATAAATCAGGCCAAGCATAATAAGGTTCTATATAAGTTTTAAAAAAATGAAAGCCTAAAGAAGGAAAACACTAGTACAAAAAGACAAAATAGTATAGTTTTACAAGGCCTAACGACACGTTTAGATAATCCAGCGGAAATAGAGTCGGAAATGAATAAGTTCATAATAAAAAATTAGATTTTAACGCACGGGATTGAAGCAGCTTACAAAATGGAGCAAAAGATATGTTCAATCGAATTAGAGACGTTTGAGGGTAAAGTAGGAATCATAAGAAACAAAATAAAATTAAAAAATATAAGAGGAGATAGATATAACCTAAATTAACAACGATTTAACAAAACAAAAAAGAGACTATGCGCAGATTAAGAAAAGAGCAGGAGAAAAGAGAAAAGAAAGAAAAAAGAATAAAAATGGGTATCAAAAATTATATATTATGGGAAAGAATGCAAATGGAAATACCAAAAAACTAAAAATTAATATAAGGACCGGACTCAAGAAAACGGACATGCTCAAGACAAAGGTGAAGAGAAAAGATAATAATGACCGAACAAAAAGGATGAACTAAAAAACTTTATTTGGAAAACAAGTACTTGGAATATTGGAAGTATAGCAGGAAAAGAGAAAGAACTAGAAGAGGAATTCGAAAAAGCTGACCTGGATGTTCTAAGCATAAAAAAAATTAGAAATGAAATGAAATACGGACATTATATGTGATATAATGGGGTAGACAATACTGACCGGGCAAAAGAAAGAGTGGAAAGCATATTTAAAAAAAAAATGAAAATATATAAACAAATGGACGGGGATTTCAAAGAGGATATTAAATAAGAAATGAAAATTGACAGGTAATCACAAACAACTTTGATAGTCGCTGAGAATGATACAGCATTAAAAAAAGAATAATTCTGAAATCAACTAACAGAATATATAAAGAATAGCAAGAGAAGACTGACATTAGGGAACTTTAATAGAAGGAGATAGAAAGGCATGGTGAAAACACCAGAAATAAAAATAGTACACAACTTCTGCATCCAAAACAATCTGATTATATCGAACTCCTATCTTGCACATAAAGATATACATAAAAATACTAAGGAATCAGTCAGCAGAAGAGAAAATTCGATACTAGACTACATAATAATAAACAGAAAAGTAAAATAAAAAATATAATATACTCCGATCACTACCTAAAATGAAGATAAAAACTGAAAGACAAAAAAATAATACTAGGGAATCAGTGGTAATAAATGTAAAGGAAAAACCAAAATATACATGTTGAAAAAAGAAGAGACGACGAGAAAATATAAGAAAAGGGTAAAAGATGAGTTCACCAGAAGTATTAAAAATATTAATAACTTACCACTTGAAATAATGCGGAAGTGTATTAAAGAAACGCTAATAATGATAGCGAAATAAGTATGTGGGACTACAAAACATAATAGGGAAAAAAACAAACGAGCTGGTGAAACGACGACTTAATAGAGGAAATAAAAATTAAGAAACAGCTACAGAAAAAATACATAAGGAACAAATCACTAAATAAATACAACAGATACAAGAATCAGAAGTATAAATCAAAGTCGGGGTGAAACAAGCTAAATTAAAATTCTAGGAAGAGTTTAGCGAGAAGAAATCAAAAACAATTTTATAAAATACTTGATTCGCTAAAAAAGGAAAAAAGGATACGCGTAAATATATAAAAGGTAAAGACGAAATCTTTAGTAAAATAAGATGATATTATAAGGGTACGAAAAGAGTATTTTGAATGAAAATAGAGAAAGGAAATAAACCAAGTAGTACATAACCCATAGAAGAAAGTGAAGTACAAAAATGAATAAAAATAGGGAAAGTACTAGAGGTTACAAAAAAGTTAAAAGGGGGTAAAATAACTGGATATGATGGGATAATATCAGAAACCGTCAAGAATACAGGCAACAAGGGACTAGTAATGCTATCAAAATACATAAAAAAGCATGGCAAAAAGAAAGGATTTCTAAAGAGCCATCACTCGATTTCCTAAGACAGTAATTTTGTTTGTAAATAAAAAGAATTGGTTCCGTTTGTTAATTTTATTTATTTAAACGATTAAATTTTTTTTCATTAAGTCGCGAAATTGATTCATAGGAGTTTCCATGACGTTTCTCAAATCTTCTAACAAAAATTTCTCGAATATTCTCCTTTAGGGCCGCTAAGGTCTGTGGCTTGTTCGTACACACCAGTGACTTCAAAAAAATCCAGAGAAAGAAGTCTGGAATGGTCAAATCGGTCAAACTTGCGGGCCAGTGTAAAAATGCAGGGCAAATGGATGTCTGCAGGCACTGTTTGCATTTTATACGGGAACATCTCCAAGTGTTTCACCAAAATTCGCTGTAAAGACTGTTGTCTATTGATGCCCAATTGCATGGGTCTTCGTCTGGTTGACGTTTGAAGGTCCTCTTGGACATCTGCAGCCACATCAGCGATATTCTCGACCGAATGGCTGCTCCGGGGCCGGCCCCGTCTCGTGTTGAGCCAGTCTCCTCGAGAAAAGTGTCTAAACGCCGCAATTTGTCCAATTGGTGCCATACGACCAGAGAATCGACAACGAAATTCACGTTGAGCCAAAACCACCATCCGATTATTTGGCAAAAGCATTTCCTCAATTATTCCACGTTCTTGAGGAGTATGGTGATTCACGGTTTGCCTGTGTATATTTTGGTTCTGATTACTTCATAAATGTGAAAGTCGCGATTACATGAGACGTCAGTTGCAAAAGTGAAAGCATTTTCTGATAGGGCGATGACTTTTGTGTCACCTATTATAAAAAAGGAGACAGACGATAATGCGTTAAGTACAGAGGAATTGCATTGCTATCGATAGTAGCTAAAATATATAAAAGGATTTTAGAAAAAAGATTAATGACAAAACCGAACCCAGAAAAAAATATATTTCTAGTTAAACAAATAACGGCGAAAGATTAATGGTAAATTAGTCCAAAGCATCAAAATTCTGTACGAAAAGACATGAACCTTGCAGTCTAAAAAATTCATAGCAATTGAGGGACTAGGGAAAGAGGGAGTTCTTAGCCTCGTTTTATTCAATTTAGCAAGGGACGATATCTTGAAAGAAAAAAAGTTAAAAAAATAAAAGTGGGCTACACGAGCTTGAAGCTAATAGAAGTATCAGAAAGTGTATTCGGAAAGACCAAAAAAAAACTTTCAATACAATTTGGAGATATAAAAGAACCCACTACTTGCAAGAAACTTAAAGAGGAACTAAACACATCAATAAAAATAAATGATACCGAAATTAAAAAGTCCAATTATTTAAATATTTGGGAGAAAAGTACAGAGAAACGAAAAAATCGATCCAAAATTAAACGATTGGCTAGAAAGCGCAGCCTAGGTTTACCTTACATTAAAAAAATTAGGGAAAAAGAGAGCTAAAGAAAACGAAAAGCACAATGTTCAAAACCCTATTTAAACCAATACTGATGTATAATAGAAGTTAAAGTTTGGCTCTCACTAAGCAGATAGAAAGCAAAATTCAAGCCACGCAAATGAGATTCCTGCGGGATATAAAGAGAATTGAGAGAAGAGATAAAATCGGAAATGACAAGCCAAGAAAGGGATTGGAAGTAGAATCGGTCTTGGAGAGCATCAAACGTCAACAGCTAAGATGGTGCGGACAACACAAAGAATACGGAAGGCAAGCACAGCAAAAAGAGGAAAAGGAAACCCAAAAAAAAAGCATGGAACAAGAAATAAAATTTAAGACCGAAAGGACTGACCTGCACAGAAAAAATTGGCAAAGAACAAAAAAGAATGGACAGAGAAAGTTCATAGTAAAGAGTAGATATAATTTTAGTTAATATTGTAATACCTCTATGTCATATTGCAATTTACTTTAGGTTTATTAAAGTTGCTGATTATAATATATCATATAGGACCTTCATTATATCACGCAAAAGAGTTTTTATTGCCATGGTCAAACTTTTCAGCAAATTTTATATTTGACGTCAACGTTTGGAGTTCTGTTTACAGTCTAGGTCAACACTAAATATTGCGTCAGCTATTACCAGTTATTCAACCGAAGAAAGAGTCTACCTCGTCTGTCTACAATAGCAAGGAAAAATAAAATGATAAAATTTGCTCTATAACTAAATTGTCTATTTTACCATGTTATAATAGACTGATTGGAAAGTTTGAGAAGACATGAAGTGTAGTGGATGACAATTTGTCAAGACCGGGCAGACCAGTCACTGCGACCACTCCCGAAACCGTAGAACAAGCTCGGGAGCTTTATGAACAAAACTTTGGTCTCTAACGGAGCAGCTCAACTCGGTGTGAGTGTGGGCTCTATGCACACCATCCTCAGCATTTCCGTATAAGATTCAGTTCCAAACGCTTCTTACAGAGGTTAATACAGGCAAAAGATTTACTTTTGCAAAAGTGATCATGGAAACGTGTCCACATTTGACCGAAGTTCGTCTATTGCACCTAGCAAAAGTGTGTGCAATTTTGTACTATGAAATTGCCGGCCTATTGTGTCTCACACAATATATGAATGGAGAAGTTTATCGCACAGAAGTTTTTGAGAAATTTATTCCAATTATGAGAGGCAAAAGACAAACCAATACTAGTTTTAACCAGATGGAGCCACCGCCCATCGGACTCAGACCATATTTGACATCCTCACAGAAGTCTTTGGAAAGAGAATCGTAAGTTTGAACGCCCCTCGTAAGACAGAAGTGGCCCCCAAATGCTCCTGATTTATTTATTTATTTCTTATGAAGTTTTTATAAGGTTTATCAGAATAAACCCCGGTCCATCGACAAACTCAAGAATCTTATAACAGAAAAGGTTCTTCCTATTTCTGTGTACATCAGAAAAGCCGTAATTGAGAGTTCCGGGAAAAAGGTTGAAATTACATATCTAGTGAAGGCAGTCATTCTGAAAACATAATGCACTGAACTCTATTTATTCACCATCATAATAAAAAAAAAAAAATTGGAATTTTATCTTGTGTAGTTTTTTTAAATGAATTGTTTATCGTTTACGTCGCATAATAAAGAGCATAAAGAATCTTCAAAACGAAGATGAGTTTCTAAGACTACAAAATAAAGCAAATGGTACCGGTGTCTACGAAACAGACATTAGAAGAAAAAGGAAGCCAAAAATTCCTTCTGGTGAAAACAATTATAGAAACATATTATGCTGCAGTTGATTATTTGAAGCCCAACAAAAAAAAACACAGTCCGTACAGAAGTACATAAAGATTTCGGATTTCTAAGAGAAATCACTCAAACGGAAAATGGCGGCAATGCTTCCGATTTAGATAAAATATTCCCCGAGAAATGTGTGCTTTATGCAGCATTTTCAAGAATTAACAAAAGTATTGATAAAGAAGATAAAAATACCAAACCAAAAACATAATTAGAGACAATTCTTTGTAATTTTTCGATAATCCCAAACATGCAACAATTTCAGTGAAGGAGGATGAAAAATTATCATCAATCTTCCTTTAATATGCCCTTATTTTGTTTCATTTATGCGTCACAGAGTACATTAGTCAACAAGAAAAATGCATCGCATAAAATGCGCTTAGAAACCTTTTGCGATGATTTTGTTAGATCGGTTCGTCCTTAATTGAAGAAACATAATATGGAGAGCATATCGCTATGGGTACAATATGGTGACTATAGTTCTACATTTTTTGCTTACAAAAACTGTGCGAATTAAAGTTTCGATGTCAGTTAATATTAAATATCGTATGTTGTGGTATAAGTGAAGATATAACTGTCTTGGTGTATGCTAAGCAGGTCATCCATTTTTCAGTAGGATGGTTTATGCATGAGACATAAACCTCCTTGCAGTTGTATTGATTGGTATTAAAGTTTGTACTTGAAAATACTCTTTCTAATCGTTAAGGTCCAACTTACACAACTCAAAGTTATCAGTTCCCATTACGGATTGTAAAGAATTAACCGTGGAATAAGTGCGGAAGCGGCGGCTGAAATCAATAGCGAAAAGTTGCCGAAACGTCCACCAAGACGATGATCGGAAGACGGGGGCCTTTCGAAGGTACACATGTCGGGGGCGCGCGCGGAAGGAGTAAGTGGCAAGGGGTGCATGTTTTGGGTAATTAGCAAAGTGTGAGGCGGAGGGCGCCGAAGATGGGGTGCAATGGAGCAAAACTTCCGCGTTGGCGGGCGCGCGGCGGACATTTTTCAGACGGGTAATATAAAATATAAAGCGCGAGTGTATCCAAACATCGTAAACAAGCAAAAAAGGGAACATATATAATTAAATCCGGAATAGAAACGTCAATACATCTGCATATCCTGTGTTTAGTTCCGGCGCAACCACGCCTAACTTTTAATTCGGCCTAATGCTGCGCAGATTTTTGCGAATTAGCCCGAAAATCTATAATTTACTACTTCCTCCCGCGGGAGGACGGCCGAGCGGTCACACGCGCGGGCGGGCCCGGCGGGGCGATAGTGCCGCGGGGCGGAAGCGCAGCGCGGGCCGATAGTGGCACTATTTTTCAGTGCGTAGGGCTGCAAACTTATTACGCATTAGAAACGGGGAGGGGGCGCACACCGGGGCTCGGTGTTAAAAAGCTCGGATCGATATGAATATGCTTTAAAACGCGAATTTTATTTCAACAGGCTGCTGCCGGATGACTACTGCGCCCCCCGCGCCGCGACGGAGCACTTCCGCCCCGGGACTTCCCGCAGTTTACATTTACCCCGACCCTTCCTGCACAATGCCACCCCTCCCCGGCGCAACTTTTGCTAGGGCTCTCTTTGTACATATTTTCGCGTCTCTATTTTGCGTTTTTAGCTCGCGCCCACGCGCCCTCTCTCTCCCGGCGTCCGCTCTCCCTCGCTACGACAACACAACAACGCGCGCTCCTTCCTCATCCGCCCCGCTTGCGTATCTCCGCATCGCAAAAACATACGTCAGGCCCTCTCGGGCTCCTTACGCGCCGAACAACCGAAGGGCAGTTTTTGCCTTTTGCCGATAAATAACGCATTTTCCTCCCCCGCCCCGGCGGTGCCAAAACGTCTTAGATGCACGCACGCCAAGGCATTGTGCGGTGCGCCGGGGCCCCGGCCCCCATCTCCATTTGGCGGCTAAATAGGTCAAAAGGACAAATCAAATACACATCCATCATTTTTGCAACCCGAAATGTATAAACGCGTGACGTCAGGCGCGGGCGGTCCGCGGGCTCGATTAGAAAAGGGCGCTTTCATTTCAATTTTCTTTTGTAACACGTAATGAAAATTTATGCTGCGGCGAGGGCTGTCGTGCTACTATAACAAAATCAAAATATTAACTTTGCTGCAGGGCCGGACTGGGGAGCTCGCGTCGCCTCTTCCGTGTAGCAGTTCAGGGTTGTTGAGGTCACATAAAGAGGGCGAATGCCTTCTTTTGAGCGCGCAATCGATTTGCTAGTGCCCAATAAAATCGAGCTGTGTATAATATTTCCGTAACAGACCAGTAGCATGTTCAACGTTATACAATAGCAATCAAAATATTAAAACGAACATTTTCTAGCCCCTACACTTAGTCCACATAGAACTAAACGGGTAAAACCACCTCTAAAGCTCTCCCCTAAAAACAGTTTTTTATGTTCTCCTGAAAATCACCACATGAAGAAGCATTCATCTCTTATTCATAGATTTAACAAAAGCATATGACAATGTCCTCGTAGCAAATCTATGGTAGGCCTTAGAAGAGACGAACATTAGCAGCGTACTCGTTAAAGCGTTAAAAACGTTATAAAAATTAAGCTCGGTCGCAATACTTCTTCCGGAATTCTTCGTAAACTTCGCTGTCGCCTTGCTTTGTTATCTGCAGCTGTTTCTTCCGGTGTTCTTTGAGAACATCGTTATCGTCTTGCTTGGTTTTCTACTTTTACTTCATCGGGAGTTCTTTTGGCACATATACGTCGCCTCGCTTCATTTCTTGCTGCCCTTTTATCCGCAGTCCGTTCACTTCTTCATTTTTTCATGTAATTTCTGAAGTGCTCAACTGTTTGTACCCGTTCCATACCGAAGAATGCTTATTTGCTAAAAAGAACAGAAAAACCAAAACAGTAGATTATAAATAATTTAATTTAATTTAAATTTTTAAAATTGCAGTGTGCTTTAAGGATACGACGATCGTTCGTGTATTTCCGCGTGGCCCAGAACGCGTTACTCTGGCAACCAATGCTTTTCACACGGCCGGAGGATCGGAGACCAAGGACCTCCGCATCGCGCTTTAAAGATATTAGATTAAATTAGAATATTAGATTAGATATACCTTAAGGCAGTGGAAACGCAAGTGTACGGCCATGAACATATCGCTAGAAAATACTACCATCTATACGCTACAGTTCACGGATTACCAAGTTCCAATAATAAATAAGAAAGAAGATCTTGACTAAAAAATAAAATAAGAGTATGAGAAGGTAGGATTAAGTATTAATTTAAACAGAACTAGATATATCAGAAGACTTAGAATTAGAAAATAGAAAGAATTTAACATTACGTGACAATTACAAATATCTAGGTGTAAAATAGAGAAAGATAGATAGATGAGATAGTAAAGAGATAAGAGGAAGAATAGCGAGAGGAAGAAGAGCAATAAAAAGGCTAAATAGTATATGGGAGAATAAAGAAATAAGCATAAGTAGAAAACTTAACATCTATAATCCATAGTGAAAAATATAACGCTATAAGGGGCAGAAGTATGGAGATGAACGAAAGCGGCAATAGGAATGGACGCCTAAAAAAGATCTTGTCGCATATCAAGGTTGCAGAGTCCCTAACGAAATAACAAAACGACAGGTCGGGCTAAAACATACCATAATAGAAGAAGTTGGGAAAAACATTTATCGTGATACGGTCATGTTATGAGAATGGGGGGAAAGAGTGTACCAAAGGCAGAGTAAAAGTGAAGACCCCCGAGAAGTTTTTTTTTATAAAATGTTTATTTGCCAGGTCAACACTTTTGTATTATACATGGCATTGTTAGTATATGTTACAAGTGACTAATCTAACTGATGAGGTATCTTGATTCCTCGGACGCCGCTGTGCGATTATTCTTCTTCGTCTGATAAGAATGGGTCTTGGGGAAGTCTTCGTTTTAGCCGGGAGTGAATGTTCCGCTTGCCAAGGTTGTAGTGAGCTGCTCCATCGCATGCTTTGATGTTGTTAAGAAATTTTTTGGTGCTTGTTTTTATGTACTCTTCTATTGTTGGAACTCCTAGTTCGTAATGTAACTGAGTATTTCTGATGAACCACGGCGCGTCTACTGCGATTCTCAGAACTTTATTCTGCAGCCTTTGTAGTTTGATTATGTTTGTTCTTGATGTGATACTTCAGATTGGTATTGCGTAAAGTGCTAATGGTCTTATGAGAGAAGTGTACATCATGATTGCGCATTTGGCTTTTAGTTTCGATTTGCGATTTAATAATGGATCTAGCTGTGCTAGTCTTGCATAACTCTGAGTTTATGGTTGATATGCTGCTTCCAAGAGAGTTTTGTGTCTAAAAGTGCTCCTAGATATTTCACTGTTTTATCAGAGGTATTCCATTCAATCATTTGGTTGTTGACATAAATGGTAGGTGTGAATATTTTTGCCTGGCATTTGCTCGAGTTAATTTGTATATTCCAGTTACTAAACCAATTGCATAATTTATTTATAGCAGCCTGCCGTAGTTGTGCTGCTTTTGTTAGATCGTTGCTTGGCTGTATCGTCAGCGAATGTTGCTAAAGTGGCTTCTACATTTGCCATGTCTGACGTGTAGATGTTAAATAAAAGTGATCCCAGTGTACTGCCCTGAGGGACTCCAGTTCGTATATTTTTGGTATCTGAGACTTCGGCATTTATTTTCACTGCGAAGTTTCTGTTCTCAAGAAAAGAGAATATGATTGCCTTTAGGTAGTTGGGTAATCTTAGTTTCAATAGTTTTCTTTTCAGCCCTTCTAGCCAGACCTTATCAAAAGCCTGTGCTACATCAAGGAAAACGGCTGTTGCGTACTGTTTGTTTTCGTATCCAGTTTCGATTGTTTCAACTATTCTTTGGAGTTGGTCTGTGGTTGAGTAGGTTCTTCTGAAGCCAAACTGATGTGGGGGGAGTATGTTACGTGAGATCACTTCTTTATTGAGGCGAATGTAGATAACTTTTCTAACAGTTTGGATAGAGATGTTAATAGACTTATAGGCCTGTAGTTTTCTAAGCGTTTTTTGTCCTTTCCTGGTTTAGGGAACAGCAGCATTATGGCGTGTTTCCATTATTTTGGGAAGTGGCCCATCCTCAGGCAAGCATTAAATATTGATGTTAGGTAAGCTATGGATTTCATAGTTAAATGTGTTAACGCGATATTTGGGATGAGGTCGTAACCGGGGCTTTTTCTTTTGGAGAATTTGGCGATTAAAGCTTGTAGTTCGTGAGGCAAAATTGGTTCTATATGTTCGGTGATGATAGGTAGGTTTCTTTCGATGTAGTCAATTGTAAATGCTGCTTCTGTTGGAGTGCATGTGACTTTTGGTGTGAAAGCACTTTCCAGATGGTTGGCGAATACCGTGGCTTTTTCTGCATCTGTATAGTAGTTGCTGATACCATCTGTGATTATTGGAATTTCGTTGAGCTGTTTTAGAATTCTCTTTGTTGCTTTCCACATCCCGGGGTCGTTCGGTTCAAGCTCTTCAATGTATTTTTGGTGCGCGATTATTCTTATTTCGTCTAACTCTTTTTTTTAACTGGTGTGTTAGGTAGTTGAGCGATCGCTTATCAGATGGGTGTCGACTTCGTTGCCATTGACTTTTTGCTTGGCTCTTTTTTTAATAAGTTCGGTGATGTAGTTTGAGTGGTAGAAGTGTTTGGGTTTATGATACAATTTTTTCTTCGATGTTGCCTTGAGTACACTATTTACAATGGAAGTTGTAAAGTTTGATATTGCAACGTCGATTCCTTCTGGTGCTTTCAGTTCAGATGAATAATGTAAATCATCATTTAGAGCTATTTGAAATTCTTTCCAGTTTATTGCTCCGTTTATTAGGCGAGGAGCCTGTGTGTTTATGTGTGGAGCAGCTGTGAGTGTTATCAGTATTGGAAGGTGATCCGAATCGAGTTCGTCGATGACTGTTTGATGGATTTCAATTGGAAAGTCTTTTAGGAAGACCATATTTAGGATGTCGGGCTGGTGATCTCTACGATTTGGGTAATAGCTATAGTCAGGTGAGGTTAGAATTAGAAATGTAATATCTGTAGAGATTTGCTCAAGTCTAATGCCTTCCGGGTTTGTCGCTCTCCAGCCCCATAGCGTGTTCTTACAGTTTGGGTCGCCTATTGCAAGAGTAGGTTCGGACGAGTTAAATATTCCAAGCAGATCTGCTGGGTTTAGTTTCTTTTCTGGTTGTTTATACATGCTAATTAGTATGTGGCTTTGGTTTTTTAGTATTATTTTAATGCCAACAGTTTCAATGTTTGGTGTAGCTGGATCGGGTATGATGTTGTGTTTGATCTGCTTTTTGACTAATATGGCTACTCCTCCTGCTGCTTTTTCTGATATTCGATCTTTTCTGTGCATCTGGTAGCCTGGTATTTTGAGGTTATCTTCTCATGAGAGGTGGGTTTCTGTAACACATGCTATGTCCACATTGTACCTTGCCATGAAGGAAATTAATAGTGATCGTTGGGCTTTTATGCCATTGGAGTTCCAATTAAGGATTGTTAGCTTTTCTATTACTTTTTGTTCATTATGGGCCATTGAAAAGGAGAGGGAGGAGTGTTTGTGATAAATGCTTTAATTTGAGGGATGAATGGGGTTAGGAAGTCAATTAGGATTTTGATTAAGTTGTTTGGCTCTGTGTTGTTGATTTGTTGTTGTGCTTTAGGGTGGGGTATATTGGATGTATTGTGGCTTATGTTTGGGGGATTATTATTTTGCGTTTGGGTTTGTGATAGGTTTAGGGGGTGTTCCATGCGTTTTCTGTGTGTAGCCGTCTATTAAGATTTGGTCGGTTTGCCGTTCGTTTTTGGAGTAACTCTAGATGATGTTTGCATCCGCGGTAGCTCGCTGCGTGATTTTGCCCACAGTTTGCGCACGTGGGTGAATCTTGCGCTTTTTTAGGACACTGATTGTAAAGATGTTTTCCTGCACACTTCACGCACCGGGGTTCAAGGGTGCAATAATTTTTAGTGTAAAAATATTGTTGGCAACGGTGGCATTGAGGAATACTTGTTGGTTTCTTTCTTATCTCAACAGTAACTATTGAATAGTATAATGATTTTAGTTTCAATTTTTTTTTGCGTCTTCGTTATCTGTTGACTCTACTGCGCATACGGACAGTGGTTGCTTATCCTTGGTAAGTAATCCAATTATTTTAATTATTGGTAGCATTTTAAGTTCGTGTTCGAGTTCCTGAATTGTAAGCGAAATTGGGACGTTTTTAATTACAACACTAAGTGACTTGCTGTTTGGCTTTTGAAAAGTATGGAACTTGATTTGATTTTCTTTTAGGTGATCGGATATTTTTCTGTAATCTTCCTGCTTTGTTAAATTTATTCTTATTGAGGTCGTATATCAGCTCTTTATGGTTGATATCGCTTAGCAAATAGATGGGCGGAATTTTAATTGTTGATGCTGTGGTTTCTGGTTTATTTGTAGTAGTTGTGTGGGTTTGATTTTTCGTTAATTTATTTTTATATGAGGTGGCAAATAGAATTTGTTTTGTGATAACTGTGGTGGTGTCCACATGTACCGTTTCTGAACTGCATTTATCGCTGGTGATAAGGTATCCGATTTGCGTTTATTTAACGTTTGAATTTCCATTGGTAGGTCATTGCCGATTGTATTATAACTTATTTTAATATTATAAGTAACTTACTAATTTAACTGCAGAAAGGAGGGCTATAAGATAGCTTTATTATAGTCAGCTGTGTTGCACAGATAGCGGAGCGTTCACGTAGTGCCCGCACCGTTTCACTGCTCGCACGCGAATGCCCGAGAAAAGTAAGAGAGGAAGACCCAGAAGATCTTTGAAAGAAAATATCAAAAACCCAATGAGTGAAAGAAACGTCCAAGATGGAAATTAACAAGATCAAGAGCAATGGAAAAGAAGTCTGAAGATCGGACAGCGTCGACAAGCATTCTAAAACCAATATTATGTATATATGTATGTATGTATGTATGTATGTATGTATGTATGTATGTATGTATGTATGTATATATACCCATACCTATCTACCCTACCTATATACCCATATCTACCATATAACTTTACATCTACGCTACAACTTTCTAGTAGTTATTTGAGAATTTATAATCCAGAAATCATAAAATAAATAATTTTTTTCTACATGCACATTCACAAGTTGGTTTTTTACCCCTGAAAGGTCCATCTTTTATTTTTGTAGGAATAAACTTATATTGCTTTCCTGTATTCTTATTCTAAAAATTATCAAATAGCTTATAACAATAATAATAAATAATAAGTAAACTAATGTTGATGTATTCCAGATTTAAAAAAAGTGAGATCATAATAAGTTCCATCCATAAAATTATTACCTATAATTATTAGGTTGTCCAAAAATTGCCAAGTATTTCAATTTTTGCATATTTTTTGCATTTATTTTGTTATCATTTAAAAGCTCGTAACCTTCTGCGCCTTTTAATATAAATATTTGTATATTTGTTTCAGTATGAAGCTTGTGCGCAAGCAAAAAAGACTTATTCCTCCAAAAGTACAAGTTTAGTTCAAAACCAAATGCTACTGAAACCGCTGGTCGAATCAATAAAGCCTGGGGCGAGGTACGGTTAGAGAGTCGACGGATCGTATGCATTTTGTAGAATTCAATAAAGACTTGGATTACAAGCAAGGAGCTGGAATCCAAAAAAGGTTGATCGTCAAGCCATTCTTAAAGCCACTGAAGAGACTCCGTCATTGACATGCCGAACGTTAGCCGATTATTTCGATTAAAGCCCTCAAGCTATTGAGAATATCGTCCACGAGTTCTGTAATGTCTGGAAGACAACGCAATGGGTTCCACATGAGTTGTTGAGACGAAACGGGTGAATACCAGTCAAACTTTGTTGGACCGTCAAAATAAAACTCAAAGAATAGAGAATAGAGGAAAATTTAAGTGGAACGCAATTTGGATTTCAAAGCGGAACGGGGACACGGAAAGCTCTTTTTGGAGTGCAAGTGTTGATTCAACGACGTCGGGATGTCAACTATAATGTTCATATATGCCTAATCGACTTTGAAAAGGCTCTCGATCAGGTACAACACGACAAACTGCTCAAATAGAGAGATATTGAAAAAAGTAGGAATTGACGATAAAAATTTGCATATAATTCGTAACCTTCAGTGGCATCAAACGGCCACAGTTAAAGTGGGACAACAACTAATAGAAGCAATAGAAATAAAAAGTGGTGTCCGTCAGGAATGTATATTGTCGCCTCTACTCTTCAACTTGTTCTTCGAAGATCTATTTAAGGAAGCTGTGTACGATGTAAAAAAGGCAATCATAGTAAATGAAAAGATAATAAACTTTATCAGATATGCCAACAACACGCTGACTCTCGCGGATACCAATGAAGATTTGCAAACGCTTATAGAAAGAATCGCTAGAGCGTGCAAAGAGTACGGCCTAAAACTTAACACATCAAAAACTAAATGTATGATAATACGAAGGTAAGGTGAAAAGTTCTCGGCCTGACAATGAAAGACTGCGACTTTCAGTTAAAAAATGATTTTATTTTTCTACATAATCTCCCTTGACTTCAACACACTTGATCCAGCGCCTCAACATCAGTATTCCTTCTCGGAAGTGAGAATCTGGAAGATTGTAAAAATATTCATCAACTTCTTCATTGGATGCGAAGCGCTTCCCAGAAACAAATTTTTTTAAGTTTGGGAACAGATGGATGTCTGAGGGTGTCAAATCAGGAGAATATGGGGGATGGCGAAACAATTACAGGCGAATATTACTCCAACCTTCTTGACCAGCTGGATGCCAAAATTCGCGAGAAGAGGCCTGGCTTGAAGAAAAAAAAATCATCTTTCACCAAGACAACGCACCTCTACACAAAGATGCGTTGGCGATGGGATTTGGGGTATGATTTGCTCGGCCATCCCCCATATTCTCCTGATTTGACACCCTCAGACATCCATCTGTTCCCAAACTTAAAAAAATTTGTTTCTGGGAAGCGCTTCGCATCCAATGAAGAAGTTGATGAATATTTTTACAATCTTCCAGATTCTCACTTCCGAGAAGGAATACTGATGTTGGAGAGGCGCTGGATCACGTGTGTTGAAGTCAAGGGAGATTATGTAGAAAAATAAAATCATTTTTAACTGAAAGTCGCAGTCTTTCATTGTCAGGCCGAGAACTTTTCACCTTACCCTCGTAAGGAAGAACAAATTACTACAGAATGGCGGCATCCAAATATTTGGCGAACATATCTGAGATGCAACATAAACGGGGATTGGGACCCCTTCATAGAGATTAAAGCATATTCTACGTATGAATAAAACCCTATACAGTCATAATATAAATTGACCTCTTCGAATCCGTATGGCTAAAATATATGTTTTCTCAGTGCTGTATTATGAAGCAGAAAGCTGGACATTACCAGAAGTATTACTAAAGCGACTGAAAGCTTTTGAAATGTGGATTTACCAGAGACTTATTTATTAATAACATAACAAAGTTCAATCAATAATATATTGGTCACTTTGCCATCTTTCTGAGAGTTGAATGATTCCGCGCTCGTAGAAGGGCTGCTCTTTATCAGCAAATAATTGGGTGAAATGCTCTTTGATAGCCTCATCAGAATCGAAAGTCCTACCATTCAAGTTATTTTGCAAAGAACGAAACAAATGGTAATCTAATGGGGCAAGGTCCGGTGTGTCCATCCAAGCTACAGTAACATCTGGCGAGTCAACAAACTTGTGTGTGGTCTCGTGATGGAACATCATGCGTTTGCGATTGATAAATTCTGGTCATTTCTCCGTGAGACATGTATTCACATCAAGCAGCTGATGACAGTACACAACAGAATCAATCCTTTGATTCCGCGGTAGAAACTCAAAAAATACCACACCCTTGTAGTCCACCTCATTGAGAGCATAACTTTTTTTTGGTGAAGATCGGCTTTGGATGTTGTTTTGGCTCGCTCTTTTCCTCTGCACCACGACCTTTGGCGTTAAATATTGTTGTAAACAATCTATTTTTCATCGCCGGTCACAAGGCGCTTCAAAAATGGGTCGATTTTGTTGGGATTGAGATGAGTATTGGCGTTATTGATGCGGTTGGTGAGATGGACCTCTTTAAGTTCATGCGGAACCCATATATCGAGCTTGCTAATAAATCGCAGCTTCTGAGATGGTCGTGGATGGTTAAATGATAAAGATTCAGTGTCTCCGCGATGTCACGAATGGTCGAACGTGGGTTTGCTTCAATCAATACCTTTATTTGATCGTCATCAACTTCAACGGGCCTTCCGCTACGAGGACCATTGTTGACATCAAAATCACCAGCATGGTAATTTAGCGAACCATTTCTGACACTGACGCTCTTGTAGGGCATTGTTTTCGTAAACTTTACACAATTGCGTTCTTTTCTGTGTGAACATAAAAAAGCAAAATATGCCGAAAATGCACAGTTTGGTCTTTCGTTTTCAACTTAATGTAAGAACTAAAAAACGTAATTAAATCAAATACTTATTTGTTTCAAATGAAGTTTAAGCTGATCGTCTGTCAAATATATATAGAGTTGTGCCGATTGCGATGATGTTTCTTACTTAAAAATACGTGTAACGCAATCTATTGCAAAATCCGCGATGACTTTTCTGATAACCCAATTAGAAGTAGTAAGAAGAAAAAATAAAAAAATAGAAGTCGTTAAAACTGTGAAGAGAAGGAAGTTAGAATATTTCGGTCACATTATGAGACATCAAGAAAAATACACATTACAACACAAAGGAAGGTAGATAGCGGAAGAGGCCCAGACAGACGAAGAGTCTCATGGTTCAAAAATTTGAGGCAGTGGTACGGACAAGTCCACAGTACAATAGCCAACATGATCTCCAACGATCGATAACGGTCAAAGCACTTGAAGAAGAAGATTAATTTTTGACAAGAATATTTCCTGCGTGTCTTATATAAAATGTCAAACCAGTTATTGAATTAAACTAAAATTATAGATTATGTACTTCGTCCATAATAATCAAAATAGGTAAAGTTGCTCTGATACTCGCTGCGCTCTCTCGGAAGATTCTTTGGTATAGATAGTGTTTGCCCTTGGTGTCTCCAGATTCCTTAGTTAAGATTAAAACAACACTATCGATAAAGGAAATAAACTCTTCACACTAGGACACCAGTGCCTCCAAGGCTAGCGCTTTGAAGATATTATAGCTTCATATTTCTCATGAGTTTACAAGTTATTTCCTTCGTGGCTCCAGCATTAATTAAAGTTTGACGAAGGTATGAGTTAGCCTTTTGGCCACGGACACTAGAGTTATATCAGCCATGTGCACCAGTATCGCTTAGCAATGCGCCACGGTCACACTTATTGTATATTTGACATCCTACTGTTAAGGCTACACAAATCTGGAAATCTTGGTTTTCCATTAGGGTACCAACATTTGCAGATAGCAATGCTTATAACCACGCTCCCGATTCACGTCGTTGAAGAGCACTCAAACGCGCTTTGTCTTCCAATGAGATATAATCCGGATTGTCATTTATTATTTTCGTGATGTTAAAGTGTCGCAATGTTGTGCATGAGGAATTAGCGCGAAAATGTCAAAGTGAAATTGTTTCCACTAATCCATTACCTCGTCCAAGAAAAGTGTAGGAACCTTAACATCCGTGTCCATCTGGGGGAAAATTTGAGAGACAAGATTTGATACAACTAGGAGCCAAAGCTAGAAATGCCGATAATGCTACATCTGTAATTTTTCCTATTTCGAATATTTTCCAAACTACCATGTAAAAATTTATTTCTGATATGATATCAGAAAACTTAAAGAAAGGGCTAGTTTGTAAAAGGTAAGTGAAGTTCGGGATGTAGAGAAAATTTGTAAGAATCCAGACTTTCCAATTGTTTAGTCATAAGCTGCAGTTGGTCTGTCTTCTTTTCAGCTGGTGTTTCAGTGCTCCAAGTAGTTCTAATTTGTCTTTACTCATAACTCCGATACCCGATGGTACTGAATCAAATAATTTGACAATATTTTCTTAATGTGTAATCCAATCTCTTTAGCCATGTGGATTATTCTAGTAAAATTTTCATGTACAATTTCCGCATCATCAAGGTACCACTCATTGAACTCTGTAGTCATTGCTTCAACTATAGGATAAACAGTGAGGCTGAAGCAGACCGGTCCAAGGGGATCTTGTTCGGCAGTCGTCTCAGATTAAATTATCTTCTCCCCAAAAAGCAAGTTTATTGGTTTTGAGTAACATTGACTTAGGAATGGGAGTAGAGATGGCACTTTCTCTTTGACTTGAGTTAACATGTCCTGCCTGTCCACTGAGTTGAAAGCATTTGCGAAATCAATTTTCACTAGCACTTTTGTTTGCTTTTGTGGTTCTTTGACATATGTCCTGATGACATGAATGCAACTCTCACATCTAAGTTTTGTAGACAAAGTTGGGGGCAAAAAGTTTAGCGGTGAGTCTTCTAAAAGCACTACCAACAGCAATAGGACGAATTCTCTCATCTTTCTTCGCTAATGCACAGAGTGAAGCGCGGTACAAAACTGGACATATTTCCGGGTTCAGATGTCCTGAGGCAAAAAAAATTGCATAAGTTGGTGATCGAAGATCCCCTGCTGTTGAGAAATTAAATATTTCTTATATTGTGGGCGAAAGCCACCTATCCTTGAGGTAGATCTACTAAGGAACAAATTTATCGCCTTTTTAACAGATAGTTCAGAGAAACAAGGTGCTATAATGTCTTCTACCAACCACTTGGTTTGCACGAAGATGTTTGGATTGTAATTTTTGTATCTGTTTTCATCAAAGGGGACTAGCTTGTCCCCAGAACAGAGTATTTTGATCGCACCTTTGATGTCAAAACCATTCATTTTAGTTTTAATCCGTTTCTCATACGATGTGTTACATTCCTTGGGTTGTCACGTAAAATAGTTGAAATCTTGTAACATTTTGCTTGGCTTTGGAAGTTAAGGAAAATTCCTTTAAATTCACTTGTTTATAACTTTATACAGTTTGGCTGCGACGGTAAAACAGGCACCTTTAGGAATTTGTTCGGATGGTTTTTAGAACTTCAACCATGTTTCTTTCAGATGATGATCAAGTATATTTTAGTAATTGAAGGTTCTTGAGGGGAAAAACAGGATAATCGTATAGATTTTGTTCTGGTAGGGTTGTTCGGTGTGGAAAATATTGTGGCAGACGTTTGAATGTAAAGTGTGGAAGGGCTAGAGAAAAGAACATGCAAACCCACGGCTTCTTTTTGACTCTCCCAAACAAATTATCTGAGAATAAGTCAAATCCACACATTTGGAGTGAAACAATAGGGATTTTGGGCAGCATCCATAGTATTCGAATCCTCTTCAGGAAATCCCGCCGCTTAGAAGCCCTTGAGCAGCTTTAGCCTTTTTTCTTCTCGCTGCTTTTGTTGAAGTGCCAGATCATCGTCTTCCAATTCTCCTTTATTCTTCTTGGAGATCTTTAAAGGTTTCTTCTTTCCTCCTTCACGTCGTGACATCTTTTTTACATACTCACACATTTGTAAATATAAAGGGAATATTTTTTATAAGATGCAATTTTCGTTTGACAGTTTTGACATTTTATAATTTATATTTAATATATAACTAATTATATTATTTCTCATATGTAAATTCAGCTCCTCATCCATGAGTATCACAATGTCTAAAAAATGTTTAACGAAGTTTTGCCATATTCAAAAACCGTAAACATCTAATGGTTGAATGTCGTTCCTCTTGGTATTATTTTTAGATGTACTGTCTTATTAGGTGGTGTATCTTCTTGGACAGCTGTAGAATAGTGATTAGTCCACGATTCAACCAATAACGTACTCGTAGATCCATCATTTGAAAAATAAGTTTCTTTTAGTCATGTTTTAAAATAATCTATAAGTTTTATTTTAAACATATCTTCTATTATTAATACTGTATACTTTTTACGAGTGAACAAAACATGATTTTACCTAAAGTCAGTTTTCCATGAAGCTGAAATGTTCAAACACCCCGCTTGGTCTCTTCAAAACCGAAACGAAAGATGATAGCAATTTATCTTAGGCTAAAATTGTTGGTTGCAGTGTGTAGCTGTGGCTAGTTGAGGAGACAGATTGTACAAGACATTGCCCTTGCTCCTCTCCTTCGGCAGCTAGTGTCCCATCAGAATGCATCTCTAGTTGGAAACCACTTTGATCAGAATTAAATGTGTTCTCAGCACCTACTGCATTAATTAACTGTTTCACTTCTGCTACGAGTTCTCTCTCTTTTCTATGCAAATCTTCTCTCCCTTCTCTAGTTCCCTTTATGATAGTTTGTTAATTTTTCGGAAAACAATTCTATGAACTTGTTTAAATTTAAAACGCCAATAATCGGAAGCTTTAAATCTCATATATTTCGTTTCCAATTAGTTTCTGTGCATGCAAGACCCACGTTATATCATTGTCTTACGCTATTAAATCAGAATCAATAGTAGTTTTGAAATTTTCAAAAGTATAATCGCAATTTTCTCTCTGTATATACCACCTTCATTAATTTGATGCGCCCAATGTCGTAACTGTTGTTCAGGCAAGACTTTTCTAAATTATATATTTTTTATTTTTTTATGCTTTTGTATTCAAAACTTACTGGTTCCTTATTGCTCCTGCATTGATCTGTCGATGGCTCAGAAGCAGATGTAAATCAATCTCCTCCACAGCACAAGCATTAGGTTCTTTAAATTCTTTCTAAAGATCTGAGGATGTTTCCGCCATTATTAGATGATTCCATCAAATTAAAAAGTATCATTTGGATATGATCTTTTATTTCAATTTCCCTAAAGTTGTAAGGACTTTTTTCATTATTAAGTATTTGAAAATAGACGGGAGGTGAATTAGTAACATCTTGAGCACTAAAAAATATACAACATTTATAAAAATAACTACATATAACAACATAATCGAAATATGAAATTAATTTTTACCTGAATTTTTTCAACGATTGGCTTAAAAATTGTTATATTTTTCTAAACAAGTAATTAATGGAAGAACAGCAATCTGTAATGTGTAACTATTATTTCCACTAAAAAGTCGGTCGCTAGCAAGGGGTGATTTAGTCTCCGGGATTACCTGTTTATTACATTTTTTTGTAAAGTCTAAAACACGTCAACTTTGGTTTACTATATTCTTCATATTTTTTTAATTCTAAGCAATTTTGAAATTTTTAGAATAAAAATTCATAAAAATTAATAAGGATGAACCCTTCGAGGACGAAACTAACGCGGGTCTGTTTATTTTTCAATAAAAAATAATTTCCATTTTCAAATACTTGAGATATTCTGAAAAACTGTTTTTAGGGGTGCACTATAAAGTCTTTGTCCCTTTAAAGTACTTATTTTTTGGCTTCTACAGCACATCTAAGTCCCTTGTACGGTAAATGTCCTAAACCAACCTGCAAAAGACATTCCAATTAATTTATTTGATTTTTTCAGTTTTCATTGCATATATACAATTTAATACAATGGTTACACTTATTCATATATCAATGACAAAAAATAGAAATAAAGTAAAAGATCATTTCTTTTCCTGGCTTTAAAATTAGTAAACCTCTGGGTTGTCATCTGTAAAAACTTATTCTGAATAAATACAAGTACAAGTCCTACCAGTTTTTTTTTATTATTATTTAACGTTGATCTTAAAAAGATTTCCACTCTCTCAAGAGTTAAAAAGTCGTTCTTCAGTGTAGTGGGTAACTAACTCACTTAGAAAAATTCTTAGAACGACGACAGGGTTAGAAATGTAGACTCTACGTATTCGAGTATTTTGATGTCCTTCAACAAAAATTTTTAGATTCTTAAAAATGCTGCTAAATGCACACTTTCCTCAAAGAATGTTTTATCTGAATCAGAAGCATACTTTTTCAACAGCAAATCCTTGTGTATTTCTGTATACGTTGTTCTTTTTCATACTAATTTGAGCTTGAAAGAATCAATAGCAGCATATGTTTCTATTGTCCGAAAAATTCATAATTTTCAACTTTTGCCTTCCTCTTCCCTGTTGTGTTTTGTAGACATCAGTTTCATGCTGCTTTATTTTCTAGTCTTAAAAACTCATCTTCGTTTCAAGGAGTATTCCTAACAGCTTCTAAAATACTGCACCTTTGTTGTGTCTGTAGTTTCTCTTTGATGCCTTTTACTTCTAGAAACTTTACGAGAATATTAACTTAAGTTCTCAAATTCCACATTTGATTCATACTGTGAGTCCTTAGCCTGAGCACTGTAATGGGTAATGTGTGTCTGAGAGTCAAGAACTTCCTGATATCAACAAAGTTTTTAAAGTTACGGAGTCCTTTTTAAGGCGGGACTGCAGTATCTCATCGTTTGTTCACAAACAAAAAAAGTTACAGATTTGCCGTTCTAAAGCAAACAATTCAACAGAGTACTTCCTGCTCCCCTCAACTACAAAACCAACTAATCATAAAGAGGAGCAAGGAATGTATGTAACCAAAAAATTTACTTCTTTTATTTTAGCCTCAAGACCTTTATAGCACCAAGATATGTTGCTGACATTATTGCAGCTTTAGTTATTTAGACCAAGACTTACAAAATCTACGGTCGACATCTCTTCACTTCGTTATGGCCACAGGAAAAATCGCCAAAGAATGCTGAACAAGAGTTCCAGTAGGGAGCACAAGGCGTACCACAAAAGGTAACTGGTCTGTGTGCGACACATCTGGCATTATAAAATAATACTTGGCATTTACAATTTCTTGAACAATCTCTGCCTTAACTCGGTTCACTAACGGTTGTACTTGATAAGTATGAGGGAACATATCTTTCTATACTCTTCCATATTTTGCTGCATGTTTCGTCATGAAAGTTCCCATTTTTCATAAAGGCTAATATTTTATTATGCATGAATCTAAAAGCTTTAAAGTTCAAGAATACTTAAGAGAACAGTTTGCCAATACAAATCTTCTTCCTTGTACTGTTCTGCTATTTACACTCTACCCTTTGCGAAACAAGAATTATTTTTCCAATCACAAAATCCCTTAGTTGGAAGGAACATCGTTTCTCTATAGAGTTCGCACAAAATATTCGTTTGAGGCGTTCACACTGTCTTTCAGTCAACGCCATCGTTTTGTTGAATACCATTGCAGGCTATAATAATACGAAGTCTACTCACCACAATGGCGGGTTATCAAGTGGTATAATTGGGTCTACCTATTTGAGAGTATTTTTATAGCTCCATGACTTCGAAATTTCTTGCACTACAATTTGGGCTTGCACTCACTAAAGTCGGTGACGACGATTGTGACTGCTACACAATACGTGAGAAAAAGATTTAGTTTTAGTACTTATTGATCACAGCATCCTGTTGTCCAAGACGATCTACTGATTTTCAGTCTTTTTAACTCATAACTGTGATTTGCATTATATTTTGCATTCGCGGTCTGCATGCTACGTTTACTCCTTCAGCTCCTTTCATAATTGCTTTAAGGAGTTCCTGTGCCGTGTTGTTTCGTCCTTTTTCTATCTCTCTCATTAGAGTTCGCCTTTCTCCTAATCTTTATATATTTGGTACTCCATCGACCCAGGTTACCTTTAGCATCCGGATGTAGCAGCACATATCAAAAGTTTCTAGCCTTTTCGCTTCCATAGATTACTATGCTCCAAACGAATGTCTCCAGAAGTTGTTTTCTGCTCTCGGTTGGGATATTACGTGATATTAGAAATCTTCCCTTCTTAAGAATTAAGCTTAATCTATGCTTTCATTTATTTCCTTGTGATTTCTTCCATCATTTGTTATTCTCAAGCTTAAGGATTATCCCAATTCCTCTACATGTATGATGGTTGAGTGTAGTTCTTGTTCATTATGGTAGTGCTTTTCTACAGACTAGGGTGTTGTTTTTTCCTTTATGTTCATGTTCCGTTGGAATTTTATGAATCTCTGTTGCTTTGTTCAGTTTTAGTTCCTAGACTGCTTTGATATATTTTGATCAAGTTATCATATCTCCTTTCTTATCTTCATTGACCTGGTCTTCTGGTTCCAGAACAATTTCCTTTTTGCTATCTTCACTACATAGTTTTTCAATGTAGTGTTCCAATCTTTCTGCATTATGATTTTGTTCCTAGTGGGAGTATTTCCTGTTTCATCTCTTATGTTTCCTTAAAGTAAATTTTTATTGCCTTGAAGGCCTTGTCAACTTTTAATTCTTTTCTTTACTTACTTCTTCACACTTTTCCTCTACATATCTTTTTTTTGCTTTAGCACATTCCCCATTTGCAGGTTTTTATATTTTATATAATATTCGTCGTGATTCATTAAATTGCAATATATCATTCGCTACGATGACTATTCATTGCATTACAATATTCTTCGTCTTATCTACGTCTACCTCAATCTGTCTTGTGTTGTTCTACCAAATCTTTAAGAATTTTATTGTCCAGTAATTCCTACCTATCTTCTTGTTTCAGTTTATTGTTTTGACATTTTCCATTTTCTTCTTTTTAAGTTCCTAAATCTTAAATTACATGGCATAATTATTAGATTGTGATCACTATCCGCGTCGGCACTTGGACATGCTTTGTCATTTTTTGGCTAAGTTTTCAATCTTTGTTTCACAAGTATAAAGTCAATCTGATAACTTCTGGCTTTTTACATGTATGTCTTCTACACGGGTGCGTTTATTGTCATCAAATTATGCTTTGCATAAAATTTGATCGAAGAATTAACCTAATCCATATCAACCCCCAATTTAGTTTTCCATTCTTTTCTCCTTTGATTCCTCATTACTTTCCCTATTTCTTCATATACTTCTCTTATTTTTAATTTTTGGGCTATTTCTTTTCTCATAATAGCTCCTACATCAACTTCTGTATTTACAGCAGCAGTGTTTATTGTCCTGTATTCATCACTCCACTTGACACCTTTATGTGTTTAATATTTTCTAATTTCAGGTTTTTCAGAATAATCTAATGTTCCTCATTTATATCTTACTTTTTGTCTGTATTTGTTGTCTCCATTTGAAGATCCGATTGAGAACAGTTTTACTTCTAGACTCTATCACTACGAAAATATACCATTAGTGTTGATAAGCTTGTGGGAACCAACTATATCACGGTAGTCTTCCGTTACTTTCTGTGAGGTGGTCAATTTAAATATTTGGCTCATACGTGTCTGAAGACTTTTTGCTCCTTTAGTGTTTCTTGTTTTTGCTGTAGTTATACGGCTGGTATTCGGTGGCCACAGCTTCGCTAGTGAGAATAGGGTGCATCACGAAAAGGTGAGATTAGCATTTGGATGGCAGAGGCTATGTATTACGCTTATCCACCCCGTTGATCGTCATGGAATCGATATCAATCCACTTCTCTTTAAATGCTCTTTATTTTAAGCATGTGAAAATAGTGTACGCTCTTTACCCCAAAATTCTAACTCTGGATTCAGTAGCCTTACATTTTATTCTAATTTTAATCTGTGTAACCAATTTAATCTCTTAGCTCATTCTCATACTTTTTTTAAGTTTATTAAAGTTCTGGTCCAGCAGAGGATATAATTCTTCCTCACATTTTTGTAGCAGAAGTACAAATTTTTCACCAGTAAATTCTGTTTGCTGCCATTAGAAAATGCCTTAAGCTTTCGGTATTCCCGAACTTTGTAACCAATAACATTGCTTGTTTCTTCTTTCAGCCTTAAAGTTTTTTTCCCTTCCGGCCTTCTGTAAATAGCGATGAATCCAAGGACCTTCGTAATTTTCTTCCGCCAATAACATAAATCTAGAGTAGAATCCTCTGCGTCAGCCTAAATGTTTTGCCCAGTCAAACCTCAAAGCCATCAATACCATACTGTCGACGACTTCCTGGAGTAAATGAGGGTTCTAAAATATATTTTAGTTTTCAGGGTCTTCATCGTGGCATGTATTCTTCCAACGACATTTTGTATACGTGAACAAGGTGTTAAAATATTTTTTACAGTGTGTAGCGACTTTATTCGATTGATAATAGTGAGAGCAATTAAATTTTTTTTCTTGCAGAGTTAATTCCTAACGTGTTAATAAATTTCTTGTACGCACTATATTGCTTTTTCTTTGGTGCGGTCTCTAAGTCTGATGAGATCACCAGCTGGAGTGAACTTCCATTCTTTTAAAGCCATTTTCTCTTTCATCTTCGATTATAGTTTTTTGTGTGCTTATTATTCCCTAACAAGGTTCGTCCGTTTTATATTGTCTAATTCCCCGTCGATTTACTCTGATGCAACTCTGCATAAAGTTTCACCAAGTTTTTTCTTCTCTCTAAATACTGCCTTACCAGAGTTGGTCAGGCCCTCCGGTATATAGAGTTAGAGCTCTCCGTTTCCGACTTGAAGAATTGACATTTGCATTCCTTGATTCACCACTCCATCAACCAATGTTGCAACCGTAGTCCCTAGACTCGTCCGCATCGTCCCGATTAGGCTTTCTATGTTGTGGTATTCTTTCTCTACTTCCATCTGGTATGACATACTCATCCCGGCAGTCTAAAAGCGTTCAAAGATCATTCTTTGTTATGTTTCACATTAAAGATATTTTGCATCGTTTTCTAATTTTTCTTAACACTTTGCGGTGACTCCCCAAAATACTTCTTGGTAGAGGAAGGCTTCGTAGGACAAAAGCATTAAACAAGTCCATGCTAACTGAGAAAAATTAAACTTAAAAGAATGCGTACTCTATAATCCCGCTAACAAATAAGACACCTCATAGATGATGCTGTATGGAGGCAATGTCACACTACACGTTTTTCGCTCAAATTACTTATGAGTCATTTCGTTTTAGTTTACATTGCTCTTTCTAACACAATAACCTTTATTATATGTATTATAAATTCTAACATATCTTTCTAAATACCTATGTAATATACGACTTTTTTTATTCTGTGGGCGCAATATGTTTTCTCAAATATTTCTCTTTTTATAAATAAAATACTAGTAAAATACAAAGATGCAAATTTATTTAAAATTTTTTAAACAATTTTCTGTTCTGTAAGTGCTATTTTATAATGGCTGAAACAAATAATAATTGTAGCACAATAAATCCGGAAGATGTTCCAGTCTAGTCTTAGCTTTTTGTCGAATTTGAGCTGCTGTCTAGGACCGGGCGTTGTCGTGGAGCAATACAATGCCTTACTCGTACCTCAAAAGCATTTTAGCAACTTCGAGAAAACGGTGAAAATGTGAATATTCCCCGAAGTCACACTAGTCCTCGAGCAACATCACTGACCTTCGTTTTCAACTGCCCCATGTCCTTCAGAAATTGTTACAACTGAGTCTGCTTAAAGGCATTGTTGCCGATCCGAAGTTTTCTCAAAATGTCAAACGGTTTTACGCCCTCTGTGAGAAACTTGA
This sequence comes from Sinelater perroti, assembly GCA_036346155.1. Lineage (NCBI taxonomy): Eukaryota > Metazoa > Arthropoda > Insecta > Coleoptera > Elateridae > Sinelater > Sinelater perroti. Next base: position 10,324,993 of record JARFIY010000201.1, read on the forward strand.
TAATTCGTTGTGCAACATCGTGATACTGACTAAGGAAGCGGCAATGAGGTATCGTACAGAAAAATTTCTTTTGCGTATCCCTATGTATAACGCTCAGGAGCTGCGTCCTCCTCCGTTCAACTCATAGAGCGTAAAAAAGAAATTTTAATATATATTTGATTCACGTTAATTACACAAAAATTCACAGAAGTTGTCCAACTCACTCAACAAAACGAGGAGGCGTGCAACACAACTGGAACTGTCTGAAAAGACGAATTCTGCACATAAATATATTATAAAACATAAATTGTAAATAAACTAATTTGCATAATATATACAAAACTAATAAAAAATGACAAAGGTTCCTTTGCCTTACTAGCTTTGTAATCAAATAAATTATTTACTGTTGGAAGTAGGATAATATCTTAGGGTAATATCTTGTCACCGCATGTAGATAAACTTGGTGTTGAAGAATTGTAGTTCCAACAAGATGGTGCAATATGCCATAAAACAGCCAAAAAATTCATAATGAAATCGTCTCAGACCCCTCACCCTACCTTGACTGATTAAGATGATGACAGCATACCTCTCGTAGTACTATCTGAAAAAAAGTTTAAATCAATCAACTATTAACTGTTGATGGCTATAAAGGCAATAGTCCTGTATAAGTCGCATAGTTTACTGCTGAAACGCTGCGGAAAGTCATAGACAATCTCCTCTCAAAAAAGGGTTGCCATTACAATTCAGTTTGATAGCCGATTTTAAATGATGCAGAAATGCGTAGTGTGGTGAAAAGTATTTTGAAATGTTGATCCCTAGTACTTTATGTATAGTTCATCAAGAAATCTTTAACGTACATGACACTGCAATTTTATGAGATCTACCTACTGTCTGTAAGACCGACATACATTTTTTCTGGTTAGGCAGACAATGCTTTTACGGTTACCCAAAAATGTGGCGTCCTTAGACGATCACCTCGTCACTTAGTTGGTAGTGTCGGTCTTTCATTTTTGGACTACGTTATTTTCCAGCAAATAGGTGAGGTCAAGTCAGAGCTACTTATTGCTCGACTAGTCTTTAGATAAAATTGATTACTATGTCAACAACTTCCAGCTTGCTATTCCAGACTTTCTCAACGGGCATCTTGATTTTATTAGACATTCTTCTGCATCACTCTCTTGCTGGTTATCAAGGTGCGACTTTCGCCCTGGTGCTTTTCTCCTTCAACTTTGTGAGTAAAGGAGTCTCTTAGTCTCTTTCTTTTCGAGTGTGGAAGAAGTTGGTTATGAAATGAACAGCACCTCTGCCATTGTGTCACCTAAACAGATGGTATAGGTAACTCCTACATTTTCTCAAATAGGCAGTAAAATCGATCTTTAACAGAGGTTTTTTTCTTACCTAATCATTTCTAAAAGTCACCAGTGCTCCTCATATTGGTGTTCAAAGGACTTATTCCAAGGGTAATGAGTAGATGTGGTAGAAAATATCCGATTTAACCAAGAATGAACAACCATGCAGAAATAGGTATTTACAAATTCCATAAGACATTTTCTTCTAATACTTAAATGTCCTACCCTAACTTTTACCAAAAGCTCAGGTAATACCATAAAACTATTATAAAGGTTGCACCTGACGTAGTCTATCTGCATATTGCAATCTTTCATTTTATAGTTGCAAAATGGGAAGCTTGTTTCGACCCTCAATGACATAAGAGTTCTCCCCTACGTTAGAGAAGGCTCTTCTCCTGTTGTTGGCAACAGACTTGCACTCGCAGCCGTTTCCAGTAAATCAATTTATCATCGCTGCTCCTTAAAAAATTAGGCTTTCTAAAGGAAGCAAATGTTTGTTAACAACAATCATAATACAATACAATGACGACATCAATTATTCTGCTTTTACAGTTTGTATATATAGTCTCTTGATGTTACTCAAGCTAATGGGCATAAAAATCATCAGAAGGCCATTAGGGAGGAGAACATTATTCAAGGCGAGCATTTTCCATTAATTAATAGATTTTAAGAATCAGAACGGTTATTACTGAGAACTTTAACAATTATTGACGGCCTCTATATTTCTTATATAATAATATAAGCCCAAATTCCCTTTCCCTTTAACACAATTAGTTGCAGCTTTTCTCAGGAGTAGAAGTTTTTCGTCATCTAGAAATTCAAGTATAGATTGCTGACAGGGAGAATCCCTAACTATTTTCAGTACTTTCAATAAATCTCAAACAAATTTCAACAATTTGGGTTGACAAAGAGTTATCGGTTAGGCAAAAATGTGGAGACTTTTGATAAACAGCTACCCTGTACGCTAGTAACAAATGGAAATACTACCAATTGTATATTAATACTGATGCTCCTTTAAAATTTTGCATATTAAGGCTACCACCTCGTGATCTAGATGCTACGGTCGGCACTGAATTTAAGCCTCTTGTCTTCCAAAATACGTAAAACTGAAACAGAAAACATTGTAATGGAAACGTATGGCAAGAAAAGTCTGAAGAAAAATACTTCACAATTTAAACGTAATTTCATGGATGAATAAGTATTTGACATTTACCTGTAGCGCTTATACAGCACAAGTAAAAATTCTGTTGACCTTAGCAAAAGCACGTGTTGTCAAGTCCTTGACTGTCAACTGCGTAAATCTTGTAAGCTTTGTGTTGCTGGATAGGTGCAAGTCACAAGCACCATTCAGTTTACCTACAGACATAGCGTAAGGATTTCTCATGTGAATTAATGCTTCCCAATTATTCGTTTGGACTATCCTCCGTCACCTGGTGAAGCTCCATAGCAGATGCCCCTTGAGCAAAATAAGAAGAACAGCAGTTTGAAATACCGATGCCCCAAGAGCACTCGTGACGATCCCAAGTACCAAATTTTCACTGTCAAACATCTTCCCTAAAAGAATGGGTCTTCTACTACGCAGTAAAGGTACAATGAGCCATTTCAAGTATAAGAAGATCTTGGAGAACGATTTGCTTCCCTAGGCATTTACATTTCAACAGGATAACGATCCAAAGCACAAGAGCAAGAAGAAGAGGATCGATACACTCAACATGATCGACTACATGGAGAGAAGACCACCTGACAAGAGGAGAAGTTCCAACAACTAAAAGCGGAATAGAAAGCCTTTCCACGGGCAACCGCAGACAAGCTTTTCGCTTCTCTCGAGTAGACACCAGCTAGTTACTGATGCTAAAGGTTTCGCAACAAAGTACTAGTTTATTCGTTATCGTTTACTTACCATTAGAATGTCCATCGATGTCTTAGAGTCATAAATTGTCTTGTCGTGTTTGTGGAAAAATTGATTCTTTTAATTTATTTAGCCACATCGTTTGTTCTTAACGCTGAAATATACACAAATGTTGCAAACTGATTTATTTGTTGAGTGCTCTCCGAGGCGAAATTGGGGGAGGTCTACATAATTTTGCTCGGTTCTGTATATCCATCCTTTTTTCATTAACAGAAATTTACCTAACCAAGAATATTTGAGTAATTTTCCTTTTTCAGTAGCGGCGAAAGAAATTAATCAAATAGCAGACGAGAGCATAAAAATTTCAGGAAAGTTTCGATAAAGACAAATTACTAACAGAAGTTGAAAGAAACCTATCTAACAGTGTTGTGGAAGATTTTAGCGTTTTCAAAGCGATCATAGTCCGTCATTTTTATAACAATGAAAAAGTTAAGAAAACTTGACAAGATGCACAGACTAGAGGTCGTCTTTTCTTTGCTGCTTAGGTATAACGAGAAATTCTTTGAACCGGATTGTGATCTGAGACGAAAGGTGAGTTCAGTAAGTGAGATGGATGTGGTTGCATCACAAAGAAACCCCCAGACAGCTCAAGAAGCACCGTCCCCTATTCCTTCTATAAAACATCCATCTTTGGTCAATAGACCTCATGATAATACGAGATCTCATGTAGCACGACCTTATTCACTTAACTTATCACCAACAAATTTTCATCGTTTTTGAAGCCTGGTTAACGATAAGTAAAACCAGAATTATGCTAACCGAAAGATTGCGAAAGTCTTCGAAAACTCCCTTGCCAATAACAATTCAATTTGTTCAAAAATGGAATTTTTGCATTACCTGAGTGTTGGCCCCAAACAATCTAAAATTGCAAAAATTCTTAACACCCCCCCCCCCATTAAAACAACCGAAAAGATATTTAAAGACAAACTACATGCACCAATGCTGCTGTACGTATCCTTTTGAACCGCCATATATTTTTCATTCCACTATATGCTCGTTCTAAGATTTATACTTGACTTCAGCAACTCAAATATTTACAAACTACTTCCAGCTAATATTTGCAGCGAAACACAACATTTCTTTTGAAAACAGATAAAGCAGCTCAAAACAAGTAGCTGCAATTGTTGAATCAAAGTGCAATAAAGTGGAGAACTCCGATTCATGCGCCGCGACGAAATTCGCAAAAACAACCGTCAGACTACCTCAAAATAAAGCAATTGCGATTGTGCAATATGTACACAGTGATATAACAATTACGAGCGACAAAAAACAGCGCGCAGTAGGCTGCAGAGCAGAAATATTTTTGACTTGCTGTTCAGCCGTTTTGTCTGGAATAAATATTTCAATGGTTGAATTGGCCAGAAGCAGCCCATAGGGGGCAGGAATTCTGGTCAGAACATAAACGCCGCCCCCGCGGACCAGATGCAAAACTGGGTCGCCGCTTCCTCCACGAAGGCTCTACTTTTGGGCTTAACGCTTGTTACGTATTTAAATAGATAGCATATTTCAAAAGCTTTTAAAACTGAGGGCAGGCGGCTTTCGGATTAACATCCGTTTAGCACATTAGTTCGGAACTATGGCTGCTAATTCAGACATCGTACTGTGTGGGCCGAACAAGTTTTGAAATAAATTAAAATAGCAAATAAAGATCTAACTCACCCCCCTCCAGATAATTTTGACTTAACTTTTTTTAAATTGGTAGTGTCTTCTTGTCGGCTGGTTTTCATGACAATTGTAGAAAAAGAATTACGTCTTTGTTAACAGAATCTTTCGAAAATAGAATCGCAAGTACCAGTCGGAAGGATTTGACGCACTTCACTCCATGATCGATAGTTGGCCTGATATTTCGCATGGCGTCAGTACACTTCACATATCGCGTGTTTAAAATGCGATAGCCAAATTATTGCTATGTGGGCCATTTTTATCAGTTGTTTTCGAGAATGTTTCCTGCACGGCGCGGCGCCGTGGCGCAAAATCGCTTCTGAATTATCACCCGGTGCCAAATCTAGAATTTCTCGGCCCGCTCGTAGAGCAAATTAGCAAAGTTTGGGCTACAAACTCTTGAATTGAACGTGTCCCCCTGTTAATTTTTCTAATTAAACCCAGGCGCAATAACGTGCGCTGCATATTATGTAACGACATTATCAGCCTTGGTACAAGACAAAATGTTTTCCTTAATACCGATAAGGCTTAATCTCTCGCACCATATTTATCACTACCACAAATTATTATTGTACATATTTTTTTGATTTAGTCTGTCAGTATATGAATTTACAAGCTTCCAAATAACATTTTATAGACCAGATTATTATGTAACCAAAATGCCGCAACTTTTGCAGAGTTGTTGAGTGTCTCATTCATCCTACCACCCATAAGATATAATCAAGTTTTGTAGAAGTACTTATATTCACTGTTTAAAATTTTTAAACAACAATGACTTTCATGATTATTCCATGAAAGTTCCATGATTATTTAAGAGCACAAATATCAGCCCCATCTGCCGAAGTGACAAAAATAAATTACCCTGCTAGATAGTAAATGAGAATACGGAGACCCAGAATTAGAGGGTGTAACCTGATACCATATGTTTCAAAGTTAGGTTAATCATCCGCTCAATATAAAAAAAAATCAAAGAACTAAAATGAGTTTCGAAATTAGACGGATTTGGAACATAGAACGTCTTCTACAGGAAAAAAATGAGAGATAATAGAAGATGTATGAATGAATACAAGCTACAAATACTTGGGCTCCCTGAAAGCAAGAAAAAAGAAAATTGTTTCAAAAACATGAACAGATATGCAGAAGGAGTGGGCATAATACTCAGTAAAAATATAGAAACAAAAGTAACCAGCTAGGAAGCCGTCGACTCCAGAAGTACGAATAATACCGAAAATACCAATGTACAAGATAAAGAAAATTCTTCAAAGATCTACAAACAACCATGGAGAAGATGCAGAATATCAATCAACATGTAGTTATTATGGCAGATTGAAACGCCCACATTGGAAAGAACATAGACCAATGACATAGAATAGTAGGAGCGACAGCATGTCAGATTACTGTTTAAGAAATCAACTGTTGATAGAAAATACGTGGTTTAAACTAGGATATTACGCATTCCAAAAGTATGAGATATGCAGTTTATTAATTAACGGTAGTAAGATCTAAATACCAAACACAGACTGATGGCAGCAGACACTAATATTAGAAAAGAAGGGTTGCAGAAAAATCAAGTTAAAATACTAGAGAACCTAAGAAACAGTCAAGAGAATGAAAACAAACTAACAGAAAACCTAAATGGACCCGATAAGCATAGAGCTCAAGAAGAAAATCGGTAGATCCTAAACAAGAGATGGAAATTTTCAAAAAAACTTTAATATGTGGAAAAGGAAATAAATCAAAACTTAACTAAATGGTAGAATAAAATGTTGAAGAATAAAATTAGAGAAAAGCAGCAAGCCTACAAGTTATCTACCCGAAATAAAACTAAACAAAGTAAAAAAGAGTATCTAGTCAAAAATGTAGTAGAAGCGGTAAAACAAGCGTGGGAAACATTCGATAAGAAAACAGAAGATACCTACATAGATAACCAAAACAACCAAAGACAAACCAAGCACCAAAAGCAATAAATATTAAAGACCAAACAGGAGAACTACAAAAAACAACAAAAATTCTGAAAATATAGAAGAAGCACTACGAAATGACAACAGCCTCAGTAAAAGAATAGAAACCAAGGTTCCATAAATAAATATAAAATTAGCAAAAAAAAATTGTAAAAGAAGAAGGACCGATTATAACCAATAATCAGACGTGGAGTACACAGCAAATACTAGAAGCTAAAAAAGAAAACACTACAGAGACAACTATATGACCATATGCTTATCGTCAGTGACGCTAAAAATATAAACTAGAATAATAAAAAAAAGTCAAGGTAAAAGAACATACATTTAGTCTTCGACTTAAAGGAGGCCTTATGTCGAGTACCACGTAAATACAATTGAAAAGCACTGGCTGAACTACAAGTAAACTCAAAACGATAAAATAAAATGAAAAACAAGAACAAAAAATTTCCACGTAGCATACTACAATCTAAATCCTGTATTGGCACAAGATTTGATATAAGCTGGCGACTTACGGCAATAAAATCCAACTACAGAGAAAAATAACTGTATAGAAGAAACATATCGAAGAAAACTAGAAGACAGTTACTAAAGAAAAAACAATCATAATGTACGTCACAAAAAAACAGAGCAAAGTGTAAGAGAATATACAAACAAATGGACGATTAATTCAAAATATATGCATTGCATGTGCAAAAATTCAACATACATCATAGAAGGGCTCAAAATCTACCTCATAGATCTGTAATGGTGATAAATCTGACCAAGGCTGAAAGAGTCTAGTCAAATTCAAACAAATGTTCTCTAACAAGTAATCACGAGTTTTAGTAGATAATTCAAGAAACCAGCCATAAAGAAGGGAGATACAAGACAGTAATTATAAGTCAAAGTCAGGTTTCTCAAGAAGATTGCTAATATTAAAATCTTATTAACTAGAAAACAGCTGATAGAATTTTTGTGTGTAGTATAGCACTTACGGTTGTGGGGCATGGACGATCGCCACTAGTAAAAGAAAGAGAATTGAAGCTGCTGCGAAATAATGTTATGGACGCATGTTGAGAGTTGTCTGGGTAGAGATAATTACTAATGTAGAAATAAGAAAAGGATCATAAATAATATAAAAAGGAGACAAGCTAATGGGACATATTCTAAGAGAAGAGAAAATCTTAAAGACTATTAAGGGAGGAGCAGTATATAGTCGAAAGTTACAATATACATCTCGAATTATACATGAAACTAAAGAAGTTGGCTGAAAAAGAAGAAAATGGAAGCAGACAGTGTGTAGTTAAACCAATCAAAAAGATTTATAGCTGAAGAAAAATAAGGCTAGTCATCTCTTTTCTTTTGTAATCAAACCGATAGTTTTTTATATCATCAAAACCTTAATCGTATTACAAGACCAAGTACGAGATAAGGAAAAACTCTCCCCCTAACTTCAAAAAAAAGGTTATAAGAGCATGGTCTAAGAGCGAGGAGAGTGATTTAATTAAACGCAAGTAGTTGGAAATAGTACTTCTGTTGTGGCTGCATAGCGTGTTTTGTGTCTCTGTTCTCGAACGAAAAGCGATTTTGTTGTGAGTAGAAAACTTTAAAAGTACCGGTTCTGTAGTGAAAAGGAAATGATCAAATAAGACTTTCCATTTTCCAGACTTCAAGTGATCTGCTCACAAACATATCATTGTTCGCCGTACTGCTCAGTGGATTTTGCACCGTGACTCTTGTTTTCCTCTATACTAGGTGGTTATTTTCACAAGAACAATCCGAATATGATTGGGAAAATCTTTTGAAAATATATGAAATTCACGAAATATCCAAGAAAGAACTCTCCACAATGAGTATATCACTGTTTGGGTCATCAACCCTTACTTTTTTAAGGAGGAGGCCCAATGTGTTACTGCCAGTTCCAATGGATATTTCGAAATGATCGCACAATTGTTAATATCGAATCTCGAAGCACTTCAATTGAAAACTGTACGGGTCCAACAGGCTGGAGCTACAACCCACACAGCAAGAGCTTCACTCCAAGTATTGCATGAGATGTTTTCTGGGCTTTTAGTGCCCCAATATAGTAACGTTGCTTGACTAGGCCTCTAAACGGATTTGGCCTCATGTGATTTCTTCCTATGAGGATATCTCAACCTTGGGGTTTACAAACATTATCCTGGGACCCTCCAAGATGTACGACAGGAAATCAAGCGTATTCCTCAATACATGTTGGAAGAAGTAATGAAAAACTTCATAATGCAAGCATCGAAAATGGAGGCTGATGTTCCCTTCAAGACACATTGAAATAAATCTTCCAGTTGGTTAAAAAGAGGGGAGGGTATTTTAAAATATCTTATATTAAAAACAAAATTATTACTATTTAGACTTGGCAACTGAGGAATTAAGAATTCTAATTATATAATAAATTGTTGAAAGTATAGTTACTAGAAAGTAGCAAAAAGTAAAGCTTTAACCTTTTTTCCTCAGCATGTATTACAAGTTTCCGATTGTATTTAGAAACATAGTCATATAAAAACACTATCAGACAGAAAGTTTCGCACTGGAGAATATGTATTTTTGATCAGAATCGGCCATTTATTTACTGAAGTGTCATATATTAGGAGAATGTATCTAAGCAATTTTTCACATTAGCTTCTAAAACAGAAACAACTGAGAGGATTTCATTAATATTCTGGCGATAGAGTAAAGAGGACATGAATTCTGCAGTTTTGCGTTGTTAGAATGAACACTTTAAGATTTTGAGACTATAAAGAAAAATAATTATATACTACATACCATAAACCTCTAACGGGCATGATCTATCAAAGAGGGAGGTTCTCTTTCGCTCCTCAATCATGGCGCACCACCTCTGATACGGAGCAATGTGGCAAGCACCACGCCCAGACGACGAATAACCGAGTAGGGAACCCTCTAGTCGCCTGAGCTCAGAGTTGAAGCCGGTTCTCCACCGCAGCCAAACCCCTCAACCGCTTGGCCACACTAGTGCCAGATATCAAGAGTAAATTATAATAATAAGAGGAAAATTCGGGGCATTACTTTTCAACGCGCTCGTGTACAAATCTAAATTTGTTTACACGGCTTCATAGACGTAAACACCTAAACATAAGCTTAACAGCTACAATAGAGCTACTCCAAAACTTTGATAGAGCGATAAATTACAACAAACAAAATAGCTGTCCTATCTGATAATCTTTGTTGCAAACAATGAGAGCAGATCGTGTCAACTTGATAACAATTGCGCAAACTGCTAACGAGTAAACTTAAAGGTTACATCTGGCGCCGAATAAGGCCAAACTAAAATTTTATCGCGTATAGAGTTCAGATATTTCTCGTCAAGTTTAATCAAAATCACCAATGCTATTCAATCTAAGGTAGGTGGGGGAAGCTGTCATGGAGAAACTAGAAGAGGCATTATCACACTTGCAAGTCACGATGACATTCGCAGCCATACTTGAACAGTCCACCTAAACTCGAGCTTTTCAGGAAAAAACATTTTTTGCTAATACCAATGATGCTCTTGTTTCAAGTATTAAGACCTATTAAGTGTCTTCTAGGTGATATAATTCCTACAATACACCACGTTGTAGGTTAGGGACATAATCATCAATTCCTTGAACGCTCAGACTTATGACAACCCAAATGTTCAAAATTGCTCATACTAACTACATACATAAGAGGGTAAAATGCATTGTTGCTAAGAGTGCTAAGAGAAAATTGTCATTAACCTCTCGAGCATAATGAAAAAGTCATCAATATGTATGCTATATATAATATGCTTAAAAGTCTTCAGAATGTTGTTAAAAACATAGTGTTGCTGGTGAGTTTTCAGTCAATTCTAGCTCATCTCTCTCTCTAGATATTAGCACCTCTAGATGAAGGATGGAAGAGTTCTAGTGCGCTTTCTAAACTCCACCGACGTCATCTTTTGTACTTTTGTAGATTACTGGGGCATTCTTGCACCTGATGCTTTCTTAAGTCTTCTCTTTTACCTCTAGAGGCATATCTCTTCCTTTTTTAATACGAATGGGTGTTAATAATAAATAAAATAGAGCCTATAGCACATTTTGTCCAAAACTAGTGGTGGAGATGAGTCGGTCAAAAGTGATACTGTCGTATATTTTGTTTTCTTATGAGGTGAAACTTTCGCATGTATGCGTTACGTACGTCTCTTGAACTCTTTGGAAGCCCAAATACTTAGAGTAACACACTAATTATATAAGAAGGCAAACTGTATTGTTGTTAAGAGCAGAAACTGTAAAACAGAACAATATGGCCGCAACATCTTTCCTATAAAATTATCAACTTGCCAGTTTCTTAGGGGTAATGGTAAAAATCACCAGAGTTGGAAAGTATATTGTTATTCAAGACAATACTTTGTGAGTTATAGAGAACATTAGTAAAAAATTGCATAAAAAATTGTGTACAGAACCTGCAGTAATCAACAAATATTTTTGCACTAGTGCAGTTGGTCGCGTGCTTCCTAAGAAAAGAAATAGTAGTAGACTAGGTCCAAGAAAAATTGCTAATCGCGATTCGGTCCACATAATTTGTACTGTCAAAGAATCTTTGTTGGCTGGAAAAAATGTGGAGATCTTCAGCCGATTGATGCAGCAGATGGTGAAAATGAAATACATATTTGAAAATTATTCTACAATCCCTGCCCTGAAGCGTCATTATCGACACCGTTTCGTTTCCTGTGATGGCAAAACTTCCAATCGGTAAATACCAAAAATATTTGCACTCTCATGCCAACAAAATAAAATCTTGTTCTACCCTTCTTGAGTATATTTGTATATTAATAGGTTAGACTGTGTGGACTGTGCACCCATACAGCCAATATTGCCACCATGCAACGGGCTTCCTGTAAGCTACTGCAAACATGTTCAATTAAATAGTGGATTGTAGGTGATAGGCGATTCTAATCTACCTATACATCAATATAATATAACCCTCATGCATGGTACAACATCGTGCAATGTTTTCTATTTGGTTACCTTCGTTGCAAACTAGACCTAGTTTTCTGTATAAAGTCACATTTTTTCTGCAAATGAGGGGTCAAATTAAATTAACCATCAATACATACTTAAATAAAAGTTTTTCGACTTGGCCATTTGATATATCATGGTTTAGTCTTATAGTCTCCGACAATAGCATTGCCATACCACGTTCTATTTTTTGACAGTTCCTCTTCGTATGTAGTCTAGATAGATTTTACGAGTTTCACCAAGCTAGAAGTTAACGAAGCGCCCCTGGTTAGTAGTTAATGGCTGGTTGGTTTTAAACAGCTTGAGGCTTTCAAGTCATCCCAAACCTTCTTATGGTAATTATATTACATTTGAGATTAATTATAAAGTGGTTACTGCCACAGAAAAATGTGACTTCTATACTGGAACCAAGAGGCTTCTTTCAACTAAACGATTCTTAAGTTTTGTTCAATTTTTCCCAAATTTATTAGCAATCGTAATGTGTATAATCTATGAGCTAATGCGATAACTTGCACAATACTTGACATATTTGGATACGTAACGGCATAAAGAGATAAACATCCAACGACATCAACTCAGATTTATCGAGCGTGAGGCCATTGCCTTTTCCAACTTCTGTGGTCTATGGGTTGTAGTACTAGCAGCAGAAGTCTCGCTCACCTTGATCTTTCATTTATTTGACCTTACCTCATTGTGATTTATATGTTTTTGAAATTTAATCGAAACTGTGATAAGATCTTTAATTACTATTGTTTTTCCAATCGTTGGTAACTCGACTGTGTGATAATAGTGGAGCCAAGATACTCTCTTGTGGTACTCTTCATAGTATGGGGAAGTGATTGGACCTGGTTTCGAAGTAATGGTAGTTCAGGTAGAATTATAGTAGTTAAACTATATCGGCTTCAGTAATCCAGAAATCTAACAATAAAATAAGTTTAGGTTTAGTATTTAATCAAAACGTAATTTCCATCGTTTTCTATAATAGTTTTCCACCTACGTAGTAAGTTGTCAAAAAATCTTCTAGGTTTTTAATTGAAAAGTTCCTGAAATACCCTATTTACAAAAATCTTCATGAAAATTCAGTTTTTTAGGCTAAACAATTCTGTATGCTCCGAAATAGATGGTAATTGGAATATAGTCTTTTCTCGGCGTTTGTCTAGCTCTATGTAGTCTGTCGTTAGATTGATAGAATTGACCAGAGGCGGCCGCTTTCCTCGCAGTGTCAGTTTAAGTCCGTCTCATTGTTATCAACATACATCTTGGATAATTTAATTACCATTTAAGATCTTGGTTTGGTATAGGTTAAGGTGTCTTTTCCCCACTCGCTTACCCATTGCGTTATTTAATGTTCTTATATAAGACTTAGTTATTAGCCTACGTAGAAACAATTCTCTAATCAAACAAGTAATTGTTCGGAACCTGTCCATTTTAATATTCTGCAGATATCTGTAAACTGTTTGATCCGTAGATTGGGGTGGCTCAATCATTTTCTGTATCGTTCAGATGCTTCATCATATAATTAGTTGAACTATCCTATTATTTCTCTCTTCTCCATATGTTCGTTTCTATTTAGAAATTCTCACAGTAACACATAGCCTATACATTCTTTAACACTACAAACCACACCAATCACAACATGAAACAAATGTTCATTAAGTGGGCTTTGGGGAGTTATTTGAAAAAAGTTAAATCTGTCCGTCATCACCGTAGAAGAAAAGGTAAGACACTAATTAACTGTACAAAATGACAAACATATTCAATTATTCTGGGCAAAACATGAAATGGATAAACAGAAAACAATGAAGAGAATCCCGAACACGTGCGGATCCTGCCGTCGTCCACGCACGGCCGGAGTCGGCCGCGTGTTTTATTAGACGGAGGTGTATTTCCGACAGTTCCGGCTGCAGAAATCTGGGCGCCGTAAATTAGGATGCCAATGCTATTGACGCGTTCGACATGGCAAGTAAATTGAAACGCAACTTCCACCATAGAAACAGCGGCGGGATGGCCTTTCGCGCGAGCGAAGCCGTACCCAGGGAGCTTTTATCCGCTGCGAGGTGCGCTTCCGAAATTTAGAATTTCGGGCCCGTCTTCCCGGCAGCGCTTAGGATATCGTGGGGTCTAGGCGCTAAAAACGCGGCTAGGCGGTCTCAAACAAAATATTCTGAACATGACAATCTTGTTTTATTTATTTACCATTGTATCAAATATTTAAAAAATCCTAGTGGATTGTTAGGACACTGTATCAGTCTCTTCATTCTTCCTTATACCGAACTCTTCATGATTAAGCAACCCCTTTGTGTGCTCAATTCAACAGTTCTTGTACTTGGTTTGGTGAAGAAGGTAAGGCAAAGCTCTAATACTTTTCATACTTCTTGGTCACCAAAAATTCTTTAGCAACCTTCTATAGCAAGACATTTCAAATGTATGGACCCTTCTCTATTTTTGCAGAAGTTTGCTACACTTATCAATTTTATCAGCTCTGAATTAACGTTTATTAGCTTGGATAAATCGACCCCTTTCGTCAAATAGTATATTATTTCCTAAATATGTGAACTTGTCAAGGTTCTCGAATCATTTTCCTTCACCTGGTCTTCAAATCCTCTATTTTCTGGTCCAATCTACTATAGAATTATTTTTGGGCTTCGTTGGTCCTCATCAATCTCTAGAAGAACAGGATCATTGACAACACTGATAAATCTCTGGTATATAACAGATAAAGAACGGAGCCAAGAACACTTTCTTGGAGACTCTTGCTCTTCAAGCTGAACTGTTCGTCTCCCTGCTTAATTCCAAAGCACCTGGTTATATACGATTCCTTCAGAATGTGTATAAATCCGATATAAAAGGCTTGGGCAACATCAAGAACTGCCTGTTTTACATATATTGACAATTATGCGATGCGCTTGATCAAATGTTAAATGCTTTTGTCAAAACCAAAAAAGGTCTTGGTCTCGTAAGTAATAACTTTTGGGTCTGCAAAATTTTAACTTGTTAAATGATTTACCTGACTCTAACAACATTATTATTTCTGTGACTTTCTAACAAGTAAGACATATTTGAATCTGAAAGCAGTCTCGAAAGTTAAATGAGTAAGACGATGCCTTTTCAATATTTCACTGGTAACCAGATCTTAATCTGCTGTTTTTTTTTCGGATTAAGGTCCGTTTTAATCTCTTCGGCTACTCTAGAATGGCATCTTCCAAAACTTGGTTGTCAGTTCAAGCTAGCAGGGACTTCTACTTGTATTTGATGGGCACAAAGATGTCAGCCAAATATTCAATGAATAGATCAGCTCTCCGTTTATTATCCCTGGTCCGTGGTCCCATATCTCTTCTGATTGCCGGTATAAATGTAGTCTTCTGAGTCTTTTTATTCTTCTTTAAGTTGGATCTCTAAACTGCTGCCATCCCCTTCTACCTCTTCTTTTTTTACGAGTTCTCCAATTTCCTCCAGGTAGTTTATCGCTTTGTTTATGTGAGTGATCTCTTTAGTCTTGTTATAAGCAGCTGCCTAAACAAGTCTTGTGAAGTTTTCAACTTTTTTTTCTAACTGTTCAGTCGCTCTCAGGGTAATATCCAAGTTGATATTATCATGAAGATCATTCTCAGTTAGTGGATTCGTTAACAAAATTGGGTTAGGCTGTTCTTTTAGGTGATCAGAGTCCTGGTCGAAGTTTTCTTAAACATCAATGAAATTAGGAGCTGCCTTTCTTGAGATAAAGAAGCCAGGAATTTTGTTAATCCAAATTCTCGAATATCTTTCCTCACTTCCTTCTCTTTAGTTAACCTGGATCTCCACTCTACACACTTAGAGTTAAAATCTCTCACCAAATTGTTGCAAAAGTGTTAAATAATCTTTTTTACATCTGGGTGGACAATTATCAGTTTCTATTTTGTAGGCTTTTGTTATAGGTGACATTCCTAAAAATGACCGATTGATTCTGTAACTAAAACTGCACTACCACCTTTAGTTTAATCGTCTAAATGGATTGTATAATATACTTTGTAGTCTTAGGTATAGCGCCGGTCAGTACTCCTCTCTCCTAACGTGTCGAATCTTTTGTTCTTTCGCTCCAATGTTTTTATCATAATCTGCGTGAGCTGCATCATATAATAAATAGTTCGGGTGATGATCAGGAAGGTGCCGAATCTGTTAATTGTTTTTATTAGGTGAGTTGAGCAGAGGACGCCTCATTTCTTACAGTATTAGAGACAGCTGAAGGTAGAGGAATTTCTTTTTTGGCCTTAATAACATGATTTCTTCTTTTCTGAAGCTCCTTGTCTATTGTACATCTTCTGTAATCAGCCGAATAGTTCATGCACGTAACAGGAGTGTTTCTAGGTGATTACCAGCACATATAATACAAGCTGATGTTGTTTTATAGAACCTTTGTGCATGACCGTATCTTTGACATATTCAGTAAATACAATTGCCATTCCTTACCGCCTTTATTACCCTGGTCATGGTCCTATATTTTCTTTAGTTCTCTTAAGTTTTTGAACTACTTCTGTGATATTGTATTCTTTCTGCGAGTTCCTGCCATCCTTCTACCTTTATTTTCGAGTTCTAACCATTACCTTAACAAGGCTAAAAGCCTTATCTTCATATGTATGCCATTCATTGTTACACTCACTCATTAAATCCGTCAAATTTATATATTTAAGTTCAATTTGTTTTGTTGTTCATCTTCTTTAACTGCACCATAATCATCAACATTACGCAGAATGAGCGACGGTGGCTTAACGGCTTTAGAGTTTTATTTAATTACTCTTTAGGAGTACTTACTTCTCTTTCGGATAAAATCTGTAATTCTTTAAAATGTAGGTCTACAAATCTTAGTAGCCTGATAAGGATGGCTTATATGAGGTCTTAATTTGTTTCGTGATTGTCAACAAGACTCCCACATAATGTGCTTCAATATTTCTAACTATCAGTTTCTCTCTAAGTCTCCTTTCTAAATATGTCTGTTAAAATTAGGGAAAACAAGAAACCACACTTCATAACCGCCACTTCTTCTTTAACCACGTTCTTATGACTTTTCTTATATTGTCAGTTTTTAGAACTTTGTCTTCCACTTTGCCCTATATTGGAACGAACTTCTTTCTCGATAAACTCTCTTTATATAGATCTAAAGTACTTGCTATTGCACTTGTTTTTAAGATATTGTATCAAAGCTTTTCTCACTTCTTCTTACCAAAGAATGGTTTGTGCAGTTTCGAGGTTTTTAAGTCCCATCAATGTGTCTTTCCTTCTCTACGTTTAATCGACATTTGTATTATGGTCGTTAGTGTTTTCAGCAACACAACGGTCCAATTTTCAATAAGTCCATTACTCATCTCGATCTTTTATTCCTTTAATATAAAAAAGTACAGTTCAGCATAAAATCAAATATTTTTTATGTGGTGGGTCTTCCTATCTTCCCACTTTATATTACTTTGTCCGAAGTGACAGAAAGGTCTTTAACAAAGATTTTTCACCTAAACACCAAAATATGATCCGACTACAATTAAGAAGTCAAAAATAAAAAATCATGCCAAATTTCTTTTGACTCACTTATAATTAACCATTTTAGCGAGTTAATAAGACTTTTCAGATTCCTTTTAAAGAAAAAAAATATGTAAATCTTTTGAAGACACAGCTCAAACTTGTTAAAATTGTAGTTTATGCAAATTCTTTAGTTTACTAAATTTAAAAAGTGACAAAAACGTTCATTCAAAAGCCACTCTTAAGTGGACTAGTTAACGCAAAAAATCTGACGTTATCTTATCAGACTCAAAACTTACGCAGTACTTAATCTGACGTACTTCTCTGGCCATAAAATATTTTCCATCATTCAAAAAATTCTGCCAAAATTTGTTGATAGACCTATCTAAACCTCGGTTCTCAATGTTTTGAATTTTTTCTACTCCTTCACTTCTTTCTTGCCATGCCTTATATTTGCGTTTGAGCCTAATAACCTTCCTCTAGTCTTTTTCAATAACATCTCCTTTATTAAGTTGCGCAATTTTCGTCCATCGCAGCTGCCTGATTGTAACTAAATAATGGTAATAATTTAATATCAGTAATAAGAAGATAAAAAATACCAAAAAAACGGCTCTACTAGATATAACTATCAAGGTCACTGCATACCAGGAATTATCATCTACAAGTATTTACCTTGTATTTAGATAAAAAGAGGCAAGCAAAACAAAAATTTTGCCACATTAGCAGTTTCATTTATCTATAGACTTTAGCAGACATTAAGTGATCATACTGCAATCCTTTCAAAACAACAAGGTTGCAAATAAACACCTTCCGACAAACCAAAGGCTATTTCCAAGTCAATAAAATCATATCAATTGATAAGACAAGCGCGACGACGTTTTATTTCGAATTAATTTTGCCGACGCTAATGCCTATTGTGACGCTTAGTTAATCTTTCTAGGCGCAGTGTGTTTGCAGCGATACGTGCAGTTAATTTTGTTGTTTTGGATCTCCTTCGAGTTTTTAGGGATTTTGTAAAAAAATAAAGGGATTAACTTTCATTGACCAAGAGAAAGATAAAAGGAATTCAATTCAAAACCGCACTGCGTTTCTTCTTCTTATTATATTTTTTATCTTTTTACTGTTTGTCTATTTGCTCAATTTAACTCTTCAGTTTCTCCTTGCTAACTCATAATGTAAATCAGTGATCTATGTGCTACCTCAATAATACTAAAAATTCTTCATCTTTCTACGGAGTAACCGACAGACATTTAAAGACTTTAGGTACTTGCTCGATGCCGTTATTGACATATTTAATACCAAAAATTACAATTACAACAAGGAAAAAACTTGTATAAACGGCCTGTTATATTTGAATAAATCTTATTGTAGCCTGGAATCTCTTCACTTTCAAAGATGACCTAAGTTTTGGGAAAAACAGAAGATCTATGTCATTTAGTTCTCGAACTATCCATTGCAGATATTTGTTAATTGTAGCCCTCACTTGCTGGCGATCTTCCAGAACAGGGATCACTTTCAACCTGATCATCTCTGAGTTTTTTGTGCGATGCTTTTTACTCATTGTATCGTTCTGAAAGATTTCTGAATTATCGGAATGGTTTTTTCGGATTAATGTTCCAGCTTGGCACAAAATTTGATGCAACTTTGACGCTTAAATATTACATGTGCTCACCCACCGACTAACTTGACTAGTCGTCCTCATTTACGCATGCGCATTACAGTTCACTTTCATCGGCTGTCCGGTAACATCTCACATCTCACAAAATGTTTTCATTATATTAAGATACAGTTGGGATAGACCTTGTAGTTGGGTCTTCTCTACAATCATCATATCATGTAGCACTGGAAAGTTCATGCCTTACCACTCCAATAAATTGCTAGTAAACAATCATAAGATGTACCTTTCCTTTAACTGATTGACTTTATAGTTTCTTTAAACTTTTCAAGATTAACTGGTCTTTTTCTTTATGCAAATGTTAGTTTCTTACTATTTCTAATACTGTATTCCGTCTACTACTATCTTCCTTCATTAACTAATCCTATATATTTTTTAGATGAAAACTAACATTCCATTATGGCAATTTTTTCTTAGTCCTTGCAAAATCAAATTTTTAATTAGCCGTTTTGTTATCTCAAAGTTAAACACGAATTAATTGTATCCTTCAAGACAAAACTGATACGTAGACATAATCTCCTGACTTAACAACACATCTTATCCCAAGAGATATACAGTTTCTTACGCCTTTGTCTTTCAGGTTTTCCGACTTCTTCTTTCCTGAAGACATTCACCAGAAGAAACTTGACCACTACGAAAACCGCTGAAGCTGAGCTTGAAAAGGGGAAAATCTTGGCCTAGAAAGAGGACAACATAACAAATGGGTAAATTGCTGTCAAGATTGGTTGATTCCCTAATGTAGTTGACAATTTTATCAAGAAGGAGGCCGATTATGGGAAGAAATCTGGCCCGGAAAGGTTGAAGAAACTGAAGTAAAGATAAGAACCGAATCCTGAACAAAAGTTCAAGCAGCCAACTTTAGAAATTCCTGAATTTCTCCGTAATCAACAACTCCAAACTCTTCAAACGATGAAAAGAGGTACCTAAACCACTACTCAACGATTACAACAAAGAAGGCCGAATAAAGTTTGCCCGTAATGACTGACAATATTACTGGCACGACTTGTGCAAAGAACCTGACAATAACGAACCGAAACTTTGATAGTGGCTCAATGATGATATGGGGCGGTTTTGGATGGAACGGTACTACTTCCTGAACCCTTTGTAAAACCCCAAATGGTCTCAAAAGACTACCATCAACTTCTCGGGGAACATCTATTGCCTTTTGGTGACCAAATTAGCGGCCGGCAATGGAAATTTCAGCACGACATCACTGCGGTTAAGTTTTTAGAGTGGCCTGCTATCAGTTCAGACTTAAAATCTTTTGAGAACCTCTGGGGAATTATTGTCCTCGATGAATACAAAAATGATAAGCAATATTCCGCCGTAGCTCTAGTATTTTCTTCTATGCTCTTCCATCTTTGGTTTCGTTTCCAGTTTACTATACCCTTCCCTTGTATTGCTTTTACTCATATTATTTTAGGTCGTCCCTCTCTTCTATTCACTGTAGGCTTTGGACACCGTACTTTTTGCACTACACGGTTGTCTTCCTTTCTTTCTATAAATCCTAGTCAGCTTAAGCGTTACTTCTTTATCAACTGTGTAATTATAGGTTCGCGATTCTTCAACCTAAACTTCTCATTAGTTCTTCTTCTTCATATATCACTTCATATATCATTTCCCTCCGAATATCTTTTAGGGCATTCTCTGCTTCTTAACTGTTCATAACCCACGTTTTGCATCCGTAAGTCACTGTTGGTCGTAGATTTGCGTTGTATATTCTCAGTTTTGTTTTTCGTAATATAAATTAGGAACTCGAAAATCGTTGAGTTCCTACTATTCTACTATTCTTGTTGATATTTCTTCTGTATTCTTCACTTTCGTCACATTTTCCCATTTTCTAGTTCCATTTCCATTTGTTTTTGTACCTTTTCCTTTCCGTTTGATCTTCCTATAAACATGTACTTCGATTTCTTCTCGTTTATTCTTAGGCCCACACCTCTTGCATTCATTTATAATTTCTTTGTTACTTTGTTTCTTCTGCTACTGTCTTAATGTTATTTTCCATATTCTCTCACTCTTCATTGATTAGTTCTTCTTGGTTAATTACTTCTAGGGTCTCATTCATCTTCTTCTGGTATTTTTGTTTTGTCTTCTCTTGCAGTCATGTTTCTGCTTTCAAAGCTGTTGGCATCGACCGTACTTTTCCATTTTTCATTTAACTAAAATTTGATTCTATCTCTGTCTATCTATATAATCTTACATCTTGTACTCTTCAGATCAAATTAAAACTGGGCCAATTGTAGAGCCCAATATTCGTAAAAATTATATTCGGTATGTAATCGAAAGACATTCGTTATAACAAAAACTTGCTGTTAGATGGTAATTTATAAACTAAGGAACCAGTAGGAAAGGATACGAAGAGGAAGCGCGGGCGATTACAATTTTTGCGTCCCGAATTTCCCCGCGCTTCCTTATACGCCCTCCGTTTCTTAACTTGGCAAAAGTCAAACAGTTACTCGAATAAAAATCAATACCGGCAAGTTTTTCACGTGACCTAATTGTACAGCAAGTAATTGTACAGAGCGAATGTGAGGCAGCAGCGCGACCGAGGAGATATCGACCATGACGCAATTTCCAGATGAATTTCGGCCGCTTTCCCAAAACTGCGGCTTCCAGAGCTGCCGCATGCATCATGCATGCCGTGGAAAAGAACAAGCAGGACTTCCGCGGCGGCGGGTTAACGGCATCGTTAGCGGCGAGGATGCGTCTATGCGGCTGCTCTAGCGCGGCATCCAGACGGCCTCCAGGGAAGCCCAAGCGCCGGCTATCAAGATTAGTAGGTGTAAGGCAGGGGCATCTAAGCCTCGGTTGACGGATTACAGCAGGCAATTTGTTCCCGCTGCTTGCGCCCCTTGTCTGCTTTTTGCGGCGAGAGGAGTGATGGGAATGGATAAACACAAAACGGAGGTTAAGAAATGGCATCTTTGTGGTAAAAAGTGATGCTAACGTCTTATCAACAAAAACATCAACTTCGACGGCCTCAAAGAAAACGTAACTTGAAATGAATTAACCTTGTTACGGATAGAAAGATAAGAAATGAGCGATTTATCTACTGATAAAGAGTTCCAAGACGCGTATTGCTTGAATTTATTATTATGCTCCCGACAGAAACTTCAACTTGCTGGAAGAGTTCTAACTCATGACCCTAGATCTATAATAATCTCACAACTTAATGTAAAGAGTGTTCCGTAAGCGCCCAATTTGGGGATATGAAAATCCTCTAATAATTTCCAAGAGCGTGAAATGCATCCACTAAGAACGACTGTTTGGTATGGTTTTTGGGCAGGTGGAGTGATAAGGCAGTTTTTATTTAAAGATAATGAGGGGACTGCAGTTACCATCAACGGTACTGTAACATGATATCCAATTGGTTGCGACTTACCTTTGAAAATATAAAGCTTAACGATCTCTGGTTTCAGCACGTTTACCACACTTAGCACGAGACCGTTGCTTTACACCACCAAAAATTCCCGCAACTAGCGATTTCTTTGCACGGTAACTAGGAATGGCAGGCAAGGCCCTGTGACTGTACCCCTTTGATTTCTTCTTATGGAGTTTGTAAAATTATAACCACACGCTAACCAACCACGCACAATTCTGGAACTGAAGGAAACCATACGCGTGGTTAGAAGGTTAATTTTGGTCGCTTTAATTTATATATTTTAAAATTTTTCTTTTGCATTTGTAAAACCCTAAGCACGCTATCCTGTCGGAGAATTCAAATAGGATATTTTACTATCGTCATAGTAGTTTCTGTCAACAATATTACCATACCAGTCTCCCCTTTATTCTAAATAGCAAAAAATATATCAGAATACCAAAAAAAAAACAATTAAATAGAAGATTCTTGATACACATCTTAAATTTGAAAAAGATCAAAACTACTAACATGACAGGAAACAGTTATTTTAAAAACTCCCTTTCGTGTAGAAATGAAAAAAGTGTATCCGAACAGTTAAGAAAAAGCCCTTACTGTTGGATCGATAATGTTTGATAATGTATGTAACTTCCCCAAAGATTCATGGTCACCTTCATAGCAACAATGAGTCGTTATGGAAAGTGAGATGGAAAAATCAAAAAAGTTCCTATGATTGCTGCAGTAAAGCCTTGACCAGAAAAAATCTTGATAAAAGCTTCAAGTCATTTGGGACACTTAAAGTTTCTAGATTCGTTGCAACATCAGATTGACAGTAAAAGAAAAGGAAATTTGAGAAAGAATCTTGTCAAACACTTCGAAGAAATTGTGAACAGCGGCAAGGTGCAAAAGATAAGAAATATTAGATACATGAAACGATACATAAGCACTGAAAGTTCTGGATCTGTGTAGTGCCAGAGGAAAAATGAGGGCAAAAAGGCGAAGGTTTTTGGGTCTGAAGAAAAGTGGAGCCACAGGTGATGATTTAGAGGAGAAATTGGGGGAAGGTTAAAGGGCTTGGTGTAGCCCTGCGGAAGAAGAATCAAGCAAAAAGAATATGATTTTAGTAGAAGGAAGGGAGATAATTGGGACACTGAAAGGTCAGCGTAGCAATCAGCTAAAACACATGCTAAGAAATTCTTATTATTGTTTCGCCATTTATACCGGAGAATATGAAGGAAATGTGCCCCAGTCATTGACTAGACGCTCTTGTCCAGGTCGGTGTTGTACATAATCAAGTAGTAAAAATTAAAGAGCTGATTGCAGCATCGCTTGTGTTTTGGAGTGCTCTGCAGATACACGAAAAATAATACGCCATAATCTCAGTTTCATGTTAAGTTAAATGAAAAGAAGGAAAGAGGAGGCGACATGTCAAAGATAAAACTATCAATATTACCATAAAAAACAAAATCACGCCTTCTCCCCAGATACACAAATAATTATTCAAAAGGTTAAAAGCAAAATAAAAACTAAAATCTTCTCTAAATAACTCCAGCCGTCAAAATTCTTTTCCTCGGGCGTAAATATTCTTTAGCAATTTTTCTCACTTCAAATAAATTGAATTCTAGGGTTGCTCCTATCGTTCCAATGTGTACAGTCCAAGATCGTAAGAATCCTTGCAAGGGTTCCGTGGTGTGTCAGCAATTTGGCAACAGATACTGGCCTTGCCATAGCAACAATAGAAAGTAACAACCACTTCCCTCGACTACAAGTCCGCTCAAGCACTCCCGTTTAATACGCATAAGGACACCCTCCAAAAAGGCAAAAAAAGAAACTATAAAAAATTAAAAGAAGGAAAACTTCAAACAAAAATAGATAGGGAAAATCTTGAGCAACGTTGCACCAATTTACTGTCCACCATATTTTAACACAAAATTTGAGAATGAAAAAAGTGTGTGCCAACAAAATTTGGTTCCCCAACCCCTTTGTTCGCCTGTTCTCAGTACCTGTAAGTTCGTTAATGTCAAAATGAGATCGGCTTTCTACATTTTTCTTCTCGATCAAGACTACTACTTTCTATTGCGAAGCATTGTCGTTGAGAAAATTGGCTTTAGTTTGGACGAAAGCTAAAAAGAGTGTCTCTTTTGGAATTTGGGGATCACAATGGGTGAATGTTCTCAGTAATAGTTCTAAAACGTAAAGTACATGGTTTACTTTTCTTGTTTAGTGTTGAGGTTTGTACATTTTCACTCCACCATACCTCTTATCGCGCTAGTACTATTATATAAGAAGTGGTAACTCAATTATACTTTCTGCATTAAATTCCCCTCAATTAATTATGGGGTCTTTAAAATAGGGGTGATACTTATAGATTTCGACTTAAATTACACGAAATTTGCCTGACCAGTCTTCTAACAGTGGGGTAAGGTAAATGCTCATGGAAATGATGAACAGTTAGACATTCCAACTGTTACTATATATGATGCCTGAAGTATTTAAATGCCGTCTCATAAATAAATTAAACTCCGACGTAAAACGGCTCCTTCACTCTTTAATCCAGCGATACCTATTTCAGAACCAACAAGCAGGCCCTTACAAAACTCAACCTTTTGGGAAAAGGAAAAAAGGATATGTTCTTCGAGCTAAGGTCCACTGTTAGATGAAGAAATAATTGCATTAAGAAGCGCATTATAATCATTAGGTAAATTTAAAATAGTGGGGATAGAACAGCCGACTATAACAAAATCCAGAATCGTTCTTCACCGTAGGAAGGCTAAAACCTCCTATTATTACACCTAGCATGTGCTACTGCAGTTTTGGTTATAGTCGCACGATGCTTTACGCCTCTCTAACATCAAGAAGACGAGCTAGGATCTGAGACTTACTAACATCCGTACCCTCTTAAGAGTGCCCTTGGAAGAGAAGATATCACTATAGCTGTGTAATATTTTTCGCAGCCAAAATATTTAATATTTAGGGCATATAATCAATCACTTAATTTTCTTCTGATTTTTGTCCAATTAAGCACGCCAATTGCGTAACTGTATCAGTCCTTCAAAAACTGAAGGTACGTGAAAAAAGACCCCAAAACACCAAAAATTTGAACACCAAGTTTCAAATAACCCACGACCCCCCCCCCCCAACAAAAAACCTATATCAAAGGGTTTTTATTTTCAAAAAATTGTGTCTCAAAAACGGTTAGCACGATTCTGATAAATTTTGCCATTTTCTAGGTTCTTTGATATTTAATCTCCTCCCGAGTCAAAACAGAGACTTCTTAAATTAGTTAAATTTGGAACAGGTAAAGGTTCGACATACAACCATTACCAGAAAAGTCTCAAGGGTTCGGGGTAATTCTTTACCTAAGATATTAAAACACGCCTGGTATGTGATCTGAATAGACATGGCCCTGGAAGTGTTTGCATGTGAACTCACTAGGTGGCATGGCTGTGCTTAGAAACCCAGTGTTCGGTTTGTTGGTCCGGTGATTTAGTCGTGGCGTGTTGGACACGGATTACGGGTGCGGAGATAAAAGTTGATGCTACCAGCACATCTTCTGAATGCCAAAGTGGCGAATGACAACAAACACAATGTTGATGTTGATTTTTTTATGGTAAAAGTTTGGTTCACCATGAGTAGTTGCCTAAAGGACAAGCAATAAACTAAAACTGTGACATTCAGGAATATTAATGCAACCATATTTGTTTGCTTTGTTTGTTCGTGTAAAAATGTCCTTGAAAGGGGAGCGTCTTAAAAACTTTGCAGGAATCCAAACGGTTGTGACAAATGTGTCGAAGGGCATTTAAGATGAAGCTTTTCTGCTTGCTTCCATGCCGAGAGGACTACTTTGGCAAATTGAATGAATTACATTCTACGAGCCCAGTCCTGAAACTTTTCTGACAAAGGTCAAAGTACAATTGTTCAGCTTTGCCCAGATACTTCCTCTTACATCGCCTTTTCTTGTCGCCGTTGCTTGTGGTCTAGGAAACTGCAGCTCGGAATGATACATCTTAGTGACTCATTTTGTTGGTTCCTGATCTCTTCTCCCAGGTATTGTGTCTTTTCCCTGACGGTGTTTAGTAGCTCCCTCCGTTTATTCATTCGAATTAGAGTGGTTCCACTTTGCATTTATGGGACAAGTATCACTCATCTGTATGTGTATTACAAAAATATTTAACCTTTTCTGATGGTCGGATTGAACACCATGGTTTTACATACATAAAGTAAAATGGGAAAACTATGACATGTAATTACAAGAGTATTGAATTAATGTCTGATTTATAGGTAGTACAAAAATTATCGTACCTACAAACGGTCAGTGACGTTTATTTTAATTTCATTGTATTCCCTTCTCCCCTTTCCCATGGAAACACAGTTTGTTCAAAGTAGGACGTAGTAGTGATTGAGTAGGCTACCCGTCAGTCATCTGAGCCCAGAACTGAACCCGGATTCATCCACATCGCAACCGGATGCCCCAACTGCTTCTTAATATAAAATAAGTAGCGAAGAAAGCAATCGACTTTGTCGTACACCTCTCTTATTAATATATATAGTCTGTATTTTCTTGTGGTATTTTGATTATCACCAGGTCAGTAATATTACGCAAGGCTTCGAGTTTTATCAATCAATTTACAACTAATTCTAAGATTAATAGAAAACATTAGTTCGAATTAAGTTAGTACGTTACTTGGGTCTGGATTTTCCCATAGATCCATCCTAGAATATAACATATTTTGCTCACTACACTACACTATAATACAAGCTCGAAGGTTAGGTCCTCTTGAGCCGTCACTCTAGATGTTGATTGTTTGGATGTTTATGCAACCTCTCCGCATAGCTCTTGTCCGCCTTCTCGACCTCTTCTTTGACAGTCCTCACCCGGAGTTCCAACAATATTCCTTAGTATTCGATTTTTGAATACTTGGAGGCAATCATAGTTGCTTTCTTTGGCATAGCCCTACAGCTGAACGTCATAAGTACGTACTGGTATAAGGACTTGCTAGTAGACTAGTATTTTGTTTTGGATTGACAGTTGAGAGTTTTTCCCCATCAAATAATAAATATTGTTATATTTGGGCTTTAATTCCTCAGCTATCTTTTTCACATACTCTTTCATTTAAGTTTGGCATCCAGATGAAAACCCAAGTATTTGGATGTTCCTTTGCATGGAATTGTGTTGTAATTCAATTCTTCTAGGTGATTATTGATTTTTCCGTTTGTCAAATTGACATGAGCAGATATGGTTTAATTTACCTTTATTCAGCGTTTCTTAGCATTTATAGTAGTTTATTATTTCCTCTATAGTGTTCCTTACTATTCAAATCGCAGTGTCATCACCAATGTGGCTAATTTGACGTTATTTGCTATTGGATTGTCACATGTATACAACAGGTCCCAGCACGTGCCTTGAGGCACTCCTGTCTTATTATTTTAAGTTCCGAGCATTAATCTTCTTGCTTAACTCTAAAAGTTCGCTGAGCTATACATGATTCCAAGAGCTATACGTACTGTGCTGGTAAGCATCTTTTAATTTTGTAAGACGACTATTCTTTAAGATATCTTTCCATGACATCTGTTTATTCCGAAATCAAAACTGATGATGGGGAACCGTAGTTTCTCTTCAATTATTCGTTTCATGTTTTTAAAACAATTTTTTAAATAATAAAATAGGTCTGCATAATTTTTCTTCTTGGGCGTAACTAATTTTATTTCTTAGGTTTCTTGTATTATTTCTGGTTGATCAATTACTTCAAGTTCCCCGCTAAATTATAAAGTGTTTCCCGGGTGTACAGCAAACAAATCTGCTTTTTGCTTACTCTCTTTCCTCTCATGAGTGAAATTTGTTTAATTGGTCGGTTTAATCACTTTACAATTTTCTAGAGTGAATAATCTGTATTGTCGTTATCCTTTAGTTTACCACGACTTTTCTTTTCAGTTATTGGATTAGGTTATTTAATATACTTCAATTTTATCTTGCCCTAGATCTTTTTAACTCTTTCCTGGCGTTCCTGTTTTCTTTCACTACATATTTCTTTAGGACAGTTGACACCATTCGTTTCCCTTTTAATTTCTGGTAGTTATTTCGTGCTGCTTTCCGTTTTAATTCATGTTCCAGTTACTTTGTTTTGATGGTACCTTCAACTCTATTCTTTCGCTGAGTTCTAATTGGGTTTAAAAGTGACCGAATATTAGTCCTTCTCCCTCTTCTGCCTCCATGTAATTTATGATTGTATTCCCAAAAATAGAGAAATCTTAACCCTTTTTTGTTGTTAAATATAGACCCCAATGTTTAACATTGAAGTCGCTTACTAATGTTTATATATCCATCTTTTTGAATTCTATGTCTCAGTGGTGAGTACATTGCTGCTACAGTCATTCCATGTTTTTGATCTGTTTTATGTATGTCCCTTGTTTTATGAAGATTATAATTTGGTTTATAATTGTTACAGATACAGCAAGTCCACATTAAAAATATGAAACGCCCGGGTATTGGAGTCATAGAAAGTCAAGTGTGTCTGAGCTTAAAGCATAATTGGTTTAGTACCTTCAGCCTTCAAAATTCTTACAACTTTAATCGGAGAACTCAAAAATAAGTTCTGGGGTAACCTATCGCTCACATTTTAGGACAAACTTGAAGATAATCGCCCAGCTGTTTCGGCTGTTCAAACACCTTCCTAACTCCAAAGGGGTAGGGGTAAGTATCGGAAACTTGGTTTAGTGCTATACACACATTAGCTGCAACCTAATTTTTCAAATCTCTGATCCTTGGGGTAGTTTTATTCATACTCGTTTATACAACTCATGGTAGCTCCCGTAAGATCTCTTTGCCTTTGAAGTAACATCAAAAGAATACATAGTGAGGCTAATTTAACCCCATCTTTCAAATTTGGCTAACCAATGGTATAAACACACAACCTTTTGCATGTTACCACAATTTTACATAAGCATATATTTATGGGGGTTTTGTACTTTTTCGCGTTAATTAATTTAAACAGTCTGAATTGAATGCCACATAACAGGAAAAGGAGAAAGAAAAAAGACTCTTTCAGGGCACGCTATAAATTCTTGTGCTAAAATCATATATTTTAGCTGTTAATTATAGTGCAAATATATAAACTACTTCAGCGTTACAGCTTTTAATATTATTACACATTTTACTTTTACTACTTTAGCTGCATTTTTAGTCCAATGAGTAAACAGCAGTGCAATTAAAATATTTTTTCATCTTGTTGCTGTAGCAAGCATTCGAAGAAAAACAACTATGTGCTTGAAAGTGGCCATAAAGCCGTACAACATTGTGCTTATAAACTTGGAAATATTTATATACGAGGGCTAATCAATATATTTTAATATTAATAAAGTATTTCGAAATTAAATCTTCAGATAGTTATGTGCAGGGGTAAACTACAAAGTTTTGTCAAAAAGTGTTTTTGTCAAATATTTGCATGTCGTTCGGCAAACTTTCAAGTTTAATAACTTTCAGGATTTTTATTGGTAGAAAATTTCTTTCATTTAGAAGAAAAAGTGCAGATTATAATTAAATGCAGGCTAATTTTGTGCGTAAGCCTTACAGTGAAAAATTCTTATTATGGCTAACGTCTAAGCTGACCAGGACGTCAAATATAATTGATGTTTTTTTTAATAAAGATTTAGTAGTATTTTTTAAAAACAATTTAATACCTTAACACACTTAAAGCAGTTTTAGTACGAAAACGCTCGAATTTCAGCCACTCCCTGTAGCTCGTCTGCATCCCTTGTTACAGCTCTTTACAGTTCATCGTTTTTGATGTCCCTCGAGGTTAATTTCTAAGATGCGCCCCGTCTACAACACATTAAAAATCTTCTAGCTCATTTTCCACACTTTTTGAAATTACGCATTCTAGTCTTAATTTGACAGACGACGATCTGGCAGGCGGCTAGAGTGCGCGAGCGATGTTTTCCCACAAAACGTACAGCATAAAACGGTTGTTAGAAGAGCTGGCTTGCAAGCGTATAAAAACACTCAACAAAATTATAATAAGAGATGCAAATGCTACAGACGAGCTATGACTGTTTCTGAGTGACAACAAACATTTTCGTGCTACAACTGTTTCTAAAGGATGGCTCAAAACGACTTTTGTGTTTTATAATTTTATGATTGGATTTTTGTTGAGTATTAAAGTACACAATCTCCAATTAAATATAGAAATTTATGTCTGACGAATGGTTGCCTCGACTTTCGCTGCAAATTTGGATTCGTTCCATAAAATTTTTTATTTCAATTTGCACATGTTTCACCTCACAAAAATAAGTTTCAAGCTGTTAAATCACACTATCAGCATACCGTAAAATTATAAAATCGGGAAATTTTTGGTGTTATAAATCGACTTGCTCGAGCTGTATAGTCAATGTCATCGTTCTGTTGAAACCACATTCATTTCAGTTCAATTTTGCCCAATTTGTGCTAAAAATACTAGATTATCACGTAACTACAACAATCGCCATTTACAGTTAGGGCATTTACAGCTGTCCAAAATCCACACCCAATGGTGACTCGTCAGGGGTGCATTTGCTTTTCATGAATCGTGCGATGATTTTTTGAATCCCAAATGCGACAATTTTGTTTGTTTGCAAACCCATCGAGTCAAAAATCTTCATCGTTTATGATTTTTTAAGTAAACTAAAAATCCACCTCATGATACTCTAAAAACTCATTGACAAATTGTTGACGATGGGGATGACGAGCAAGCTTAAGCTATTGCTTCAGTTGAACTTTGTATGCAGGAAGGTGCAAGTCTTCAATGAGTACTTGCTGAAGGGTTTTCTCGGAATGTTCAATTGTTGTGCGTGATGATAAGATGTTTTGAATTTACGACAACTGTCAAAGTATCGAGCGTAAAACGGAAAAAAATCAGACAAAAAGTTAAAGAACATAATTTATTCCTCTCAAACTCCAGTTTATTTCCCAAATTCTTGACAAGAGAGAGCTTTCGATCCAGTAAAGCAGCGATCGAACTGTAAACGATTGCTTTGATGGCCTCATTTCCACGAAACAGACAAACTAGATGTGGTGTTTCGGGAAAGTTATGTTGAAAAATCAGACGAATTCGATTTTTAGTCCGGTAATGTTACGACTGCAATAGTTAATTTTATGGCCGACTACATTCTGAAGCTGCAAAATATATTTAGCTGTTTACCAAACAGCTATTTGAACAATTCGTGTGGAGAACGTCATGGCTGGCGTGCGCGTAATCGTCGAGCAGAGTAATGATCGTAATCTCTGGAAGTTTGTATTATGCTTCAAGATAAGCTGCAAAGCTGGAAGTTAGAAAGCGCGATAAGAAATGCCCTAAAAGCTCACATTCAGACACTGCAGCAACTTGCTGGAGTGACGTTCAAGGAATTGCCATTTTCCCTACTTCATTACTCAAGTCAAACTAGAATAAATGAATTAAACGAAAAAAACATATCAAGTACATAAATACAAATTGTGTTGTGTAGTATAAAAACCGCAGCCTCAAATACAATCTTATTTTTGTTACTTTCTAAAACTGACTTTACAGCACACTTACGAGAAGTGATAATTGCAGGCGGTAATAAACAGCACCTTTCTCGGTCATTAGGTTGAATTGTGGGCTCGTAAAGCAGCCCTCATACGAGCTCGGATTATTATACAATTAAAATAGCGAACGCGAAATTTGGGCACAATTTTGAGAGGAATTGTTAGGCACAGACTTGGGACGTCAATTGACCCCTAATTGGCCGACCAGTGACCTATGCAGCGCTGGTTTGGAACTGCAAAAAATGTCACAGTATTTCGAGTTGTTTACCTTTTAAATGGGTTAGCTGCATTCGACTAACTTTAGAACTTAATGCATGTTTAAATCGCATTTAAACACAGTGAGGCGGCTCTATTTTTGACGCGTGAAATCACTAAATGGTTTGTTGATTTCGAAATGATATCATGCGCTTATTGCCATATAATGTGAATGAGAGCATGTACAGGGTGAGCCCCTAATTTCTATAATACAACCTGCAGTAAAAACCTTTAATCACAATTACAACAATAAAAAGAATATCCAGAGATTAAAATAGGCAAAAAATCTGATATGACATCCCAGCATTAATCACAATAATTCAAAACATGAAATTGAGTAAAAAAGAGGGAATATACATGGATAAATCAAATATAAACCAAACTGTTAATTTATTGAAGCATCATAAGAATACAAATATACAAGGCTATTTTTTACACAATCTGCTGGCTTAGAGACACATTTTCCAACAAGTATGTAGCTTTTTGATCCAAATATCATCAATCGAAGACGAACAATCAACTTATCCGAAATTCTATCCTCCAAGTGTGTCTTTTGACAATCCAAACAAATGATAATCTCAGTAAAATAAGTCCTCGTCGTAGAGAGAATGTTCCAGTGTAGGTCAAAATAAATACTTAACCTTTTATCGAGTTTGAGCAGCTGTGTGGAGTTGGGCGTTGCCGTGAAGTACAATAACGCCTCAAGATTATTCCGACCTCAGAAGCAATTTCAGTAACCGTCAATCGGCGGTCATACTCAAAAAGGCAGCGAACAATGTTGAATATTCTTCTCACTGTCTTCGCACAAACGTTGGTGACCTTCATATTCGACTGCATCCCGCCTTTCCAAAAACCTGCCTCCCTAAAAATGTGGTCCTCTAAATGCGCCTTTAGTCTTCTCAAATAATTGATGATTTTAAACATTTTATCGTAAGAATTCCTTAGCATTTCACCTTCAGGCTACCCTACATATGCGTAAATGCAAGCAAAAGATATAAAAAGGAAAAAAATCATTACACATATAAGAATTGCAGGGCAATAAATCCGAATTCTAGAGTGAGTGTTCTGGTGTAACCCGGAGCAAATCCTCAGATATGTGGAAACTGAGCGCTGCCATAACGTGTTATAACTTCAGAAGCGCTTTCAGAAACCGTCAGTCGGCAGTCATCCTCAAGAAGGTGGCGAATAATGCGAATATTTTTCTCAGTAACGCTGAACCTCAACCGACATCGGCGATCTTCATTTTCAATGCCTCTTCTCGGCCTTTCAAAAATTACCTTCTCAAAGGTATTGCTCCAGAACTGTTCCTTGGGTTTTCTAAAAAGCTTGCGCAACAGACATGCTCTGACATCGTGATAATGACAATACTCAGCAGCCCCAACGTTCTACATTCATCTCAGAAATTCCGGTTTATATTTAATTCACCTTCGTAGTTCCAATTTAGCAAATTTTGGTATTAGTTGACTCTTAAATATTTCTCAATTAATAGTTGTTATAATAAATCCAGTATTTCCTCAAATTATGCATTGTAGCATTATTTAGAGATTGTTAAAGATGCGCAAATAACAAAAACATAATATGTTAAAACGTTAAATTAAATTTATTTACAAATTAATATTGAAAGTCGTACTACACAATGCCCATTCAATATAACAGTTAGAATGAAATTTCTTCATTCCTCATTTTTTCTTTCTGAAAAATTTCCAAATGAAGGTTCTCTTGTAGAGCTCCTAATAAAAGGTAATTTTATTAAACACCCGTATATAAAAATTGCTATCAATGGTGACTACATATTAAAAATATATAGAAATAATGAAACACCACAAATATGAATCAAGTGGAAGAGACCTACGCAGATTCTTCAAAAATACCAAAAAGACAAAAGAGATGACTTTGGGTTTGAGAACTTCTAAAATTACTATTCCAAGCTCTTTCTACTGAGGTTTTAATTTCAGCAACCTACTTTTGTTGGTAGCAGAGGAGCTGACGAATCTGGTGGCAAAATTAATAGTAAAGGCAAGACTCACAGATTTTCTCGAGTATATAGTAAAATACAATGCTTAATAGTCTTCCGATATGTGATTATTCGCCTACTTGATACATGATTGAACTTTGTTGCATGACGACGGAATAATTAATAAGGTTGCAAGAAGCTTCCAAAGAAAGCTTAAAATCCAACCAGATGATACCCGTACAATCGGCCATAGAAATATAGCTGTTAAAGTTTTCAGGTAAAATCCGCGATTGGTTCCCTTTCTACAGTAAATTCTTAAAGATCGACCAGAACAAAAGTATTGAAGACACAAATCGGCTGTTGTATTTATTATAATGCACGAAGAAGGTATAGGAAGGGTATGAGATTGTTAAAAGTCTTACTATAATAGTAGAGTAAACGTTTTTCAGAGAGATATGGTCGGAAAAGCTCTTATCGGTTCAAAGACAAAAAGAATTGTGATGCATTTTCTCTTGCATCCTCATTTACGTTAACTTGACCGAGACATTGTGAGCGTTGGAATCAAGAAGTACTCGCAGCAACAGAGTTATTCGCAAATCGAGCTCCTATTAGTGATAAGAAGACCATGTGGATTTTGCAAGAACCATTTGACTCAATCATGTGGAAGCGCAAGCAAGCAAGAAACCTGAAATAGTTAAAAAGAAGCTGCTGCGCTTCGCCTGCATCCAATCAACAACCCAACATCACCCAATTCTTTGCCAGAATATTTCTGATCAACATAGGAAATCAAGGACAGAACCGGAAACTAAGCAAGTGACGGGGGCAGCGTGTCAAACCGAGAATCCTAAAAATTTACATGGGCCACTTAAAACAAGACCAATCCGAACAATTGTCGACACAGGATCTCAGTATCGATAAGTTTTAAAGAATGTAGCTAAATCAATAAAATTGGAGAAAATTGATGAGACGTCTGTATGCCTTGCTTGCTCGATGGAATCCAGACCACCAATTTTAAATCATTTAAATTGCTTGTGTGTCTCGCTAATAATATTCAATAAATGACTGAAGATTCCATCGATTTAGGAATTAAAAAGTCATAATTTAATGCTGACTGAGCTGATTTGGAGCTGCTAAAAAGTTGTTAACAGGAAAGTAGATAGAAATAACATGTAAACCTGCAGCAGTACTTATTAAGCTTGGCCTTATCCTAATGGGAAAGTTTCCTGCAAAAAAAAAGAAAAACAGCTCATTGAAGGTTACCACTCTTTAGGTCAGTGACGCCTCCATCCAGGATCCTAGATGAAATTGACATATATAATGCAACAGAAAGCAAGGCAAGAAAAGAAATAGAAGAAACTGTACTCAAACATGTAGAATGCACTGTTCCCAAACAAAAAATAGTCGACACAAAGGTACATTTAGCCTGGATAGATCACTTATCACTATTAACGAACACCAGAAACATGGCTTAGAACAAATTAAAAACTACAACACGGGAACTAGAAGACGAAGAAGAATTCATAGCTCTGCCTATAAACCTAGTAGCACCACGACTCCAGTCAGACAACTTCTTGATGTATCAGCTGAGAAAAAAGTCCCTCTCTTAATATGTTCTTGAAAACCCAACATGCTCTTCATGAACCCTAGATATCAATCAGTCAAGAAAATACGGTATCACCTCTAATATAAAGAAGATTTCAAGAGTGATTTTTGGAATCACACCCTTTGGCTGCAACTCTGAATCACTACGTCGACTCGAAAAACATCGTTTTATGTGGATAATTGCACAACTAGCATACCAACAAAAGAAAAATGTTTCTAATACAAATGAAAGCTATGGCTCTGCTCCAAAAAAGAAGGTTTCAGTTACGACGATGGAAATTCAAAACCGACATGTGTACAAATTCCATTCCTTTTCATGGTATGCTCTGTATCCCTCGCAATAAACATAATATGGTGTAATGTATAAAGCATCTGATACGAAAATGTATCCAAAGAAGACCATCTTGTTTACCAGATATTTCATCCTCTAGGACTCACCTCGTCATTTATTATTGCAGCCAAGATGATCTTACACAATATATGGGATGGAATTCAAGAAATGGAAGAATCAAATTTCAGAACCTGTAATTTATTATGTAAAGATTGCTCCTATATCTCTCTTTATATATGAAGCAGTGATTTATCTAACAAATTGGGAGGAGGACAAAAACACTGTGAACAATCACAATAAAGTCTGTATATCAAGAATGGAATTAATCGCACACTCGCTGGAAGGTCGATTTGTATATTCTGTGCTCAGCGCATGAACATCAATATTTCTGTTTTGATTTTGGTGGGCTCAAAGGCGACATATGGATAAAGCGTGAGTAACATCAATAATCGAGTTCAAGAAGTTGGAGAGAGTTGGAGACACGTCAACACAACTGATGTTCCTTCTAGAACTTAAAGAAGTTGCATGGTGAAAGGAACCCAAACGGCCGAAACAATCCCAAAAGAATAACCTCACATTACAAAGAAAGTAGATGAGAATGCTGTAAATTTAGAAAAAAAGAGAACCTTGACATCATCCATGTTAAATAAGGCTAAATCAAATGTTATTACCAAATGCTTTTGTTACTTTGCTTTTGGGGAAATGCTGCAATTATTTGAAATTCCCTCAACGCGGCCCTCTGTAGACAAACGACATAGTTGAAGCAGAAAAATTATTGATTTGTTATGTACAGTATTTGAAGAGATTAAAGACAAGAAAGTAACTTGACTTTTAGATTAAGATGGACTAATTAAGAAACAGACAAAAATCTTTGAGCTAATTGTTTAAAGCGTCATACAATATTTGCAAAATTTGAAATAGTCACCCAAATGATCAAACATTGGTCCGTCCCACTTAGCCCTGACATGTTTTTCAGCCCTTCCTAAAGCAAATATAAGTAAACCCATATCTATTTCTGAACAGTGGAAATACCATCAAGCTGTTTGACAACAAAGGAAGGAATATATATCTCAACTAGTCCATACTGCAACTGTGAAGGGGGGACA
The DNA here is from genome assembly GCA_036346155.1 of Sinelater perroti. Lineage (NCBI taxonomy): Eukaryota > Metazoa > Arthropoda > Insecta > Coleoptera > Elateridae > Sinelater > Sinelater perroti. Next base: position 10,362,150 of record JARFIY010000201.1, read on the forward strand.
TGTGATTAAAGTTATTCATATCGTGCACGCCTGACATGACAATTTAAAACGTTTGAACTGGCGTATCGACAGTCATAGACATATTAACCAGTCAAGATAGAAAGTTGCATACTGCGAAAGTCAAGGCTAAAATGGTGATCATTGGGTGACCGATCAATGAAGAGGGTGACAGAAATCCAACTAAAGTTCGAAATGTGAACATACCTGGAGTTGAGAAGCAGAAAGGGGTAAAAACGCGATGTGGAAGAAAAGTGAAAGTTGCGGAACAATTAAATTTATTATGTGATTATTTATATTTGCAATGTAAGTTATTTGAGGGTGACTGGAACGCGAAACATGCGGTATGGGGGTCAAGACTAACGACTCCCAAAGGCCGCAACTTTAGAAATGCTATGCCTCGTTGCAGTTTTAATTATCTCTCTACTGGTACACCCACTTACTGACCGAGTGACCCAAATATAGCACCGTACTTACTTGACTTTACAGTGGTCAGAAATATTAAACGCATGTACTTTGTGGCAGAGCCTAGTTTTGATCTGTCTTTCGATCACTCGCACAACTGTTATCCATAAGGATACTCCTCTAAGACTTCGTTCCAAATCCACTGATTGGGTTTATTTTCAAAACCAACTAGAGCAGACGATTAACCTTAATATTCGAATTAAAACCAAGCATGATCTGAATGAAGCAGTTCAGTATTTTACAACCTTGATACAGGATACTACATGTAAGGTTGCACCAACTCCAACACCTGTTTTACTCGAAATTGGTAATATACTATTGTATATCGGAAAGCTTATCACTGCAAAACATGGAGCTAGGAAAACATGCCAAAGAAGCAGAAATGTGCAAGATAAAACTACATATAATCGGCTTACCCATCATTACATGCAACATTAAGATATGTGAGAAACATTTAAACAATACATTACCAAGCTTTTGCCTAATGACCAATCTGTGTGGAAAACAAAAAAACTACAACGACCAACTACAGCAACCCCCCCAATTAAGAAACCAGATGGTAGTTGGGCTAGGTCTGATAAGAAAAAAGCCTACACCTTGAAAACGTTTTTATAGCTACCATCTACCATCCCAACACAATAATGATGTTTCCAATATTAAGGCAGTCGAGCTAAATAATATGCTTCTTCCCTCTCAGTTTGGGTTTCGAGAAGGTCATTCAACAGTTCAACAAAGTCATCGCATAGTTGCCAAAATCATGGAAAGCTTCGAGACAAGGATTTGTGCAGCGGCGATTTTGGACATACAACAGGTCTTCGATAAGGTGTGGCATACGGGTCTCTTTATAAACTAAAAAGAGACTTCCCTAGTCAACTCTACTTAATACTAAAACCATATCTCAGTGAACGGATGTTTCAAGTCAAACTGAACAACTCTGTATCAATCTATTGACAAATTAACTCCGGAATGCCACAGGAAAACGGGTTAGGACTACTTCTGTACCTCATATATGAATATCTTCATACCAAAAATCACTGACGATACAACTATCTTGGCAGTCAATGATAATTCAGAATCAGCAACGCCCTAATTACAGAAACACCTAAATCTTTTAAACGACTGGTTCAAGAAATGGACAATTACTGTTAGTTACAATAAATCCACTCGGATGACTTTTACAAACAAACGTGCAGTATGTTAGCTAACAACAATCAGTGAGGACTGAAGTTAAATACCTCGGGCTGCACCTTGACCATAAACTTACGTAGAGAACAAATATTAAGGTCAAACGCAAACACCTTGACCTCAAAACAAAACCATTGGAGTGGTTAATGGACAGGCACTCCGAACTTTCGTTATCCAACAAGTTGTTCCTTTATAAGGCGATACTAAAACCCATCTGGACTTACGGAATTTAGCTCTGGGGCTGTGACAAAACTTCCCATTCCAAGATACTTCAGAGATTTCAATCTAAACCCTACGAATTATGACAAACGTCCCCCTGGTACGTAACTAATAAAACACTCTACGCAGACCTAAACATCTCTTATGTAACTGAAGAAATACAGAGATTTTTACATGCATATAATCACAAACTAGTTAACTATCAAAATGAATCAGTACAGCAACACCCTAGCATTATTGGCCACAAGATCTTATTTAGTGTAATTTTCTGGGGTACCATCACATGCTGGGTTCCCACTAATGTTATAATACCAAATCATTTGCTTTATCCAAATACTGAGTAGATAGTAAATATGCAAATTACCAATTAAAAAGTTATTTAAAGTAATAGATTATTCTTTGTTTTAATTTAGTTACCCATTAGTTAAACAATTAACTCTAAATTGAAGGTAGGAGAATGTCGGAAATCACATAGAAAAAAATTAGTGGTTCACTGTCTGATAATTTTTGAAAAAAAGTTGTAATAAATTGTAATTTGGAGAAAATTGGAAAAATAAACATTTTGTCAAGTTAGAATTACGCCAGTTAGCAGATTTTCTAACAGAATAAGAATAAATAGTTTGATAACCTTTAAAACATCTTCCGCGTGGAAAGCAAACAGATACTGCGATAGTATATTTATGTTAGTTTCTCTCGCACTACAGACAATAACCTCCATATGTTAAACTTACATATTTTTGCATGTCCAAGTTGATAGGCTGATGCATAATTATCATTATGGAACGGAATCATCATCAACTACTGCCATGTGCTTGACAGGCGCTCGGTGCCACGGTCAAAGAAGTTCTGGTTCTTCCTCGCTTTGGGATCAGTCACAAATTCATCAGTTTTTGCGAGCGGTTGACGTGGTAGTCCATGGATGAAAGCGCAGATCCCACGTCTAGCTGGCGATGGATACTGGAAGCAAGCTTTGTCATGGTGATCTTTTTTGTGCTAAATAAACATCGCTCTCAATGCTGAACAAGGTTTTGCCATTTTCACTCCTGATGTTCACCAATAGTACTGAATGATTCTGTTCTTATCTCAACAGACACACCATATTGCCTTCTTGCGGTGCAGACCTTTGGGATGTTTTTAGAAGTTTGGCCAACTGACCCGCAACTCTCTTTCTTTTCATGTACTTGAAGAGGAGCTAAGATTCATCTCCTGCGGCTAACTGTTGGATGAAAAAGATTTTCCGATACCTCTGGGGGAAATCGGTGAAATTCGGACTCGATCAGCATGTTCTTTCGGAGAACCCATGCAGTACCAATCCGCCAATTTCACCTTACACCACACCAAATTCAGCTGGTCAACCTTCTGTCCCCATCCACCAGCGTCAAAGAGGTTTTCAAGCTTGACCTTCACTTGGCGTGCCTCTCAAAGTAATTTTTATTGCTCTTTTGACCTGTACTGTCCAAAAGTGAATAATCAAATTATGTGGTGCGTGCTGCCACCTAAAACATGGTTTTGGTTCTTAATGCGTTTTTTGAAACGAGCGCAGAGTTTAAATTGTGCCAAAACAATATAGATTTAGTTTGGCACGATAGACCATGATTGATTGACATGGGCACTGGAAGCGCTACCGGTTGGCAAGATCAACACAACTAGGAAAAGTGCAGTTTCGGGCTGGCAGGCTGGTAGTGATCTGAGACTATTTGAGACGCCCGCAGCATATCGATAGCATCATTTTTAAAATTAGTGTCTTTGTGGACGGTTCCAGGAATCCGCGCGCGTTTTGGCTGCCGAACTAAGTTTCGATACTGTTGCATGCCAGCGTCCTTGAGTGCGATCGTTAAGGTCTTCTGAATTACGAGCACGTCCCTTGCGTGCGTCGTGATTCATTGCTCCACCGAAGGCCCGCAGAGGACCCCGCGGCCGGGCTGTACGCGCTAGGCAATAGGCAATGGGCGCACGGGGCCCTACCGCGGATTGACATGCAAATGCCGTCTGAGTGAAGACGTCAGAGCGCAGACAATGGCTGCACTTTTTCGGCGCCGCGAGTGCAGCGGGTGCATTGTACCTAACCTACAATAATAAGGCTTAAAATAGCGGCTGTTTAGAGTGCACTAGCACATTTTTACGGCGCATTTAGAATTTTAATTTTAGTGCTGCAGCGATCGCGCGGCGGGCGCGCCAACCTAAACAGCTAAATTTACTTTCGCCGAAATTTCGAGTAAAAAGGCGCCGGGATTAACGCACTCTGCAGCGGCGGCCGACTTTTAACCCCCGAATGCATCTATCGCCTTATCGCCGATGGGTGACGGAGAGAATAGCTCCAAGGCTACCCTCGCGTTGGCAATAGCGGCCGCGCATTTCTGGGTCAAGGATCAAGGTGGCGGGGTTGCGATGATTGTGCATCTAATTATTCTGCTGGCCACGGCTTGCCCGAAAATGGCGGGATTGATAAGCTGCAGCGTTTTGGTCTTTGATATACTCCGTCTTTGCACGCGATCCACAGAGCCGTATTTTATTATTTTTTTTATGATTATTGGGGCATGGTGAGCTTTCTAAATGTATGCTAATAAGAAGTAGCCACTTCTTCATTATACCAGAAAACAAATATTAGAGCGACCAAAACGACCTGGATTTTCAGTCGAACACCATGTATATACATTGTACACATCCACTGAAACTATAGCAGATCTTAACAAAATACCCATAGCAATGGGAATTACAGAGAAAGAGATCATCTCATTGGACTATCGCTTGGAAGAGCATTAAGAAAGATCTTAACACATTACTAAATTTTGTAAATTTACACGTTGAATTTTTTTGTTAAACCAATTAAGGTGTTGCGTTTTGTGCCATTCGGTATGCGCAAGGTCTGCAGTTGACGCCTGATTCGAATGCTAACGCTACGATGTTTTACTACGCATCCATTGATTGGTTGTTACCTTGCGAGAGGACAACGACTGCAAACCGTTGTGATGACTTTTTTAACACCAAATTCAAACGTCTACCTAACAAGCCAAAATCGTTCTTGAATACAATCAGTTCATTTGCATTAATATGTCTACTCTCCGACAGAGTTCAGAAGCTCAACATTATAAATGCATGGTCCACAGTTCAATGGTCGAAATGTTGATGACAAATAGAGGGTGCTCCAGATTAAGCTTTAAAAATATTGGAACAATCCGAATTTTACTGTTATCAGTGTAAAGTACAAACTCGGCAGTTACGCATGATGTCGACCGAATGACCTCCACGACTTCGCTGATGCTACCATTCTTATAGCAAAATTTTTCATCATGCTTTTCTATAAAGCCGGGTCTATTTCAGCAATTACACGCTTGATGTACTCTTTAAGGCCTGGAATAGCGGCAAGTTTAATGACATAAACTCTTCCTTTCAATCGTCTCAGACGAAAATGGGGTTAGACCGCAAGACCGCGATTGCCAATCAATGTCATCCGTCTGCGAATAACATAACCAAGAAATTTAGTTTAAAGTGTTTTACGTGATGTGTGACATGCGGCTCCATCCTGTTGAAACCACATATCATTCAAATTCAAATCGTTGGTTTCATTAAAAAAATTGTTTACCACCTCCCAATAACATACACCATCGCTAGTAACAGCGTTACGAGCTTTTCCTCAAAAAAGTACGGACCAATGATTCCTCCAGCCCACAATCCATATCAAAGTGTGCATTTTTCGTTTCAGTTAAAGAAAATTTTATCGCTCAATAGCCTGTTTTCACAATAAACTTGAATATACAGTATACGGTGCTATAATGGCTTTGCCGTGTTTTTAGATACCAACTGTGCAAATGAAAACTTCCAACGTTCACAGAACACAAAAGGCGCGCAATTCAAATCCTAAACTTTGATTTTGATCACTCTATATAAAGTCGCTTTAAGTAACGAGTTTTCAAAAATTAAACTTCTAGTGTGAGCTCCATTGCTGATGCGGAGTACGTCTAGTTTGTATTCGACTTTCCTCTAAGTTCAGTGTAATGACAGGGAACGTTTCCACCAATCTGGACACGGCAGTGTTAAAGGTCTTGTGCTTCACGTAGTTTCACAAAATAAATCCCTCGTTCTGTCCAAGGTGTGACCAGCGTGATGAAATGCCATCGTGTTGAAACTGTAAGATTCGGGTGTTCAACAAGGGATATTGCATATCAAGTCACACTAAACGTTCACTTCCAGATAGTCTCGCATGTATTTCATACTAAAGTGTGTGCTCTCTTAAGCGCAAATTAGCATATTATGCTCTGAGGCGTTAAAAATGTAACAAATTCTGCTCACGTTGAATTGTGTATGCTTAGAAATTCAACCCTTTTCTGGAAATCTTATCCACTGTTGCTTGTGGTGTCTAAAATCCCCGTGAAACCATTCGAATTGATAACGTGTTCCACAGATTCATCAAAAGCGCACTTTTCTAGGTCCTCGTACGGACAAACTCTCTTTGCATGCAACAACTTGGGCCTTTCCCTAAACTGAAGCCATTTCTTCCCAGACTGAATTTAGATGTTCTTAAAATGGCCCCGACATTATAGTATTTAGGTGTAGACGCCCTGTATAATAGTACTGCATATTTCATCTCCAATTTTAAAGGTGTGGCACAACTACGACGATAGTTCACCGTCATTATCCCCGACAGAAAAGTCTGATTACCAAATAAAAAATTATCTTATTGAAATTGTCGTTTGCTGCATTAGTCAATTCCCAACGTTGTTTATTTGGGAAATTTAAAAAATAGACACTCCACAAAACGTGTGCCTCCATGGTCGCCATGGTGTTTCCAAGATTTGAGCAGCCCCGATATTCTCCTGATATGATCCCCATCTATCCTAAATTCAATTAAAACAACTTATTCAGGAGATACCTCTTTTGAATAGATGCGAAGGCTTTCACGGCCGGTATTATGGTGCATCGTGTGGTTGGTGCTCTTAAAATTTCGTCCACAACTGCAGCGGACAAATATTTTTAGAAGATTTTCTTCTGAAGATGTCCGCCGCAGTTGTGGACGAAACGTCAAGAGTTTCTGAACTCGACAACTGCCTTATAACCCGAGAACCAACCACACGATGCACCATACCTTTTTTCAGTGTCGAAAAGGTGATCACAGTAGTTAACAAATGATTCGACACAGATAAGACAAGACAAGTTTTTCAAGAGGGATTCAAGCATTTCAGAACTCGGACACAGAACACATGAGGTCTGTTCCTAAAATATCACTTTACTCTTAATATAATAACTAAATCCGATGAGAATGAGCTTCAACGCGCATGCGCGAATAAGAATCACTTCAGTTGAGAGTTACACGTCGGTGAGTGAGTACTTATAGTGTATGCTAGTAGAGGAGTGACTCTACATGCAATTTTATTCATCCGCAGAAAATATTCAGATGATTTAGAAGACTTTCGGAGACGATGAAACAAGTGCAACCAAAACGACGCCGTGCCACAGAACCAGGTAATGTCGCTTATATTACATCTTCTCACGTCACATACATACCATACAACACAGCGGTGTCCTAGAGGTTTCAAAAGACTTGCGGGAAACCCGTATTGCCTTTCTAAATCTTGATAAAGAGAGTAAAAGTCTAGATCAGATCATTCTAGTGTCAGTGAAGAAGAACTACACGTTGCTTCGCATTATTAGAGAAGAATCGGCATTATGTAATTGATTTGTAAATTAGCACGAAACAGGTAAAAACAACTTCCACATCACTAGCAGGGGGTTGCTACGACATTGCTGACTACATAAAATGACAATAAAAGTTTCGAAATGCTATTTTCGACAATTGTGAATAAATATTAAGTTTAAACCTTCGCCCATAAGAGTACTTAAACTGAACTAAGTCTTCTAATGTAGCACGTAGATCTGTCGAAATATAAAACAGTTTCTCTAATCAATGTTGCAGCAGCGAAATTTGCTGTAGACAATTTATCCTAAATTTTAAAAACGACAATTCGTTGCCTGTAACAACATCAGTGGTTTAATAGAATTTTTGATCCGAGGTGCAACGTGCAAAACTAGAAGTACTGCCCAGTTACGCATCAAAGCTAAGTTTAAATGCTGTATTGCTATGAGGTAGCAATTTTCAGCCCCAATGTTACGCACCTCCGAAGACGCCGCAAACGAATCTGAAGAGAGCTGAAAGTCATCACAACACTGTTGGAAATGGAGTGAAGGGTACAGCAGTTACAGATATTTTTTGTGGAAGTAAGATGATTGGGTCAGATTCTTACATCCCAGAAAAAGTTTAATTTTTCAAAGAAAGTCTCAACTAGGAATAGGCGCATGTCATTTCTGAACACTGACGCAATTGCGTCTAAAATGATACAGGATCTTGTTGTAACAAGGCAAAAATCACACAAGCATTTGAAGACCGATGCCATTTTCTAGTCAATAGACTCACGAAACAAGGGATCGCAAAAGCTTTGTGAAGGAAATAAAATAACATTTCACAAACTTTTGAGCACCTGAGAGAAAGAGTTCCACTATTGAGTAAGTGATACTAAAATTAAGAAGAATACCTTTATCAGTTGTCATTTTTTTAAAGTCCCTCAAGGTCACAAGTAACTAGTTTGGTAGCTTTTAAAAATGTTGTAGCGTTTTATAAATAACCAAAAAACAGGGCTGTGTCAAAATTTAAAAAAATCGGCTAGAAAAGCATAATCGGTTTTCAACAAAATTTTGCCTAGCAACTACGGTGCAGTGAATGATAAACAGGGTAAACAATTTCATTAAATATGTTTAACAATGAGAAGTAGAGTAATGAAACGCTTAGAGCATTACTATCTGTTCCATATGAGAAGAGATGTTCTGAAAGTGCAATAAAAGCTACCGCAAGTGAAAAAAGCCTTCGTCATTCCTGGCAAGCTCGTAAATTATTTTGGTTTTATTTTTAAATAAAAACAGTTATTTTGCGTATTTTATACTAGATCTGTCCAACCGGGTAGCCGATGAGAGTGGGTTGTAATGTGCATGCGCAAATGAGAACCACTTCACTAGCTAAGACAGTTGGGAGTTAGGCACCAGTAAGCGCGCGCATGTAGTGCGTAACCGTCCCATTGTAATAACTGAGCGAGCAGAACACCAAATCAGGTGATTCAAAAGGCTCTTGGACACAATGCAATGAATACAGCAAGGACAAAGACATGTTGCAAACAATTTAGAGATGGCTACCAATGAGCAAACCGCCGGAAAATGTTAAATGTGTTCGGCTATAATCAACGAGGATTGGGGATTGGGGATTCCTAAAACTAAAATGTGTGAAACTTTGACAAAAAATCTTGGTATTACTAGAGAGGAAAGACTTCGTACTGCACTTGCAATTCTATCAGAATATTTTGGACGTTATGGGCGATGCTGAGAAGTATGCAAGTTTCCAAGAGGCTTATTTTGAAGGAAACTGAAGCTACGTCTTGAATCTCGTACCACTTTTACTAAATACGTAGATTTTTTATTACTATAATTATAATTTTTTGTATTACACGTCGTGATATTTCGGGACAGGTCACATTATCTCAAAAACTAAAGTAAGAAAAAATGGTGCTAGCGCCTAAGCGACAAGACGGTCGCTTCAAGATGGGAGATGGTAGACGAACTTGCCGCTACAGTACGCGATCCTTGTCTAGCCAGCATCGTCTCATTTTGAGTTAATCAATCGCAACGAGTTTAAATTAACGAATTTGGCAGCAGAAAATCGCACACTCGAATATTTTGGGCAAGTCACTCATGGGAATAATGAGACTTCTGCTGTCAACGCTCCTGTTTAATTCAGAATCGTTTTTGAGCAATAATACGATCAAATGTGTCATTAGATGGGGGCACCGACTATAAATACCTAATTCTTTTGGACAAAGCATAAGGCAGCAGCGCTACGTTGTACCGTGATTTACAATTTTTATCCTAGCGGCGTCTTGCGTGTGTAATTTATGTCAAGATCCCCGAGTGTTTGAGTTGTCGTAAACCTGAACGAGCTACATGCGATCAAAAGTGACCCATTACGTACATGCAAAACCAAAAAAAGGAGAAACGTGTTCGCAGCTTCAGTCAGGCTTCGGCCTCGGTTAACTCAAGACTGGACAAAGCAGGCGTTTTCCTAAATTTGTCCTGCGAAACGGACTACAAATCTTTTTTATAAATAACTAACCGATGTTAAGCCAAAATTCATTCAAAGGTAGAGGGTTTTTTAGTCAAAATATTGTCTTTGATCCTTGCTGAATCAATAATTGAAGAAAAGCAATACACTCAAGTGACCATAGTTTTTCCCAAAATGTACAAAAATCTTGAAATTCAAGAAAAGAAAATAGCAATGAGGATTGGCATTTTGTGTGTCCTTACATTCTGTCTAGTCATATATCTGAATGGCGTAATCACAGTCACTGCAAGCAGATGTATTTTCTTCAGACCAGATATTAGACACATTTACTAATTTTTCAAATGCAAAATTTTCTTTTGTTATAGTATTCATATTGGTTCCTCCTACTACGAGTTTTGTTTTTAGATTTTTCAAATCTTTTACCATCGTATTCGAATAGCTTGTGTTTTCTTCGCATGTAAAAGATTTCCGTTTGGTGTGCTTCCATCCGGCAGTATTTTTCATTACTGTTGCTTGTTTTCGTCACTTTTCGATCAACACATATTTGGTATTCTGTCCTTGATGACGAAACTAGTTATATAACTGAATTTCCCCTACAAAATATCTACGACAACCTAGACACTACAACTGCAATTAATTGTGATTAAGATCATAATCAGCTTGCTCATCATTGGACTAGGATAATGAAGACTGGCCGTTCTTGTCTCTTAGTTTTCTAAATTCATTCGCATATTACTAACCTCGCAATCGCCACATTAAATTGTAACTGATTTATTTCTGCTATTTCTATAGCTAAAAATAAATATTATAAAAATAATTCGTTAAAAGTCAACATAAATAGACATACCAGGAGGAACATGGTTTATAAGCGTTGCAGGAAGGTATGGCTGAAGGAAATTCCCCCTGTAGGCTACCTCACTTTAACGTTTCTTTGGTCAGTTCCACTAAAGTAAAAGATATTCTAATCCGTTGTGCAATGTATAATTGTCAAGTTTCTCAAGACGGGGCGTAAAAACACCAGAAATATTGAGAAAACTTAAGGCACAGTTCGGGGACTTTTGAGAATACTCAAGTGTGCGTGTGACAAACAACTTTTGGTAGATAAAAATGAAGCTCGTCGCTTGGGAATCAGCGTGACTGAGAAGAGTATTCGCATTGTTTGTCGTGTTTTAGATGATAACTGACAATTGCTGAAATCGCTTTTAAGGTCGGAATAACTGCAGTAGTGCTCAGGCAGTCTGAGATGTTACACCCGGTCCCATAGAGCTGCCCAAACTCGACAAAAATTGAGATTTGGTCTAGACTACATTAGAATACTTTCATTATAGTCTGTACTTATTATATTGCAGTTATCATTTATTGAAACCACTAAAAGAAGTACTTTGAAGACAGATTTGATGACGATGTAACTATAGATGCAATTATGCGCAGTTGGCTAATATCACAACCACTTCCGTTTTGCAATAGCAGGATTAAAAGAGTACCTATCCTCTGGACAAAAGTCAGGAAACTACGTAGAACAATAAGTTTGAATATTTGTATTTTTTCTCATACTTACAATATATAAATTTAAAAAAAAGTAATTCCAGTGTATATTTCAATCATACTCGTATAAAAATATTAAATTTTATTTAATTTGTTACTCAGTCTGCTTATTAAGCCCATAAAATAATTTGTTCTATAAAACTTTTAGCGCTAAAAAGTTTACGATATAGTTGATAGATGAAACCACCATTTCATTCGGTTTGAATCCTTAGACTCGGAGGGCTGGATATTCACATTGAACGTGTAGTGCTGTTTCTTCTTCTTCTTCTTCTTCTTCGCAAAGCCTGCAAGTTAGATCATTAATAATAAGCATTTTGTTAAGATGCTTTCTGAGGCTATAGTGTCCTGTTATACTTAGTTTCAACATTTCTTTTCTTTTTCACTGACTGGAGGGGGGCATTATAAGGGCTTTCGAGTGCTTGTGCCTAACCTATGCTTATTCCCGGCAGGTCTCCGATAATAAATTTTGCGGCTAAAAGAACTCCGCACGTAGGTTTGAGCCCATTATTCAGAAGCTGAGCAGCTCTTTCGTTATCTTCATAACATTGGTGTCACCAGTGCTTCGAAACAATTAAATACAACATTAGAATGTGTTTCAGCACTTCATAAACCTTCAACGCCGCTTGCTTGTTTATTAAGATAGAGATTTGGCCGCTTCAAAAATCCATCTTCACCACATACTTTGCACCTAATGTTACGGCTGTTATTTCACCTTAGAAGACTAAAATGAGTTGTCCCAGATTTACACTAATTCCGTTTCTTGTAGTTGTCTTTGAATCAACTTCCATTTTTGTTCTTCGTCATCCCTCCCAGATGTTAGTACCCTAGAAGGCTTTCTGTGTTCCAAACAGTGTTGATATTAAATTTTTTTCTAGTATGTTGAAGATCCCCGTTCTACGGTGCACTTTTCGAAGATCACTTACTTTTAGCGTGTATGCTGCTAATGCTTTGGAGTCTAGCATCAGGTGAAGTAGGGAAAGTTTTGACATTGTTTCTGTCCTTGGTATTACTACGTCTAATTAATTTTTTAAAAGTTAACTTCCAAAATAACAAGCCAGTCTGACCTGACAGAGTAGTCCTCTCTTTTTATCAAATGCCACACTTTATACTGGCTTACATCATGTGATAAAAGTTGGAAACGTCATGTGAAAGAAAAATATTGTTAATTACATTACAGCTTTAAAATGTACGATTACATTACGTATGGAAACAATAATTAAAATTTTCAAGACATTCCAAAAACTAAAAACTTATTAAAAAGCGACCTACAAGTTGGCAAATGCCATAGTCTACCAATTATTTAAAAAAAATCACAAAAACTACTCAGAAAATTTCAGGAATTTAAAAAAGCCATTATTATGCTTGAATTAAGGTGTTAAGTAGAGGGGGAGGGGGTGAATATAAACTTTATTTTAGCTAGAAAGAGGCAATACAACAGTAGTAGAATCTTAAAAACTTCTTTAAAATATGGTGCAATAGAAAACGTACCAATGACGCCATCCAGCACCCTCCAAGATTTCTGGAGGTTCAGGCCACACTTTAACTACTAAATGTAATATTTGAAATAGTACTTTTAGCCGCTTTTCCAAGTACCTCCCCAAAGTACAAATTTGCAACACGCTTCGTAATATTTAAATTTAAATCTGGCGGCCTTGCTGCAAGACACTTAAAAATGATCTTCCTGATTAGGGTTTCAAAGCCGTGTATCAGTTTCATAATACAAGAAGCAAATCAACCGAGCAGTTCCACTGCAGATTGCGAATGTACACAAAACCTCGGCCCAAACACAAAGGAGCTCACTTACATCGATACGCGCCGTTTTTAAAGCGCAGAGCTGCACGATGGTAAAAACGCGTGTGCTGATCGAAATTGGGGTCAAGTGGCTTATCAATTAATTATTTGGGAGTGCAAAAAGAATCCTTTGTTGTTTATTATAGCCGCCGAGTTTACTGCGGAGAAGATATTTCCAGGAAAACGTCTCTGCTTTGCACTAGAAGTTTGCCCCTATTTTCAGTCTTATCAGGTGATGGTTATATCTTGTTCTCGCCGTATCTATAGACTCGAAACGGATTCCTTTAATGTAATGTAGAATTGATGAGTCACGGACGACTTCTTCTAAGGTTGCGGCCTTTCGCCAGTTTATAAAAAATTTTCAGAGCTTCCAGGTAGTACGTTTGGATAAACTGTTTGATCCTCAGGTGCTCGATCGTGCTAAACAAATTCTTAAGCATAAAAAATGACGAATTGCTAATTGCGGTTGATTTAAGTTTATTTTTGCCTACAATATTATCTTGGTAAATTTGTCTCCTTTCACGATGAAAATCTTAAAACCTGTAGTTGGTTTGTTAGATCGAACTTTACGGATCTGAAGCAGATATCTTAGAGAAATTTATAGACGTCTTCTATAACAAAAGAGTCTTCTCGTGTGAAAGCTTCTTCTAATGCAGCATGTCACGGATTGAAAAGCTATAGCAAATATCTTGTAGATGAAGGCCCAAGGCCTTTTCCAAAAAATAGTTTGACAAGTGAATAGTAAAAATAAGCATTCGCAGCCAGTTCACACTCATTTTTATTTAGAAAAACTCAAACATTGAGTCCAGCTAAAAAGAATAATATAAGGGACATTTCTGAACTCTGCGTGTAACTTTAACTCTTATGAAACAATCTGCAATCCTAAAAAATCAAAATTCGCTTATGCATTTCAGTAGAACTTTAACATCTACAAGTGGTCTTCTTCAGTAGACTTTTAGAGATGATAATTTTAGAGCAGATACTATTACTACAGTATTTATTGATTGGTTTCCTATTGTGTCCTTTTAAAAAAAATCATTTTACGCGTTCAGACGCACACTACGGCCATACCGCCACAAACTCTAAAAACTAACAAATAATAATTAAATTATAAAATATATGCACGTTACATAATAGTCAAAACTTCTTTTTATCTTGAGGTAAACAGAAAATGAACACAAATTGCTATTGGTTACAAAAAAAAATAACCAAATACGTTCCTCATCAAAAATTCACTTTTATACTAGGTCTACACAAATTTTAATGCAAAATCGTTATTATACTCGCTCAGGCATTGGAAATTTGAAGATCGCACACAACATGTGCTCGCTCACTGGCGTCTAATTCCCAACTGATCCGGCCAAGTTGTCCTCATTGACGCACGCGTGTTACAATCCTCTTTCATCAGCGGTCGCAGCTACTGTTTTCATTATATTCATATTCGCTCGATATTTTAAATACAGACAAATGCTTGGAAACATCTTGTTGTAATGTAAACAATTTCCAATTAATTGCAGCTTCGAGGGTCGCCCACAGCAACATAACCCAGTTCCTCCTTAAGAATGCGGCATTTTTTTGCTATTTCTTCGATGTACTACAGCGCAAAAAGCTCCCACACCATAATTGAGCCGCTGCTATGATTGATGTTTGGAAACACCTTCTCTTTAGACAATTAACAATGCGACATCTTAAAATTTAGCTTCGCCCTGCTATAGCTCTTCTATCTTGTCTTTATACCTCATTTTTGATACTCCTTAACCCACCTAATCATTAATTCACAAAAACCGTGTTTCAATTTTTAATACTAATATTTTTTGGTCTTTATTTCTCTTAGTACAAACTGCCAATATAATCATGTTTGCTATTTTCCATCCTCGACAGAGCTTCTAGCTTTGGCTTCCTCGACTGTTTGCGATACTTAATAAGCTCATTTACTGGTATCTTTTTATAGTTGAATGATTTGTGATTTTAGATATTTTATGTGTCGATGAAATCTGCCATTCTCACTACTCCCCTGCTGATGTAGTGTAACTATAGCACTTTATTGGGCAATCAATAACTCAGATCTTCGACCCATACTATTAACAAATGCTGATTTGCAGTTTCACAGCAGTTGTTCTCGCTCAATTTCCTTTTGTAGCTACGACTAATTTGTTACTATATCAAACAGAACTACCACTGCACCAATTTTAATTATTGTAGAACAAGTGACAAGAAATAAATAAACAAATATCCAGTTTGATCAAGCTCATAGTCACTTTCTTGGTGCAGTGGACGATATATTTTTGTTTTCAGAAAAAGTAAAAAGCGTAACATCGTCCTAAATTTGGAAAAGACTTAATCTGTACGTCGAAACTCAAGTATACATGTGGCATAAAAGAATTTTTGGAGGCAGAGAAAGAAATAAATATGAAGGTCATCGATGTCCCCCAAAAACCATCGTGACTAAAAAGAATGTTGATTGGCATGTTTCCTCGTCTTCTTAAGGATGACCGTCAAATAACGGTTACTGAAATTGCTTCTGAGATTGAAATAAGTGCTCAAGTAATCATTACTGACGATCCCATATATCTGCTCTATCACCACAAAAATAATATGGATTTATTTTGGACTACAATGGAACACCCTCGTTACGATTGCAATCGATTGACCTACAGCTATTATTTGTTATAGCCACAATATTACTAACATTGTGAGTTGTTAAATCAAATAGAAATAGATGAGAAATTTTCTATAAACAATAAAAAATTACTAATAACTTAAAAAATAGAGACTTCAAAGATCATTTAATAAGAGACGATTGGTCACTAAAACAAAGCCAAAATTGGAAATCGATAGACCAAAATATAAAATAATAGCTAACAGCAAATCCTTATGAGCAAAAAACAAAGAAGGGACACAAATCAAGTATATATCAGAAAAAGATTGGTACCAAAAATTACTCATGGAAGACCGCTCAATATTTATGGCAGAACTACAAAAAGCAATGGAATAGTTAATGGTCACCTTTAAGAAATTAAAAATATTGCAAAAACCCTAAAAATAACGGACCCCCCCACCCTAGGCCAAAAAGTGCAGCGTCAAATCCAAAAATCCATTCGGTATAATAAAGGACTATTTGAGATACACAATAATTTAAAAAAAACTATAGAAATATCAGTGATATATCTACCAATAGAAAGACTTTATGGAAAGTAACTCGGGGAAAAATAAAAGATAATATAACAAAATAAAAAAAAATGAGGAGAGGTTACAGGACAAGATATTGTATGGATCATATATGCACAGTGCTGCAACTGAATGAAAAGAAAATAACTAAAAATAAATCAGTGAGTCTTGCATTTATCAATTTAAATGAAGCGTACAACTTAACACCCTCAAGAAATTGATGGGGACACGGTGGCTCAGCAGGTTCAAACAGTTGCCTCTGTCCTCTAAATGGCGCGCGCGAGTTCGGGTCTCGCTCAACCCATGGGTGTGTGTGAATGTCCTAGCATTAAGCGCATGTTAGTGGGCACAATAAGCCCTTGAGGCTGCAGTGCCTGTAAGTGCACAAAAAAAAGAAATTGATAGCAGCAACCTAAACCTACACAAAAGTTTATATTAAAATAAAACAAAAGAATTGGACAAGCATTTAAGACACTAATGGAATTACTATAAAGTATCTTAACATTACATACCCTCTTTAAGATTTTTTTTGGAAATAACGTAAACACCCTAAAAACTAAACTGCGAAACCATGAGGATCTCGATTAGAGTAATCTACGCCTGCTGATGGTCAGGTAATTGCGCAAGATAAAGATGACCTTAGCTTCATGATTCGTAAACTCACGGAAGGATACGCAAAAGGTGAGCTAGAAATTAATTTTAATAAATCAAAATACTTTGGAACGAAAGAGGTCACAAATTTGAATGGTGAAATAAAGAGAAAAATTGTTTTAAATACCTAGATTTTGCAATCGCGCATAAAGAGAAAACCATACAAGACAAAGCACAGACTAGATCAAAGAAGATCATGCATAAAACAGTTAAATAGAATCTTACGGGATACGCACATCATAAAAACACAAAAAGATTATGTTTAGTACCACAACTAGAAGTGCAGAGTGCCAGATTATTTAAAAAAAAAGAGAGACCAGAGTAGAATTACCGCCGGGGTGGCAAAATACTGGAGAAGGATTTAACGGAGTAATAAGACAAG
Source organism: Sinelater perroti (assembly GCA_036346155.1). Taxonomy (NCBI): domain Eukaryota; kingdom Metazoa; phylum Arthropoda; class Insecta; order Coleoptera; family Elateridae; genus Sinelater; species Sinelater perroti. The sequence goes on from JARFIY010000201.1 coordinate 10,379,651, forward strand.
CAAAAATTCCTAATGAAGAAGTAAAGAAGAAAAAGTAAGTGAAAAAGGATATACTCACATACTAGAACAGACGCGCTTACGTTGGTACGGTCACGTAAAAAAGCACCACATCGTTGGATAACAAAAGTAATTGAGTAGAGTTCGATAGGAAGACGAGAAGATCCATCAGAGATGAGATAGACGAGACCACGTAACGAAGAAGTCTTGGAGAAGGAGACTGACAAAGTTTATATTATTCTTTTTTAATTTACTAAGCGACGAAGAAAGTTCATTTCCATAAAAAATTAGAAAATAATGTTAGTATAGAGAATCATTTGTTCTTGTGGCTTTACAGATGCCTCTTTATTGCTGAACGCACAATTCGTCTACAGAATTACCTAGACGTGTTAAAAACTAAAAATATTTCTGAGAAATTCTGTAATGTTTTGTTCTGACATTGTTAGAGCACGTAGTAAGACTTGGAATGAATTCAACAGAAAGAAATTGTTCATAAGCGTAGAAAAATCAAAAATTGTCCGCACATTCGCCATAACACATCTCTAGGTTTATCACGCTGCCTTCTATAAACCATTTTCTTCTATAAGTCATTTTTCTTGCTTCTATATCAGTGTAAACATGGCCGCTCAACCAGCAGTGCACACTAAAGAGGTATAAAGAGCAGTGACCCGATTTCTCTGGTCCAAAAATATTCCAGGCGCTGAAATCCATCGGAGGCTTACAACACATTACGGGGTCAGTGCTTCCCCACGTAGATGTGTGCATGAGTGGATCAAAAAGTTTAAAAGTAAACGTCCGTCAACCTCAAACACTGACGAGAAGATTCAGCAAGCTCGAGAAATGGTGCTGGCAAACTGGAGAGTTACATCCCCAGTGTTCTCTACAGATTAGTCATAGTTCTATCTAATCATCCACAACAAGCTCGGGTGCCAAGCAAGCATAATCGCAAGCGTGTTGAGATCTGCCAACGCCTGCTCAACCGTTACAACAATAAAGCCAAAGAATTTTTGAGCCGAGTAATCACAGGAGATTTTTTTGAGTCCCACAAAGGCCTACATTTAAAGAAAACCCGGAACAGGAGCATACGATTAACATTGCAGTGATTTACTGGCTAACAAGCTGAAGCCAGCAATTCGCACCAAACACAGAGCCTATTATCGAAGAAAGTGTTGGTGTTGCATGACAATGCATGTCCACACACGGCTGGCGAGGCCGTTGAAACCATTACCCACTTGGATTTCGAAGTAGTGAATCACCTTGCCTACAGGCTAGATGTTTTTGACTCTCGTCGTTCTAAACCACTCAAAGTTACTTTACGAGGCACAAAAGTGCATAAATGCATAAATGATTAGGCGACCAATCAAAAACGTTTCGCTATACCAAGTGCCTAAAAAATAAAAAAACGGAGAAAAATGACTTATTCGACCTCGACATTTGTGTAAATAAATTGAAGAAATATATAGTGCGGAGAATTTTTAACATTCCCTCATATAATGAGAGTCTTCAAAAGCAAAAATTTAATTTTATTTATTTTTATACTATTAGTGACCTTAGAAATTCTAATAAATATCTGTAATATGAAAAATATTCTTATTACCATAGAATATTAAAAACAGATGAGAAATTGGGTGGAACAGAGCTGAAAAAGCATTGATAAGTGAGGAACAATAGCAATAAGTTCAGTATAAATAGGAACAAAGTACTTTTTAAGAAGAACGCACTAATTTAGTGACAAACCTAGCCTGCCCAAACCGAAAACAAAAAAATTATGTTTAACAAAGACATGTATATGTAGCTCGGAAGTAGAAGGAAATTTATTTACTGCACATTAAGGTCACATAGTTCAAATTTAAAGAGCTACAGCACAACTTAAGATTTTTTACAAAGAAGGGTCTAAGGACAAGGTTTTATCTCAAAATGGCTATACAGAGAAATTTAGAGAACGCAAATTAAAATGACAATCGACAAGATAAGTGTGGCGAGACCGATATACCGTTACGCGGGTTGGATCTCAGACTAAGAAACATAAGATAAATAAACTCAAATCATTTTTCATGTTCTGTTTGTATTCAGTTTATGAAAAATTACTTCATTTTCAATGATAATGATTAAGAGTGCAACTGTAGTGCGGCAAAACCAATTTGTAGCGTGCTCAAAACTTTTTCACCTTTCAACCAAGAAATGATTGCTGGATATTTTAGAATGGCAAGATAAAGAAACCGGGTATTACAATGACATTAAAAGTTTATTATAAATTCAAAAATCGAGATCCATACAACATTGTACTGCTCCACAAAAAAACTACTCTTTTATTGGTAATATAAAATACACGAAGTATCACACAAAAAAATTAAACTTCTCTATGGTCCGACGACTAAAAGTTAAAAGAGAAAACCAAAAAATGATTATGGGGCATCGTAACATCTATCACCGATATGTTTTGCAGGTTTAAATAATAAACGATCTTTTTAGACCAAAAAGAACTCAAAAACGCTACAAGTAGGAGAATGACTAAATAAAGAATAAAATGATTCGACATAGTTTTTCCCAAAGATAACAGGAGAACATAAGATTCTCAACAGTCTTTCAAGAAATAATCTGCAATATTGCTTTAAATTAGTTGATAGCACTGCATCAAGTTGTTCTATTTTCGAACAAATGCGCACTTAGAAAAATGGAACTACTTTTTCGTTAGCATCGACCTGATCCTCGTAATCTAATGAAGGACGAATCGATTCCGCTTGTTTTTTAGTATTTTAAAACTGCCGTCAAGTTCTCGATTTCCTCTGAGGGAAATTGGATGATATGATCAGATTACTACGTATAATCGCTTGTCACACTTAAAAAATTCTTGTTAAAATGAGTAACATATTCAAAAAAAAAAATCTTCAAACAAACTGCTAAATAACAACCCACGTAAAATCTTATCATCCACTCAAAATATCAATAATCAAACCGCTTAGCATGTATTTGGAACTCTATTACAGAGCTTCTCGCAACAACCGCAAGTATTCAGTAAAGAGATGTTGAATTATCCGTTGGTTCGATTGAAAAACTGAAGTCCCGATGACTGGTGAAATATTTTTTTATGTTTGCGACCATCTAATGTTTTTTTAAAAACTACCACCAGTCTCGCAGATGTTACCATACGTAATCTGATTATCATTTTAAAAGCAATCAAAACGTTAGCGGATCTACTGAGTTGATAAAACAACCATTCACGCATTCTCTTACAACGTGTTGTAAGCATTCGGTTTAAAGTTGAAACATTGACCTTGATTTAACTGATATAATCAGAATTTCGGACCATCTAACTTGTTCTCTTAGTATGAATGATGGTGTATCCAAAAACCATCTTCATGTAATAAGATTTTAAAAAACTTACAGAATTCTGTCACGATGAAGATTCTGGTTCCTAACAAAGATAGTTTGATTTTAAATGAGCTGATTTCGATGTGGACTTAAACTCAGCTAGTGAAGCGACATCATGGCAGAACAGTCGATGATCTTATGCAAGAGAAGCTTGTTTTTGGTAGATAATCGGTTCCTTATCGATGCTCTCCAAGTCAGCTATTTATTCAGACTACCCCTAACTTCGTTCTTCCTTAAAACTGAAGTTGAACAATCTGGCGTGAGATCTAGTGGAGAGCCAAAACACCACGCTCTTCATGTTAATTCAACGTTTTACGACGCATCAGTCTTGGAAAGGTCATCTTCTGCAGACCTTTTCACCAGTATTAGTTTCAACGAGCTGGACAACATTCTGTTCTCGACAAATCAGATAAGATTTATTTTAAATGAACGTCGGTGAAGTTTCTTGATGTTCACTCCACCGAACTAGACGCTGAAATTTCAGGAGCCACAGTACATCTGGCACTTTGATACATTTGAGATGATCTTATGCAACAGAACTTGTTTTGGTAATCAATCAGAGGTCTTACTTTCGATAGCCTCTATTAGTCAAGCTTATTTATTCAGACTACCCCAAGGTAAGTTGTCTCCTCCTTTCCCCAAAAGCCTGAAGTTCCGAAACAATCTGGGCAGTGAAGCGATCTAGTGGAGAGCAAAACCACCACGCTCTTCTCAGTTCTCTTCACGTTCTTCGGAAGTCTGCAAGATGCAGTTCGAATGCGTAGCTTGAACTGAAAGACTTCTTTGTAGATCGCTGGATCCAGGTGGACGCAACCTCTGAAAATAATCGCGATCCATATGGTTAAGGCCGGCATCGTCATAGCTAAAGTCACACTGACGTTCCAGGCTGTTAGTGAAAGCCCGGTACATTTTGTACATTGTTCTAACTTGCCCTTTCTTCAACCTATTTATCTTTATTTCATTTTACTTTACGGTCTGATACTAATTCGGTACTCTAACACACCACTATTTTGCCTTTTGGTAAGCATGCCATTCTATCTGCTACTAGTTGAATGTCCTAACGAGCCACAATCGCATCAAAAAGTTCTAAATAACTCCATGTTACATTGATCGACTTTTTGATCAACGATATCCAAACTCTAAAAATTCTAGAGTGTACTTATAACAATAGGACCAATTTAACTTAATTTAGCTATATCTGAAAGTCTATAATAACCAAATTTGATTGTAATGCAAATTGCTCGTTATCTATTATATTATCAGACAGTAAAGAGCACAATGACGCACATGTAGATAACTAATGCAGTTAGTCAAACACTTGACTGCCCTTTTGTCAGAAACTATTCCCATAAAAAACTGCTTCCTGTGCTTCAGATCTTAATCTGTTGAGTAAGTTCTCAAATAGTTTGTAGGTTTCAACATCAAGACTGGCTGAGAACCATATAGGGTTTTAAACTGACTGATCTGCAACGGTTTGCGATCGATTTGCAAATGCGCTCCAGGTCTAAACCTGGACCGGATGCGCAAAAGCAGCTAATCCCAAATTAGCACCGCAAACATAGTTGGGCTAGCGAAATCGCTCTTTGCTTAGCGGAAAAGCCGGTCCCAAATTCGCTCACGTGTGCAACCCAAGAGTGTGCCGTTTCTAAACACACAATGCTATCGCGGCTGATTAGATTAGCTGAAGGTCGCGCCCGGATTCAACACGTGCATTGGCGCGGCTGGTCCCGGGGGAATTCAACCCTGATTCGCCGAGCGCATCTTACTATCGACAGCCCGAAGAACAGTACAAGGGCAGAAGCGAGCTTGCGTCTAAAAATACGCCGCTGCAGCGCACAGTTGCGGATCAAACAAAAAAACGTACACAATTTCGGAAATTGCGCAAATGATTATCGGCGGGTCAGATGTCAAGAAGACTAGTGGTACTAACTTTGCTTGGGGACGATTACGGATTTGACTTATCTTGGATTTGGAGTGTTGCACCATCTTGCCGAAAGTGATACGAGGTGCTTGTGGAGAAGTATATAGTTGGCGTTTCCTCCTAGTTATCGCTATCTCGCGAATTACCGAAAAAATTCGAGCAATGACATCGCGATGTGAACGACTTTTTTTATCGGGCAGCGGGCATTATGCTGTATTCAATGTTTTTGGAACTCCTCGAAACCGTTTTGTACCTTCTCGATAAAGATAACAGTCAAATACCTCATAGTTTTTGAAGTCCACCAGTTTTATCTTTAACTTAAATCCTTTTCTTATCAAGATTTTTTTATATTTAAGTACTACATTAATGAGACAATAAAGAAACGAAATCTAAATTCATATTTTTCTAAATTATCTTAGTTGGCTGTTATCTCAAAGAAACAAAAATTCTTCCTGCTTGGTAACGCTGGCTATTCTTTCAGTTTACTTAAAATCGTTTTACATGGTCACAGAAGTCATTGAAATGGTGATATATCGACAAATGCTCCTGAATAACAATAATTACCAATCAAAAAGCATATATTGGATTATTTTGGACATGTTATAAAAGGATAAGTATCAGATAATAAGAAGAAAAAGAGCGTGATGAAGAAGAAGGTTTAAACACTTAAGAAATTGAACAGATTCGAAGGTTAAAGAATTGTTTAAATCAACTAGAAATGGGGAAATATTGTAAATTGGCCGTAAACATCATAAAATTAATTGATCACAGATGTTAACAATGATGGTCTCTCTCACTTTTGAAAACTCATGATATAGAAGACCAGCAAACGTAAAAAAATAGTTTTCTACCATTGTACGGTGTCTCTTTAACACCCGTATCTTTTCCAACTCACGCAGATCTTATCTTATACTTCCTCGTTTAGATAAAATGTATACAGTAAATTTTCGGCCGAATTATAGCCTTCAAATTCTCATAACTCAAAAAGTGATCTTCCAAATCAGAATGCATCTTCGAAAGACTTATTACTTGAAGCAAATTTTGGCAACCAGATAGAAGCAGTTTCTTTGATGCGTGTTCTTCAAATGTTATATACATTTTCAAGACAACTGCGCAACGGACACTAAATTTTATTACTCTGGAACGCAAATAATCTTATCACGTTTTTTTTAAATTATTTCACAAATTTTCAATGAACCATCGGTTATAGGGGCGGCATCTATATGATAATCAATATTATCTCACGCCAGAGCCACAGCAACGCCGATACGGTTGCGAATATTTTGGAAATTAGCGGGCAGTGTGTCCTTTACAAACTTCCGCAAGAAAAGTCACAGGGAATTCAGCCAGGAGATCAAGGTGGCCACCGCATTAACGCATCGCCTTCTTGTCCTCTGCGTTATATATTTGTGGCACATTTCAATTGAGATACTCTTACAGGTTTCTGTGGTAATGAGCCAGATAGCTGTCTTGTTAAAAAATGTATCAATTCCTCCTTCAAGTGCGGCATCAGTCAGTTTTCCAACATGTAAAACTGAACTATCCTAAAGACGGCAGACTCTTTAAAGAAAAATTGTCAATACACCTTCTCTTTGGAAATAGCAAGATGGATCTTGCACATGTTCTGTGACTACGCGGGGATTTTCGGACCCCCAGATGCACACATTTGCCGATTTACCTTTTCAGGCAGATGCAAAGTTGCTTGGTAGCTAAAGATTAGTGAGTCTGCGGAACTATCAATTTCAAAACTGTCTTGAACTTTAATGCGCAAATTCAAATAAGCAGATTTGTCATTTTCGCTGAAATCCTCATGCAGCTAAAAGTCTTACACTTTAGTCTCTTGTGGAAAATTCACTACAGTGTTTATTAGTAGATACCAAGCTCTAAAATTGCACATGTAGTAGTTTTGCAGAGAAGGGGAGGCTGTGAAGCTTGTCTAACACGATTCGCAGTCTCCTCGCTTGGTCCTAGACGTCCCGACTGAGGAATTGTACAAAGACAGCCTTTACCTCGGAACTTGACACCCACTTCTTAATACTGTTGAAAACATGGTATCTTCTAGAATTCTGCTTGAAGTCATTAATATACACTCATAATTGATGGGATACTTGTCTATTCCTAAACACAAAATGACTGCTAACGTTCACTAAACACCATATTTGGTCCTACTGCTTCCTAGGAGCAAACCGCGGCAGCTCTAAATGTGGGCTTTCTTTAAAATTATTTGAAGAGATTCTGTCTCGAGTGACTTATTTATTCTACTTTTTAAATCTTGAACGAAATAGTGAGAATTTGTAATAAATAAGAAGACTTGTATAATAACTTTTTTCAACTTTGTATATAGCACAATAACAACAACCATGATTGATTACAATACCACAAACACACTGGAAAAATTAAAATATTCAGTACAAAAAGAATTAACACAATTAGATACTTGGTGAAATATCCAGAAGAGTCAAGTAATTAAAATAAATTAGAATATGCTTCCACACAATGAATAAAAACTTCAATTTTCATAGAAACGGAGGTTTAGTTCGAAAAATGTAGTATAAAAAAAGAACAAGAACAACAATAAAATCAATATTATCTTCCTAATACTATGGCGCCCCTTCTCTGATGAGAAGAAAACTTTGCCTTTTAAAAATTATCTGCAAACTTTGTTTCAGATTCAGTACTAAGGCTTAAAGTTTTTCTGCGTATTTCTGCAATTTCACGTAAATTTATTTGTTCATGTTGCATGGCGAAAAGTGCGTTAAATCTTCATTTTTCTGCTTACTTTTGAATGCTTTAACTTGGTCACATGTTCATAGTATCTGATCGTTTCCTCACAGTTGTAAATTTAAACCATATAAATGTTTTGTTATATCAACCATAAAGGATAAATATCGCAACCACACTGTGCCAAAAACAGGTTTGTTAGTTTTTGGTTATTAAGAACTGGCCCATTTCTTTCAAGTCCCAGAATTGTTTAAGAACTTTGGATCAGAAAAGAAAACAGAGCTATCCTTCGAGATTTTATGAAATTGATGATTCTTGATACGCAATTTGTATAACAAATCTGATTTCACTTTATTCTTTGCCCCGAAAGCATTGTTTTTTCTGGACATCGAAAGACCTCCATGTGTAGTAAATTAATTTTGGCATAGGTAATTCCTTAAAAATGTTGGTATCTGTGTCGCAAGCATCAAGAAGTGTCCATACTCCTCTCACAGGTAATAAAAAAAGCTTCGAAACTAGAGAAATTTGCTATAATGTGAATAATTCTTGACCAAACCAGTAACTTTTCCTGCAACAATATTTTAAGATAAAGAGATTGCTTGGCACGTGGTAGTAGGTATATAATGCTAAAATATTCTTTCCTAGTTTTAGAAGCCCCTGGGAAAGCCGGTAACCCATAGAGGGCGCGTTCCCAGGTGGCGGGTCGGAAAATCCACGGTAGATATGGTGGGTAGGAAGGAAACAAAATAGCTCCCGTGAACTAACAGGCAGACAGCGTGGGCAGTAGTTAGCTGACACAGTTGGAGAGGTTATCTTCGACACGGCTGAATGTAAAGTCACGCCTAAAATGTGGCAGCGGCAGATCCGGTCTTAGTTAGATAGGACACCACTAAGTTACCAAGACGCACGGCTAGCGTGATAACTGAATAGCCAACTATCTCCCATTTAAATATCAAGTAATAAAACAACAATATCCCAGGTGGGTGCTTTGACGGTCAGCCTCACGAAGTTAATTGCTCGATAAGCACAAGGAAAATGTCAAACAATCGTCAACAATATAAAACAAGATTATACATAGGAACGTATAACAAGGGTTTACAAACTAGAAGAAAAAATAGAAGAAATTAGAGGGAATGCCTTAGCAATCTCAAACGTAAAAACAAAAGGAGAAAACCAGTGTACTACAGCGGCTACGAAAACAACACATACAATGGTATCGGTGAATAAAAAGACAGTACTCCACATTAAAATAGATAAAGGAGTTTCAGATCGAGTTGCCTTTCTAATGTTAAAACTAAATAAAACATGTGATATAAAAATAATCCAAATATACGTACCTACGTCAACTAGTGACGAAGAAATGGTCGACTTATTTTACGAATATGTAACATAAGCAATTGAAGACCATCCTACAGAGCTAACAATGTTGATGGGAGATTTCAATGCCAAACTGGACGAAAAGGGGGAAAAGCGAAGACAAAATAAAAAATTATGGCCATGGGGCTCGAAAGTCAAAGAGCGATAAATTACTGGAATACATAGAACAACAGAACGTATAAGCTAGGAATACCTTCTTTAAAAAGAAAGCGAAGAGGAAGTAAACTTGGATAAGTCCAGATGGGCAACCAAAAACGAGGTAGATTACATCATATCAACAAAAAGATTTTATGAACGTCATTTGATACAGGAAGCTTGGTTAGAGCAAGAATACATGTAGATCAAAAATTAGAAAGACTAAAACTGACCAAAAGAACAGCACCTATAGATACACAGGTACTTAAAGAGAAAGGAGACGAATACAGAAAAGCATTAAAGCAAACATTAAAGAAAGAGAGAAGGAAAGAAGAGAAAATTAGCAGCAGTGCAAAGGATATACTTAAACGACGAAGGTTAATAGAACAAGGAAAACGAAACACAAGGCACCAGGACAAAATGAAATATTAACAGAGATGTTGGAGGAAAAAGAGCAGGAACTACTAGAAAATATTAAACAGCTATTTAACTATTACTTATACTATAGAAAAGTTCCCGGTAGTTGGAACAAAGCGGTGACCATCTTACTAGATAAGAAAAGGGATAAGTGCGGACTGGAAAATTACAAGGCGACTTGCTTGTTATCACAACTTTATAAGCTATTTATGAAAATTGTTACAAACCGCCTAAGTAATAAAATGGATGTCTATCGACCAGTTCAGCAAGCCCGTTTTCATAAGGGCTACAGCACTTCTGAGCATCTGGTAACTGTAAGAACCCTAACAGAAAATGCGAATGAGTATCACATATTACAGTGTGGAATATGCCTTAAACAACAATAGAATTGTCCCCCGTTATAAAGTCTAATACATAATATCTATAAAGAGGCACCAACTACAGGTTACCATGAAAGCTATACCAATTCACTTAGGTGTAAGACGTAATATCCCCAAAAGATGTTTTCAAAACTTTATTCTGGGAAGGAAAGGAAAATTAATGGAAAACGGTTAAATTATTTACAATTCGCTGACGACATCATCCTGATTACTGACAACTTTGAGGACCTACAAACCACTGCACAACTAGCTAAATCCTCAGAAAATTGGATTGAACATAAATTTTATAAAAACGAAAATTATGACGAATAGTCGCAACAAAAGAAACATCTAAGTCGAACTATTGAGAATGGGCCCCAATATGTATACTTAGGACAAGTAATAAAACCAGACTGCTAAAATTAAAAGAAGAACAAGACTCGCGTGAGCAATCTTCGGAAAACTAAAATACATCATCAAAAGTAGTAAATTAGCGTAATATTTGAAGACTCGTGTTTTTGATCAGTGTGTGCTACCAGTATTGACTTGCGGCAGCCAAACATGGGCTCTCACCAAAGCAAAAATGGACACATTCATTATGATGCAGAGATCTATGTTGGGTATCAGTTTAAAAGACAGGAAAACTAACACCTAGATTCGACAAAGAACTAGATTAAAAGATGTAGCTGATCAGGCAGCAAGACTCAAGCGGAGCTTTGCAGGCCACAACTCAAGGCAAAGGTAGAATGGGCAAAAGAAGTAGAAGAAGATCTCAAATGAGATGGGGCAATGAGCTGAAAAAAGTCGCTGGCTTCGGATGGATGAGAATTACTAAAAATCGGAAACAGTGGTATGAATTTAGAGAAATTTATGTCCAAAGATGAACGACAGAGGGCTAAAGAAGAAGAAGTTTTAGAGGATGAATGGGAAAATGGTGCACCTGCGTGTAAGGGAAACGCGATTGTAGTAATCAGCTATTGGTAAACGTTATAACTTGTTATTAATAATTATGTAATAACAGAATGTTGTAAAAATACAGTTAGGAAATTTTTATTAAATCGTTTCTTTTGTACTGTTATATTGGCTAGTCCACAAAAATATTCGTTGGCCACGGTACAGTAAAGATGGTATATAAAGAAAACATTAAAAAGCATTTGTTCATGGGGTCTGGAAAATTAAAATTGAGTTTTGTTGACGAGGTTTATAAGAAGAAACGTATACCAAAATATTTGCTGGCTTTATCATCAGCATGACGTTACCTCATTAACTTAGCCCAAATTATCGTTTGCTTAACACACTGGTACAACATCTAAATTGCAAAACACTGAATTCCATGACGGTCCATTTTATGGAAAATAAGATTTTCCGGGCTTAGTCTAATAAGATAAAGTTAGTCCAACTTTTTAGCAAACGATGATACATGGGATGATCCAAATCAAACTTGGGGATTTAAATAGCGCAAGGTTTGAGTTCTGTAAACGTTGAACATTTGCGTTTGCAAATGGCAAAATCGTTACGGTACCGTATATTGTGCAGCAACGCGTCAACATCGTTAAAGTTTATCACGAAAACAGGCTAATGAGCGATGAAGCTCTTTTTCTTTAAATGGTTTGCGAACCTCAAAAATGTCGCATTTGGGATACTGAAAATACACGTGATATTCATGAAAAACCAATGCGTCCGCAAAAATGCCCTGTTTGATGTGCATTATGGTCTGGAGGAAGCATTGGTTTACATTATCAACTTTTTTCACTGAAATCAACGATTTAAACTTGATTGACACGTGGTTTCAACGAAATGGAGCCACATATACAGCACGTGAGACACCCACTTTACTTCAAGCCAAATTTTCTGGTCGTCTTATTTCGCGAGGGGTTGCATCGATTGACCACCGCGATCCCATTAGACTATTTGAAGGAAAAAATTTATCAACAAACCTGCTACCATTATAGGCCTAAAAAAGAACATCAGGTGTGTTAATGGTTAATGGAACTTTGGGAAATTATTATAGAATTGTAAGCGAAGTTGTAGCCCAACATCATTCGTGCGCTGACTGCTCCAATATTTTGTTTTATTCAAGAAAAACTTCAAAAAAACACTAAAAAAGGAAGGAAGCGGCAGATATCGACGAATATAGAGATAGAAGTGAACGAGGCAATGTAGGTAAAGATTGTGAGAAAACCAATATCACCTTGAAATACCGAATTACTAAATTATTCTATTCTAACATACATATAAACATATAGGTAGCATTTGCTTAATTACTTTAAGGAATATTTAAGTTCATGCCATGCATGCAACTCCAGAACAAATGGTGCAAAATGCAGATAAGTTTGTGCGAATTTCAAAGCAGGACTGACTCAAATCAAGCAAAACGAAGATTTTGAGCCGCTTGTGCACCTCTCGTCATTATCGCCAACGTTGCGTTGCCAAAAAGGGCAACGCACTGCGCGCTGGCTCGTACATGCACGCGCCTTTCGTTCTTAACGTTCGCGGCCATGCACAATCGATAGGCCACATGTGGCCCTTCATAGGGTAAACAATCGGCATTTTGGCAAACAGCCGTTCCCATCCGACGCAACAAAGTACTCGGCGCGCCACCGAATCGACGCAACGACGCAGATAAGCGGCGACGTTTCGTCGCCCATCGCGGGCCCTACGGTTCCGGCCGGTGCATCGCGGGTGCTTTGACCCCGAATTAGTGGGAAAGGGGCGCAACGGCGGCCCAAATAAATTGGCCAAATCATAAAATCACGTTGCGACGAGCAACATGTGTCGGCCGAAAACGGCATTGCAGCGCAGTCACAGCGCAATTCGCGCGGGGGGCGGCGGCCCTGATGCAATTTCGGCAGCGGCGGCGGGGGGGAGGCGGTGCATAGTCCGGCGAAAGTGCAGCCATGCGTTCCTAGCAGACAGGCGAATTGCATCGGGGTCCATGAACTGACCCCTGCGCCCCCCCTGCGTGGTTCCTAGCCCCCGCCTGCCCAAATGCATGGGAACTCGCCTTGCCGGGGCGACCACCTCGAAAATGTTAATGCGTGGCCCGCGTTGTTTTTCCTGCACGCCGCGGCCCTTCGCGTTGCACTTTTCGCGCGCGCGGCTAGTGGGTGCACCGCTCGGGTTAAAAAATACGCCGAGATGTGTCTAGCTGATAGCGCGCTCGGTTTGGGCCCTGCGAGCCTCTGGGAGCGGCTCCTACCTGTTGCATCTAATTTTATGCATCTGCTCCTAATCCATTCACCTTCGCGCGCGGCATTATGCACTTATTGTTTAGGCATTCCAGGCCGCCGAACGTCTAAATTGACCTACGAGGGTCATGTGCATTGCAAGGAAAATCACGCACAATGTTTATTCGACATGAAAATATGTACACCCCCCCCCCTTTCCGCCGAGAAAAAAGGGATGAAAAATTGCTACTGATAATATACGAGGGATGACCCCTATGTTTAATTCTGCACCAAACGCCTTATTCGCTATAACAAGCAATTACAATAAAAAAATAATCAAAAAGAACAGATTTGGATACATCATAAACTAGAAGATGAATAAAAAAATGTCTGTCTTTAATAAAAGACCATATAATAGACAAGTTAGAGTCAAATGCGACGCATTGATGTTCTACAGACATTTGGCCTGTAGGAGTGATCAAGAACGTTTACTTCCAAAAAATGGGACGGTTGGCCAAATTAAAGTGGAACTGGACGAAGTCTTCCATGTCTGATTAAATAAATTTGAGGTTGGCCGAAAAGATCCCCAATTGGAGTCACCACCATATAGTTGACAAGGCCTACCGTGTTGTTATGGAAGACTGTCTAATAAGAATATGGAAGATTTCGAAACTAGTGCATAATATTTTTGACGATCCTTCAAAAACGTAATGTTTGGTAATATTTAACCATAGACGAAACATGGATCGACCAAATACATACCACAGACGAAACAGCAGTCAAAACAACAGACAATGAGGGGTAAATACTCCGAAAAAGCATAGAGCGTGTTATCCGCCGAGAAGACCGTGATCACAGTTCTTTAGGATCTTCTGAAGTCATCTTCAGTAAAAAACAACAGGGCTAAATTAAAAATTACGAAACTTGGGGCACAAACAGTGCTCTTCCGCAAAGACTAGGCGCCGTTGCGCAAGTCTGGCTTTACCAAGGTAAAATTGAAGCTGAATGTAAAACGTTCGTTCGCAGCCGCAGTCAATTAATATTATGCAATCTTCCTGACGGTTGGAAAAATTGGGAACTCGTTGATCTGGTTGTATTCATTTTTTGCCCTAATTACAATTTGAGCTCACCTAACAAAATTTAGAAGCCACCATGAGTCTAAATCAATAGAGATACTCAGCTCTAAATCTAGAAGCTTGGTTTAGTGAGTGAAATTTATCGTCTAGTCAAGATGTCATCGCTATCATCAGTGAGTATTGTGCAGACGTATTTTTCCGACGGCCCTGAAAATTGGAAACTCGCCGAATTGATTGCGTAGCCCTCGATAAAGGCTATGGTGCAAAATAAAATAAATGTTCAGCTTGTTTTTTGTTTTAATTGTTAAACTACTCTATCAAGGCTTCTCTTTAAACCAAGCAAACAAAATTTAGAGGTCGCTATGAGTCAAGAACAAATAAATCCAGACGACACAGACACAGTAGAAGTATGCTACATACCAAAAATACATTAAAACTACTAATGCACATAACATCTCCATAAAGCTGTGATCGACTAATCAAGAGCAGCAAAAGCAGACGATCCTGTGTGTTGTTCTTTTTGTCCCAACTTGGTTTAGTGGGCAAAAATCTTCGTTCAATGCAGAATATTTCGTGAACTTTGAGAAAAAAGATTTTTTTGACAACACTAAAAATGGAAACTCGTTAAACTAGTTGTGCAGCCCCCATTAAAGACTATGGTGAAAAATAAAATGTATGTTTAACTTGCTTTTTCCCCAATTATTAAACAACTCTACTAACATTACTATCCAAGCCAAACAAAGTTATAGAACACAGAAAAGGTATTTTATATACCATGGTGTATGTTGAAGCAACTAATCAACATAACCATTTCCATTGACTGAACAAAAATACAAGCTCTGTTTAACTAATTAAAATACAAGAAAAAGCAGTATGTACATTGAAACTATAAAACATCAAGAGTGAATGACAAAACGTGAAAGCGTGTTGAGGAAACCAAAACCAGTTTAATTTGTTGAGACGGCGATGATGAAGATGATGGCGATTTTTAAGAAATCATTTTGAGTACAAAATAACAAGAAGAATCAACTGAATTAAAAACGACAAACTGACATCTTATATTCTAAATTTAGTTCCGAAAGGCTTCTTTCTGTTCCCAAATCTAAGAACATGCCTTAGTGGGAAAAATTTGTTCAGTGGTGATGCCACTACTGCCGTTAATGAGAATTTTGCAAACTTTAACCAAAAGTATTCTGACGAGTCTAGAAATTAGAAATTTGTAGAACTAATTGTGCAGCCCTCAATCGAGACTATGACGAAACATAAAATGTATGTTGGACTTGTCTTTTGCCTTAATTACCAAACCACTCCATCAAAAGTACTCTCTAAGCTCAGCTAACAAAAATCTGAAGCCACCATCAGTGAAGGACAAACAAATGCTTATGGCACGGTACAAAAATGCCATATTACATGGTGAAAATCGACTTAAAAAATGCAAGCTATGCTCAATTAATCAAGGGAAGCACTCGTAGACAAGAAATTCAAGTCTCTGATCCCTCCCCAATCCCTAGATTTGGCCTCGAGTCACATCTTTCTGTTTCCAAATTCAAAAACTTGGTTTAGTAGACAAAAATTTTCGTCGTCCAAAAAATTGGAAACTCGTTTATCTGCGTGCATAGCCCTCAATAGAAACTACCTTGAAGAATGCAACTAATTTTCTTAAAAAACGACGAATTTGTTTGTTGCCCTAATTATCAAATTACCCTACCAGTACTACTTTCTGAGCCAGCCTAATAAATTATGAGGTCGCCATCAGATAAGACAATAAAACCCTACGATACAGTTTGGTATGCTACATATCCATCGACTAATCAAGGACAGCAAAAGTGGGCAAGGGGTGTCCTGAAAGTACATGTAACGTAAATAGTTGATAAAAAATTCATTGTCACCTAGCTAACATCAGCAGCTGCCTTTCATCACCTTGGCTTAGCAGCCCTTAAAGTGCTATGGCCTCCCACGCAGGGTTACCAATTTTAATTTTTACAGGGAGTAGTGACCATCTATTTCCTATCCCCCTTGAATCAGCTCCGAGGGCGTCTTCTTTATTTGCTTTAGGTGCTCCTTCCATTTTATAATTGCTTCATCGCTTTCTTTATTATTTTTCCACTCTTTCCTATTTTTTGGCAATTTTGGACTCCCAGTTCCCTCGAATCTTTTCTACCTCATACATATTTTGCTCTTTTACCTTCTAATTTCCTTACTAGTACCTTCCTCGCTACTCTTTCTCTTCTATACTCTTTATATGTCCTGATCAACATATTTTTCTGATTCTGATTTCGTTGGTTTCGCTCGAGCTTTTAAACATTGAGACTTTCTTCTAAAAAGCACCCTAATAAAAATATTTACAGCAATTACATGTAAAACCTCGAAAGATTCAAAAACTCCACACACCAAGTAACAATTCGAAAGAGCCAATTTCCAAAATGCTGGCTAAAAGGCTAGAAGGCTATAAAAAACAAGAAATTCGCGGAGTTTGAGTGGTTCAAATAACTGCAAACTTAATAAACCCGACACCTTTTTCCACATGTAGAAGCGACGGCTTCATTAATATTATTGTTTGGACTAAAATGGTAATAAAAAGATACCCCATAATCGAAATTTAATTTTCCACTACCACCACTCCTAAAAGTATCAGAGGCAGTGGCATGTAAATCATGAAAAGTTTCAAAATCCCCAAACGCAACGTGATGTGAAAATCCAATTTCCAAAATTCTGACCAGGAAGCTTTCGAAAACAGCAAATTCATAGAGATCGTGGTGTCCAAATAACTGTACTTATGAATACTATAGCTTGGAGTAAATAGTAATTAGAAAACACCCCTTGGTGTAAATTTTATTTGTATTGGAGCAGAATGATTTTGAGCCTTTTTTGGTCTTCTGTTGTTATTTCACTTCTTTTAAAGCGCAACATCTTTTTGACCTCGTTGGAGTGGACGTTCAGTTGAAGATATCGTTGAACTCACGATGATTCATATTTGTCTTCTTGAATCTTTTCCAATTACAGCTATGGTGCTGGTTCTATTTGTACCTGTATGGTTTGCAAACTTAAAAGATTAGCCAAGGAATAGTCCGAAATAACCACCACCTTCTCCATAAGCAGCACAATCATTTTGGCATCTTTCGTTTTCTCCAAGCATCCTATGTTTGATCCAACCAAGAACTGAAGACAGCTAAAATCGAAACAAGGACTTAATCTGAAAACCTAGTATTTCCACCCATGCACGGTTTTGCTATGAAACCAAGTGAATGACCGACCAAGATGCCTGCAGTTAAAATGAATAAATAGAGCCGGCAAAAACGCGGCATTTAATGCATAGCTACTAGGAAAATTGTTTACGGACAGCTCGAAACCGCAGCCATGCAAATGCGGCGAGGTTTTCGCACCGAACCAAACGGCACGGCGTGACGCAGCGCGCGACGTAGACACAAAGCGAACAAAGCGTTAGGCAATTTATAGATGGGTCTATTTGCCCCCCGATCGCTAAATTACAGATGCACCACAAAAGCAATGCGCAATAAATAATTAATGAGGAGAGACTGTTGACAGCGTTATTACAACTGCACATATTCTTCATAACGAAACTGCGCACAGCCTGAATAGCCAAGCGCGGCTGTCTAGCGCTCGGCCAATTTTCGAGGACTAGAGCTGCCGGTTGCTCAAACGCTAATTCGGGCTGGCGAAATTTCACTAACCATTTTTGATAAAAAAAAAATCAGTGCACTGTCTCCGGAAGATATGCATTCAGGATCTGGTTCATCAAAACTAGGTCGATTGAGACTAATTTACAGAACAGATAAGAATACTCTTCAGGGAGTACAACGCTCTATGGAATAAGAGCGTGATATGGAAGGAACACCATACTTATCTCCTAATTTAGAGCTAAACAGGACCCAAAATCACAGCATCGTTGTTTACTTGTATCTGCGATTCGATACCAAGATATGGATGGATCAACTTCTTTCTAGTTCTCTACAACAGACAAGTTGGAAGAAAATATATATAACATCGACTTACTCAGCATTTCACGTCAAGCTTCTTCACGTTAACCGTTTGGTTGCAACAATAGCGAAATAAATAATCCGCACAAGCAAAGCTTCCCAAATCTGTTTTTACGCAACTTGCGTACTTGTAATGTGATTGCCTCGTATTTACCTTGATAATTCGTTATCAATAATAATTTGGTATAAATTGGATCATACCTTTTTGCATCTTTAAAAACAAAATTCGTAATTACTTTCGGCGGCAATCAACATCTAAGAGTCCTTGAAAAATTATTGGCATGGTATGATGTGCAATTTTCTTTAGTTTTTTTAAATTTTCTGTTTCTGCGTTGTTCGACTGGCGCAATCAAATCAAAATGTGCTCAATAGAAAAGAATGTAAGTATGACCGACTTATTTATTTATTTAGAACAGAACTAATAAGAACTTTAAGAATATATCTTGTATTCATTAGTAAAACTTTCAAAGCAACCCTTTATAATACACATCACATACATAACTTTCAATTCATTGTGATATTTTTGCTTTTTGGCACTTTTATAACCAAAGAATTGTTGTCCAAATGACCGAGTTATCATAAGGTTCTATGCTCATTATTTCCTGTTCATTGACTAGACTAAACCATGTCATTTTTTTAATTATGAAATTAAAAATTGTTGATTTTTTTGTCTAAATTTTTATTTTTCCTAACTTCAGATTTTTAAAAGGTGTAAGCAAACAGGAAGAGATAAAATAAAATCTGTGATATTTTTAAACTTTGTTGAAAGATATCTTATCCATGTATCTTAGACAGATTATCACCGTTAGCGGCAGCCGCTACATTTCAGGTCAATGTTCTTTCTATTTTATTATTAAAAACTAGAAGCCTGGAAAGGCGCAAATCCAAGCAAACAGAGTCTAGCCTAAGAAGCTTGTGGTGTACCAAAAATATAACAAACATTTATAGTTGAATTGTTGAGATTATAGTGAAACTGCCACACCCTACGTGTATCTGTTGCATACTTCGTTATACACACTTACTTATAGATTATCGATAGAATTTCCTATGTTGAATCTCCATTGCTGATGATTTGAGGCTGTTCAAAATTGATAATCATCGAGAGATAAAATTAAAAAGTAGAAAAATCGGAGTGTCTTAGTTTTGCTTGGTCTCGCTACTCAAATCTTATGTGGACACAGCCACTATTAGAAGCAGCAAGATTTGTTAGCGGTATTTTAGGGGAAAAGTCGTAACTTGACGCACTGTCTAAAACACAGCAACATAGTAGAAAAACTAAATATATTAGAAGTAACCCCTATCTCACAAAATGAACCAATTCCGATGATCCGTTCAGTATCTTAACAAAGTTACACCTTAGAAATGAAAAGACTCGCATATAACAAAAAGTAAATTTGACTGAACGCTTATATAAGATATAAGTAGGCGCAAATACGTTCTATTTTTAACTGTCTGGAAAGCCTTTAATTCTAAAATAATAGGAAGTATAGTATAAAATAATGTAAAACTACAGTAAAAGTCCAAAGAAGACATCATGCTTCTTTAGTCATACTAGGAAAGAAGAATAGTGACATATAATGGCACAATTCACATTTTATTCCACGAATACACAAAACGCTGACCGGAATCTATCAAATAAGACACCACTACATTTCAAGTGCAATATTGGTCAAAAAAGAATTTAAAAGAAAACTCATTTGAAATGTCCAAATAAGTCATCCCTTCACTTTAAATATAACGTGAAAAATGGATGAAAACGATGCCATGAGTAACTCTTTATTTCAAGGGCTATCGAGAATTTATAAGAATCCAAATAACGTAAACAAACATAAGTGAATTATAATGGTACCATTACCATATATTTACACCAAAGGTATGAAAAAATGTTGGCTTAAATGTATCAGGAAAAAATTCATAAGACCCAATAAATCATCAATACCACGTCAAGAACAATGTGAAAGGGATTCGGTGAAGTATAACGGCATCATTGACATCCATTTATTTCAAAAACACTAAAAGGTGCCAGCCAGAATGTATCATAAAATATTTCTAGGGACAATCCATTCCAAATGTCCAAATAAGTTATTGCCTTACATCAAGTCTGATGTGGAAGAGAAGGGATAAATTCAACAACGGCACCACGATCTGAATCAATGCTACTATAATATAACATGCAAGAGAAGATGTGAATAACAACCCTCTTGCATTATTTCTTCCAAAGATAAGCAAAAATGTTGTTTGGAAGGTGTCAGGATTAAGTTAGGAAACGATTCATTTCAAATGTCCAAATAAGGCGTCATGCCAATTCAACTGTAATGTCGAAGACGGCGGGAGTGAGTTATGACGGCACCATTGAGATCGATTTATTCTAAAAATATTCACAAATTTGGAATCGTAGAGACACCATTGATATCTGTTTATTTCAATAATGTTGGACAGAATGTGTCAGAATAAAGTTCAGGAGCAAGAATTCCAAATGTCAAAATAAGCCATCTTTTTACTTTAGATGCATTGTAGAAGATAAGGGGTAAATTATAACGGCGCTCTTGAGATAGATTTGCTAAATATACAAAATAATGCTGGTCAGAATATATTAGGAAAAACTTTAGGAAGCTACCATTCTACTTCAAGTAATGGGTGAAAGAAAAATAACTGTTGGGCAGGGAAAAAATTGCGCCAGGAAAAAATCAGAAGACAACCCATGACAACAGCCCAAACAAATCATTATAACGGCACTATTGTCATTTATTTGTTTTCAAAAATACCAAAGAATATTGGGTGGGGACGCGGTGGCTCAGGTGGTTCAATCAGTTGGCTCTGTCCTCTAGCCGGCGGGCGCGAGTTCGAGTCTCGCTCAACCCATGGGTGTGTGTGAATGTCCTAGTATTAAGTGCATGTTAGTGGGCACAATAAGCTCTCGAGGCTGCAGTGCCTGTAAGTGCGCAAAAAAAAATGATCAGAATACATCGGACAATAGTTCAAGAGACAACCCATTACAAAGGTTCAAATAGGTCATTCCCCCCACATCAAATTCCACATTACATTTGATGTGGGGGAATGAACATAAGTAAAATGTAACGACACCATTAAAGCCTATTTATTTAAGGACAAAAAAATATTGGAATGCATCAAGAAAAGTTTAAGGGACAACCCATTCCAGCTGTCCAAATAAGTGATTACTCTTCTTCAAATGTGATGTAAAAGATAAACTTTAAATTATAACACCATTAACATCTATTTACACCAAAGGTAAGTAAAAATCATCTTTTCCAAATTTTAAAACCGCCGCTCTACTTCAAGTGTAATATATAAGAATAGGGTGAATTATATCGGCAATATTAACACGTAATTATTGTAAAAATACTTAAAATGCTGACCAAAATTTATTACAAATGAATTTAAAGACAACCCATAACAAATGTTCAAATAAGACATCGTCCCACTTCAAGCGACATCTATTTACGTCTAAGCTACTCATAAATCTTGGGAAAATGCATGAGAATAAGGTTCTAGAGACAGCCTATTCCAATCGTCTAAATAAGCTATCCCTTCACTACAAGAGTAATGCAAAAATTTAAGTTATAACGACTCTATTGATATCTATTTATTCAAAACAAACAAGTGCGGAAATGTTAACCAGAATGTATTAAAAAAAATTTAACGAGCAACCAATTCCAATTCTCCAAATAAGCCATCCAATTCAACTACAATGTGGATGAGAAAAAATAATCATAACGATACCACTGACATCTATTTATTTCTAAAAATACAAAAATGCTGATCAGAATGTGACAGGAAGAAGTCCAAGAGGCAGCTAATTAGAAATGTTCAAATAGGGCACCATCGCACTTTAAGTTTAATGTGAAAGAGAAAGGTGAGTTATAACGGCTCCACTGATATCTATTTTTTCAAAGATTCGTAAAAATGCAGATCGGAATGCATTAGAAAAAAGATCAGAAGACTGCCCATTCGAAAAGTTCCAGTAAGTCACTATTTCACTTTAACTGTAATATGCAAAAGGAATGATTATGACGGAAATATTGGCATACATTTATTTCCAAAAATAATCTACAAAATTAATTAGGATTGAATCTAAGAAGACGTCGTCCAACTTTAAGTCGGATAAGGGATGAGTTAAAATAGTACCAATAACATCTATTTATTTCAATGATCCACAAAAATGATGGCTAGAATGTATTAGAAAAAAGTTTAAGTGACAACCTATTTGAATGAGATGTGGTAAATTATAGCGACATCATTAAAGTCAACTTACTCCAAAGATATGTAAAAAAAAGTTGGCCAAAATGTACCAAAAAAATATTCAGGGATAACCCATTACAACTGTACAAATAAGCTAACTTTCCATTTCAAGCGTAATGTGAAAAATAAGGGGTAAATCATAATGGCACAATTTACATCCATTTATTCCAAACATACATAAAAATATCAGCTGAATGCTTTGGGAAAAGTTTAGGACACAACCAATTCCAATAACGCAACTAACACCTATTTATTCCAAAGCTAGACAAAATATGCAGGCCAGATGTACCCGGAAAAAGTTCAAGAAACAATCCATTCCCAATGTACAAATAAGTCATCATGTCACTTCAAGTGTAATATCGAAGAAGAGGGTGAGTTATGATGGCACCAATGACATCTATTTACTTCAAACATACAAAAAAATGCAGACCAGAATATACCGTCGCCATTCAATTATTTCTAATTCAAAGACACTCTATTGCCTAGAATGTACAAGAAAAATTTCCAAACGTCCAAGTGGGCCTTCCTTTTACTTTAAATCTCTTGTGAAAGGGGATGAATGAACTCTAATGACACCGTTGATATCTATTTATTCCAAAGATACACAAATGTTCGCCACAACGTATTAAAGAAATTTAAAAGACAATCAATTCCAAATGTCCAAATAAGTCAGCCTTGCATTTCAAGTGCAATGTAAAAGAAAATATATAATTAAAATGGTACAATTAACATGCATTTATTCCAAACATGCGCAAAAAAGTTTAGGAGGGACCGCTACTACTGACATTTATTTATTTCAAAAATGCGAAAAATGCTGTCCGGAACACATCAGGAAAAATTTAAAAATAGTCTATTCCAAATATTCAAGAAAATTATAATATAGCAGGGGAGTTATTATGACGCCAATATTGACATACATTTATTTCCAAAAAATAACTTCAAAATACAATAGAACTGAGTTAAAAAAGACAACCCAATATTCATGGGATGAATTATAATGGTACCAGTAATATCTCTTTTCTCCAAAGATACACAAAATGGTGGCTAGAATGTATTAGAAAAAACTAAGGTTCAACCTATTCCAAATATCCAAATAGGTCATAATTCCGCTTCAAGTATAATTTTGAAGAGAAGTTGGTAAATTATATATTGGACAGAACGTAGCAGAACTAAGTTCGAAAGAACCCATTCCCAATAACCAAATAAATCGGCCTTTTAGGTCAGTTCTATGTGGAAGGCGAGGGGTAAGTTATAATGACACCGTTGACATCTTCTTATTCCAATGTTGGACAAAACATATTAAAACAATTTAGAAAGCAGCCCAAATAAGTCATTTCAAATATAACATGAAAGAGAATAGGTAAATTATAACGACACAGTTTATTCCAAACATACGGATGCGCAAAAACGTTGGCCAGAATGTATTAAGAGAGCATTCGAAAGACAACCCATTCCAAATGTCTAAGTAAGCCATCGCCTCACTCCAATTATAATGTGGAAGACAAGGGGTGCATTACAACGACACCACTGGTATCTATTTATTCCAAACAGACACAAAAACGCTGACCAGAAATTGAAAAATTCCAACTTTCCAAACAAGCCATAATTCCACTTCAATTCTTTCTGTTTCAAAGATACTCAGAAATACTGGCTGGAATGTAGCAAAACTTATGTTCCGAATGTCCAAATAAGGCATCTTTTTACTTTAAGTTTCATGTGGAAGAGAATGTGTGAATGTAACGAAACTGTTGACATCTGCTTATTTCAAAGATAGGCAGAAATGTTGGCCACAATATATTAAAAAAAATTGGGAAACAACCCATTCTCGATGTCTAAATAAGACATCCTCCCACTTCGAGTGCCCTATAAAAGAAAATGGGTAAATTATAACGGCACAATTATCTTGCATTCATTCCAAAAATGTTAGCTGAATATTTTAGGGAACAGTTTAGGAGACAGTCGATACTATTTATTCCAAAAATGTGAAAAATTCTGACCCAAATGTATCAGCAAGAGGTTTAGAAGACATCCTACATCAAATATTCGAATAAGTCATTATTCCACTTCAAGTGTAATATGTAATAAATGCTAATGGCATAATTAAAATCACTTAGTCCAAAGATACGTAAAAAAAAGTTGGCCAGAATGAATCAGAAGGTAGTTCAGAGGACAGCTCATTCCATTTGGCAATACAAGCCTTCCCCCACTTCAAGTGCAATGCGAAAAGGAAGGGGTGAATTATAACAGCATCACTGACATCCATTTGACACACAGATACGCAAAAATATTGGCTAGAATTTAGAGGACAACCTATTCCAATTGTTTCTCAATTTTAGGTTTAAAGAGGTGAATTATAAGAGCACCATAGAGATCTATTTATAGCAAACATGCGTAATAACGCTGTTTTTTTTCAAATAAATTAACTTTCGGCTTTAGGTGGAATGGCATCCATTTATTCCAAAGGAACGCTGAAATGTTGTCCAGAATATATCAGAAAAAATATCAAGAGACAGCCTATTGGAAATGTCTAAAGTCTAACATCTAAGAGAAGGAGTGAATTATAACAGCACCATTGACATCCACTTAAACCAAATATTCGCCAAATATTGCCCAGATCGTACCAAAAATAAGATTACGGGGCAATACATTCCAGATATCCAAATAAGCCAGCATTGCCCTTCAAGTGTAAAATGGAACCGTAATGTGGAAGAAGAGATAAATTATGACAGCATCATTTGCATCTATTTGAAGCACAGATATGCAAAAATGTTGGCCAGAATATATTAAAGGACAACCCATTCCAGTTGTCCAAATGAGTTACTCCTTTATTTCAAGTTTAGCCCGGATGAGTAGGGGTCAATTATAAAGAGCATCATAGACATCTGTTTATTGCAAACGTACGCAATAATGCTGTCCATAATCTCTCAAAAAAGTCAACTTTCTATTTTAGGTGGAATGGTATTTATTTATTCCAAGAATACACTGAAATGTATCAGGGGACAACTCATTCCAGTTGTCCAAATAAGTCATCATTTCCCTTCAAGTGTAATGTCTAAAAGAGGGGGTGAGCTATGACGATACCACTGTCATCCATTTATTCAAAAATGTTAACCAAAATTGATCAGAAAAAATGACAACCCGCACAAGACTAAAGTTTCAGACGTAGTACCTATTCAGATACTTTCATTTTTTTGGACTAAAATTATTTCAAGAAAACCCCACTCCAAAATGTTAAGAAGGTAAAGTGCCCAATTGTAAAAGTGATGATAGTTACTCTGGATCTATTCGCCTTAATGTTACTATTTTTCATTTTTAGCAAATATTTTATGAGAAAATCAAAGTGATTGTATAAAAATTACCCAATAAACTGTTTCTTTCGTTTTCTGTTCAAACTTTGTAAAAGAGCCTTGTATGTAATTTGTCAAAAATATAATTTTAGCAAAACTACTTTTTTAACACAATTAGGAGCTTTTACAATATATTATTTGGATTTTTTATTTTTTTGTTTTTTTTTACTATGTATTTTTTAATGCTATTGTTTTAAATTTTTGTGAGCAGTGTCTGGTACCAAAAGTAGCCATTTATGGGCAAGGACGTGGTGGGGGGCTTCCGGCGAAAATTTTCGGAAAAGCCGATTTTCGCGAACGGGGTAGCAAGGGCCCGCCGGGCGCCCCGCGGCCGGCGAAAAGCCGCGACAAAGCCCCTGCAAGATGTTTGTTCGAACTGCCACAACGGCGAGTTATCTACGCACACGGCTTAGCCCACTGGAGTTAGTTTTACTATTTGTAATCAGTTGTCAGCGGCACTCGGTAAAGTCCAGTTAAAAATTCGAGATTGCATCCTTGGCACCGCGCGAATTCGCGTTTGCCGGACGGTCGCTCGCGCGCTTGGGGTTTGTGCAGCTCAGGGTGTGTGCCCGGCCTCCTCGCTCTGGATTGTTATGTGAGTCTTTCGCTTTTTTCCAAGCCGGCGGCCGCCGCGCCGCTCCCCGTCCGGGGCGCTTCCTGCGGGAGCCCCGTCTAGACTGCGCATTCAGCCGCGTGGATGGCGAAAAAATCGCAATAGCAAACCGGTTGCTCGCAAAACGCGCCGAATAGCTGGGGGACGCTGCTAGGGAGAACCCTTTCATCCCGCTGGGGTCGCGGCCCTGGCCATTGTCGTCTTCGCGAAGGCGCGAGGGGCGACCCGCCGATCTCGCCGCGACTCGCCAGATTATGAAACGGAATTTTTTCGATACCTCGCCTAGCAAAATTCAGAAACTTTATTTTCCCTAAACAAAAAGTGCCCCGGTTAATTGTTTGGCCTACGCGACTGGTTTTTCCGTTTCTAGCTTACGAACTCGTTCTAATCTCGCAATGAAGTGAATCCCGTCGAGTCTTGATAAAAAATTGGCCAATCTTGGACTCGAGAAATTAAAAACGGACATTCCGTAGAATTTTTTAAACAATTAAAAAATTAAACATTTAACATGGTCCTGCAGCTCGGCAAATTGCGCGAACATCGAGCTTTTTCATCGTAAATCTTTAAATTCAGCCGTCATTGAAGTTGGGATTTTTCAGCAACAGGTTGCTGTATTTTGTTCAAAATTTAACGCCCCAGCGCAAATTTGTTGCAACAATGAGCGCAGGCGGGCGTTTTTTGCTAACATAGTACGGTTTAACGAATTTTCAAGCTCCATCTTATCAAAATTTCGAGATTTTTGGTGACGTATGGGGAATGGGCGCTCCAACTGGATTTTGAGGCGCAATTGCCGCTTTTCTGAAGATCTAAAAATAGGGGAGCGAAAGTATTTTGGTGTAATTTTTTACGAATCGTGCAAAACTTTACGGCGAAACCAACTTAAAAGGGCAAACGCAACCCCCAACCCTGCAACCATTTTTTCCAATTTAAAAGGCTGCGCTGCTCCCCGTGAAGCTTTTTTTGAAAACTTTTGATTTATATATATTTTGATGTTTTTAATTCTGTACTAGGAATTTTTGTGTTAGAGAATTTCTTGAATTTTTACTTTAGTTCTCAGCAAGCTATTAATTCAGTAACAACATTTTGATCAGCTTATTACTTATATAATATTATATTTTGGAAAAACTTTAAAAACTTCAACAAGCTGTGAAATTAAAATTTTTTAATACCCACTACACTGAGATTACATTTAACGCTACATTTTTCTCGTTTGGAGCAAAATTACCTTAACCATACCGTTAACTGTGCAAAATAAACCAAAATGGCGCCCTAAAGCTTCCGCAGAGAGCTCCCGCAGAACGACCTTTGCCCTTTTTCAGTTCTTTCAAAAATCAATAGTTATCTAATTGAGTATTCTATTGCAAAATGTACCTGCACAGTTCCTAAGCAAAATTTGTTAAGTTAATTTAATTACACTTACATTATGAAAAGAACTTTTGAACTTCTCAGTAATAGTAACAAGATTTTAATGGAATATCCCAACGAAAGGCGGGCTCTTAAAAATCCCGACACCTTCAGGACTGCTTGTGCCTTAGTACCTTAGCAAACGGAAGCTTTAATAAAAATTTTACATTTCTTGAATATTCCACAAATTGCTGAAAATAAAAAATGTCTAGAGATTTCAAAAACCGTCGAAGGAAGCGTGGTGATAGTGATGAACATGGTAAAACGGAAAAAACTGCCGAAAGCGTGTGCGTAGAAGGCAAACTGAAAAAGTCTCAGACAATTGGCAAAAAGGCAAAACTAGAGTAGGACTAAAGAGCTTCAAACTGCATTAGGTAGTAAAGAAGCTTTAAGAATTCATTCAAATACGTCATTTTGGATGATGAAGCCTACCGCTCAAAATTTTGAATTACATTTGCAATCAAGATTTTTATGCAGCACCAAGTTGTCGGGGTGTTCTTAAATACTGAAAACGTAAGTTAAGGGCAAAGCTTCTTCAAAAGTTTCTTGCCCGGTAAGCAATCTGTACGTGTGATCTGAGGAGGACTCCCTTCATCTCTTCTAGAAGCTTGAGCACTGAGATGTACCGTCTATTTTGACGAGTTTCTTTACGCATACAATCTGCCCTGTCTAAAAGGGCACAAAGTTTTCTTCCATTTAGATGAGTGCCAGACAATCTGCCAATGCTCCCAAAAATGTGGAGTAAAACTCTAGCGAATCAACTCCATTATTTATCTTAACCAACTTTGTAACCCTTTCAAAAAATGGTTAGTTCTGTACTTTTGTGTTGATTGAGTCATGCTAAAAAGTTGCTAGATGTTACGCTTCAGCCGCCTTGGTTTGTCAGTTTCGTTCATTAGTTTATTGTCTAGATTATTACAGTAAATAGGAGGCGATTGGCGGATTTGGGTTTAGATGCTAAAATAAACTAAGAACACCGCTTGCAAGTAATGCTTCCACGCAGGGTGTTGGACCTCACCACCAACTATTATTATATTTTTACTGAAGTTTTATACTTCACTTTTCACTTCAAATAACTATTTGGCGGTATAATTCTAGTTTGGATTTACTTCCTATCATCCAATATAATTTAGTGAGTTTAAAGCCGACTTGTTTCCGTTTGGTGATGGTCTGAGTTAACCGGCGCTCTAGATGTAGTCGATCGCATTCTACATACCTTAAGCAATCTTAAATTTTGTTCATATGAGCTCTTAGTTGCAGGTTCGGGCCTTTTTTTCGGTAGTTACCTTGATGTTGGAAAGTCAGCTGTGCATAACAAATACAAAATCGTCCCTAACGTGCTGCCCTGTGGGACTTCTAATGGTTTAGATTGTAGCCACAAAATTTCTTCTTGAAGTTTCACGTGAAAATTTGTCTAAGATTGCAGCTGAGCAGCATTTCTTCCCTTTTAAGTTTCTATGAACTCTTTTTTACTATTTAGGGCGTAAATCTTGAGAAAATTGCAGTTGAATTGCTGATAGAGCGGCGTAGAGGTTGCGTCGAAAGAATTTCGCGCAATTTTAGTTATTAAGTAATTAAGAAAAAGAATTATCTGTATCAAGATATTGTCGTGGCTGCCTTACAATAATTTTTAAATAGCCGGATTTGGTCGAACTCGCCCTTCATTTTAAACTTTTGAAAAATTGCAGAGATGGGAGTTCTTTATAATTCCATTTAGTAGTATATAGCATTAAGCATTTTACTTCGTTGCACAATATTGCAACAACATTTTGGCTTTACTTTTTAACTTGATTTCAGACCGTGCAATTTCTAAAGCCTTTTTAATCCAATACAACACAATTTGTTTACTGCAATTGTAGCAACCGCTGAAAAAATTATAGAAACGTAGACTTTCTTGGTATAAGCAGAAGGAAAACCAGCAACGTATTACAGAGTTCACCAATTCGTGGTTGCATTTCATAACTAGGTATTCTTACTACAATAGGGGATTATCTTAATAGCTAACAGTAATTATAAGCGAAACGATTTGTAAGAGTTAATAACAACACGTTTTTTGGCACACAAATATATTGGCCTAATCACGAATTTCACAATAATAAAGCAGTTCACTTTATTTTATTTATTAAACAAAAGTTTAAAATATGTCTAATTGATTACAATAGAAAGAACAATTTTAAACTTTATTCTCGCTCCTCCAACTTCATTCGAATTTATATATTGTGCCCTCCGTCGTAGTCATACTGAAGCGCCATCTGTCAGCTTTACAATGCACCTCAAGAAGTACTCGTGACGCCAAGGTAACCTAAGCGTTACCTAACCATTTGCGTTACTTTCTTCTTTTAGAGTTTCAACAAAAAAAGGTGCCACTACAGCCCGGAAAATAATTTGTGCAGCTTTATAGAAGCACCACATGACGTCAAACATCCTGGACAGTCAAAGAAAGTGTAATACAGAGAATTGTAATAACGCTTGGAAGATGATTACTTCAGCAAAGAGTCCCTATACAAGTTGGGGAAGACTTACAAGCAAGCCGTTAGGTTCCTCACAAATTCATACCTAAGATGCTACAATTCATATTTCATTGTGCTGTAGTGTGAGCTGTCACAAAAAAGGACTGTTTGGGAGAGTTCAAAGAGTATACCCTCCACTCCAGAAGATATTGCTCGTATATGATAGGATCACAGAGGGGACGTACACTTTGAGTAGCTTTTACCTGGTGAAACTGTAACTGTTGCGCGTTACCAGCAGCAACTGATTGTGCTGGAGGCAAAAAGGACTTATACCGGTAAAAAATAAGGAAATTTGACTTTAGAAAAACGCCACCAAAACGGTTTTAGAAGCGATCACCAACCTGGTTGAGAGGTTGCTACTTGAGATTGTCACATCTGCAGATCTCCACAACGTCATCTGAAGAGCTGAAAAAAGTCTAGTTGAGTCTATCAAATCCAAATCACGCCTTTTTTTAAAGGTTAGGTTAAGTAGTCAACTTTTTAATAAATTTCACAATTCAGTAAAAATTAGGTAAAGGCTATGATATTGCTATGTCGTTAAGCGAAAGTGTGACCAATGAGAGTTCAAAGAGACAAAAATCGCGGGTGTATCCAAGTACATCTATTCCAGGAAAATATCTTGTAACCGTTGTGCTTTACCACTAACAACTAATGCGTACTAGTGACGCACTGGGTGAAAAAAAGAAGGACTATACATCATCAAAACATCTTTGGAAACAATATCGATCTGGATTAGGTGATTTTGCCCTTTTAAATCTTGCTGAAACCAGTTTCACTTCAGTCGAATACGTCGAAAAAATCTAGTTGAGTTTATCAACTCCAAGTCACCCCTTTTTTCAGAAGTCAAATTCTGCAACTCATCTAAAGATTGCGCGAATTCTTTCAAAGCAAGGGGGATTATTTTGAAGATTAGCTTAAGTGGTTGACTTTTCAACATTTTTTATTTCTCGCTCCAATAAAAAGGCGAAAAATTTGATAATATAAAAAGAATTATAAAACGACTTCTACTGTTTTATATTTAGATAATGTAATAAGGCAACGACCTTCAACACTTTTTTTAAGTTACCAATGAATAGTATTATGGGCAATAAGAACGCGTAATTTTTATCAAACAACAATAATAGTGAGGCTCTAACGCCCTACTAGAGAGCATGGCCTACGAATTGACAGGTTAAGGCCTTCATAGGTTCGTTCTCTCTGACACAGAATGTGTTATTACTCTTTGTTCGAAGTGAACGCAATTATTTTTAGTGGCTGAGCCCAGGATTGAACCTGGTTCCGACCGCACCGCAGCCAAGCACCCCATCCGCTAGGCCACCCTGGTACGAATATACCAAATGGTGCACTAATTTTTTCTTATGCGTTATTTACATCATTTTCCATTATGCAATATAACAATCAACCAACAATGTAACAAAATAATGGCCCACATTTATATTTTTTAATTTGTAATCCGTGGAAAATCTCTTTTGGTAACTTAACAGTACTTCGAGTAAATTACCCTCATTTAGTCTATCATTTTTTTAAATAACCATGGTAACAATTCAAGTTGCAGGCTTTACAATCACAACCGAATTGTTAGCTGCCTTAATAGCTCTCTAATTTTTATCTTTTGGTCCTCTAGGTAGCTAATTCCTCTGAATTCCAGCAAATTAGAAGGAGAGCGGCGAATTCTTTTGCTTGAAGTCGGTCCATTGTAAAA
This sequence comes from Sinelater perroti, assembly GCA_036346155.1. Lineage (NCBI taxonomy): Eukaryota > Metazoa > Arthropoda > Insecta > Coleoptera > Elateridae > Sinelater > Sinelater perroti. The sequence goes on from JARFIY010000201.1 coordinate 10,412,027, forward strand.
ATTGTTCGATGCAGCTCCTCCAGCGAATTTTTAAGTACAGGTGTAAATCTGCGTGTCATTTTTTTCCAATCAAGTGGTCCAAGGTAATAGTCACACGACCCGGTGGCATGAAGAGCGCTCTGACGTCAGTTTATACAACTTATTTGCTTCCAGATCGAGGATTGCAATCTAATGTTTTTGCGCCGCCTTTTTGTTCGCACATTTTCACACGTCTAGCTTCTGCAATGACCGCGCGTTTTTGCTATTTGAAGGACTGCTAGGACACTTGCCGCCGCACGCGGCAGCTAGATCAGAAATTAAGCGCCAAAAGTGCAAATTCCAAATTGTGCTGCTGGTAAAGTAAAAGAAAGAAAACACAAAATAGTGTAAGGTGCCTTCAGCTGATTTCATTAGCAAATTTCGATAACATATAAATCTATCCGAAGTTTAGGCATTTTGTAGATCTAAAGCAGTAAAAAGAGAAGGTTTACACTCAAAAAGTCCCTGGTTCAAACCCCCAGAAAGTCTCGAATGCTCAGAATACTGACCTATTGGAGCAAGACCCGGCGTAATGTGCACGGCCATCAAAAATTCCGGCAGCAACGCCGCCTGAATGAAAGGAATATCAACTGCAACGGTAAAACAGAATAGACTAAGGCAAGACATGAATTCCAATCAAAGTTTAGGGGATTCCCTATAGAAATTGTTCTTCACTCAGGTAGCAATGATCGATTGCCCTAGTTATTGCTTTTCGTTCCTTGTCTATTGGAAATTTTTGCTCGTTTTTCTGAAGACCTAACAGGACTCGATACAAACTTGCCATTATGCGTTTCTAATGTAAACTGAAGAATCAACTAAACCGACAGTGTTATGAAACTAAAAAACATTTGGTTTTGCACGGGAAATAGTAATTATAATCCTTAAAAGAGTTGAAGGTTATTTACATTTGTTCGAAAAGAATCATCAATAGCAAAGAAAAACTAAAATAAAAGGGCAAAATTCCACAAATATTAACATAACAAACACACTCATGGTCTTCATCTCATCCTAAGACAATTATTAAGACCAAAGATCAATAAAAGTAATTGAATACCCTTTAAAAAATCAAATCATTATATATAATCTTAAACAATAACAACCATAAATTGCAAAAACCCCTAAACCCTTAATGAGAAAGAGTAACACATTGAATGATCCCTATAAAAAAATTCGTTTGACTTGTAAGGTCATAAGACTAGGGGAGATAAAGTACAGTTAAGGAGATCCATATATACCGGTTACGTTAGGTTGACGCAAAAGGCGTGTTTGGGTAGCAAATTACATTTTCGAAGCAACTAAACTGTTTTCCATAAAAAATAAGGCAACGCCTGGCTGATGCGACGATACTGAAGGTCAAGATGTAATATGGGATAATATGGTCCAAAATTGGTTAAAAAAATTCCGAAGGACAATAAGCCTGCAATAAACCTGCTAATCTCGGTCAAGTCAACAGACAGTGCTTTAATACCAGAGCCAGGGGTTAATGCGTGAAAATAATTGCTTGGCGGATCTCAAGCTCTTCGATTCACGATCTTCATAATGCTAATGCAACTTCTTTTCTCGAAAGAATGCGACTACACGAACTAAGAAAAATTCTTTTGGTAAAGCTCTCAGTAACAGTCTCTAATACTCGTAAAAACAGATCGTCTTTAACAATGATATACTTATTGTTGTTTGAAGCTTCTTAATCACATTATCTTCGGTAATTTTTTTCATTACAAGCAAGAGGCTGGTAGTATAGTGAATCAAGATAACTTAAGTTTTGCCCTTGCTGGCACTACACTTACTTCTTGCTTTTTTTCTGTGCTAGACGTCTTCTACATAGTTCTCCACTTTTCTATAAGTTGCCCTCTTCTCATCTGTTGGAAGTCTCTAGCATTTTACTGAGTCATGGGTTCAGTCTATGGTTCTGTTGTCGAAATACTATAGGATATCGTACTACTGAAAATTAGTTCAAAAAAAAATTCATTAACAGCAATGTCAACTTTCTGTATTTAATACAAAAGCTTTAATTACCTTACAATTGTCATAGGAGCTTAGACCACCCTGACAAAGAATAAAGCGTCACTTGCATAAAGTAGCTAATATTAACATACAATGCAAAAATGCAGATTAACGCATGCAAAGAATTACCTGACATATTCGATTCGCCATCTTCATGCTCTTGGTGTTTGCTATCTTTGCGCTTTTGTTCTTAGATTTGTATAAGTTGTCCATAAAGATATTGAAAATAATTTTAAAAAACTCTCGTTGCCAGCAGCTTGCTTTTATTTAACACATTTTTTTCGGGGTCAGCAGCATATTGTCTACTTGACACATTTTCCCTAAAAAAGCGACTACATTAATATAATAGAAATTCTTTTGTTAAAGCTCTCAGTAATAGTCTTAAATATTCAGGAAAAAGCTAAAAAATTCTCGCTATGAGCAGCCTTTTTCTAGTTGATACAATTTTTTTCTATCGGGAAAAAACAATTGCGTCAACGCAGGAGGAAATGTTTTGTCCAAGATTTCAGTCATAAAAAACAGGTAACTTTTAATAACGTTACACTTCCTTTTAGTGTTCTGAAGTTTTTCACTCACATTATCTGGGGTGACTTTTTCATTATAACCAAAATGCCGGTTGACCAGACTTCGATAGTACAAAGACATGTTGCCTAAATACAGCAAGGCAACTTGTATTGTGCTTTGCAATTTTTGCCCTTGCTAACACTGCACTTTCTTTCTTCTTTCTTTCTCTATCTTGTGTTAGACGTTTCCAATACAGTTCTCCACTTTTCTTGAAGTCGTCTTCCCATCCCATCTGTGGAAATCCCTCAGTTTTCTTTTTATTAAGTCAGAGCCTCCATTTCCACCCAACTGTGCTCGTTTACGGTCAAATTGTACGGCTCAAAATTAGTTTAAAAAATTTATTATCACGCCAATCTTTAAATGCGACTTTGATTCGGACGTCGTTCTATATTAAATCGAGAAGCTTTACTTCAAGCTGTTGAAATATCCACAGCCATAAGCACCCGACAATTATCACAAAAGGTTGGACTATTCCGATAAATAAGAAGCAATTTTTTTTCATTATAAGTAAGAGGCTGATGGTATGGTTCAGCAAGGAAATTTACCTGTATTGTGTTCTACAATTTTTGCTCTTTCTTCTTCTTTTCAATTTCCTTGCTTGCCTCTCCAGTTAACCTGTGAAAAGCCTCTAGCTTTTTTACTGAATCATGAGAACTTGTAGTCGAAATGACCCTACGGTCCAAAATTGTTTCAAAAATTCATTAACAGTGAAGCTGTGTAGTAAATTCAGAAATTTTTTTCAAGTTATCAAAACAGAGGATGCTTTAACGCAAGAGCAACCTAAACAGTAGGTTAATGAGTGCAGACAATTACTTGACAGTCTTTCGAATCTTCACCTCTTTCGCTGAATTACTATCAGTAACGAAAGTAGATCAAACCAACGATTAAGTAGGGGTTAAGCTACAGAAACTGTTATAAAACAATATTTTTAGGCCAAAGTCATACTTTGCGTCGGGTGGAACTATCTTGATTTGGTTTTGCAGTCCAGGTTTACAGAATATATACTGTCTAGGAACAACGATACCATGGCATCACTTAAGCAAAGACAGGTGTTGTGACAAAGATTGGGAGAACTTGATATAATTGAATTTTTACTTTACCCTGCGTATAGCCTTGATTTAGCACTGTACGATTGCCGTCTATTCCAAATAATGGCTCACTCGCTGGCTAGACGCTATTTTTTCAGGCAGAAGAAGGGTATTGGCAGTCTTTGTTTCCAAAACACAAGAGTGGTATCAACAATGCATAAAAAACTTGGCTCATAGATGGATTTTTTAATTTTATACTACCCTAACAACAGATGATATTTTCTTGAATTTTATAACATAAAACAAGCGAAAACTTGCCCTAGCAAAAAACAAAAATACAAAAAATTCTACTGTCTTTAAAGAAATGGAAATCGATCAAGTCAATTATCCATTTAAAGACTAATACAAACGTACTAAGAGATATGTAAACTAAAGTTCAAGTATTAGGGGAGCAGAATAAATTACATATTTATTAAAAATTAAAAATCAATTGAAAATACAATGAAAAGATCATACAATTACGTATTGGAGACTAGAGAGATTCAAATTGTGGAATGTTCTTTAAATACCAAGAGTCAGTAAATGAACTAAAATAGCTGGAGCAATAAGACTATCAAAGATTTACAACAATAAATACTAATGTTTAGAGCAGCATCACTTCATTATTTAAAAAAAAATAGAAAAAATATTTAATAAGCCCTATATCAAAACGACAAAATTATAAATTACAAAGCTCAACAGTTGTAGCAACAGAAAGAGGTGAATGCAAAGCCTTATAAGTAATCTGAAGAAACGTACAGCAAAACAGACTAATGAAGACTTCATTTTTGAATTTTAACAATCAAAACTGTAAAAGGAGGGCCATAGCAATAAAGGCCTAAAAGAACATTAAATTTTGAAAATGGGAGCAAAGAAATATCTACTGAATCCATTGATATAGATATAGTAAAAAATACCTTAAGAAATAAATAACAGTAAGCAACAAATCTTTTCAAAAGTTACCTAAAATCACTCAATCTTAAGGATCCAAGCAGCAGAAATAATTAACTGTAAATAATTTTAAAGATTTAAATAAAAACAAATTAGGAAAAAACTTAAAAAAGATAACAGACTTAAATCATGAGTTCCAAGAACACGAGTGGAAGTAGAAAGTTGAGATTTGTGCTAATTGGTAAACTATGGTTAAAATGGGAATATGAGTTCGACATGGCCATTTTTCAATTTCTTCTTTAACTATCTTTATACGTGCTGATTAATATAAAAAATCATAAGATGACGTCGTATTTACTTCCTTGCTTATATAGACGTTACAATTCTTGAAATCATCCAATCTAAGCTGCAGCAGCTTCTATCCCATAATTAATGCTCCCGCTGAAAAAAAGATTCCGCCCCTGGCGCCCGCGCACGTACCAGCGAAGGTAAAAACTGCAGGCTTCTTAATTAGAATTAGGGGCGGCGCGGGGCGCGGAGCCTTCTTCTACATTTCCGTGCTTTGATTTAAAATATTTGCTTTCGATTCAGTTTCGACTTATTTAACTTGGAACTCAAACGCCCTTTGTTCGGGGTAGCGGACGTGTTTATTTGCGCCGAGTATCGGCCGCCCAAATTCAAGTAAATGTTTTGCCAAGCTGTTTGCCGCCGTGGCCATCTTCGCGGCCAGGAGTATCGCTGCATTAATTAGAGGGGCGCGTGCTGCTAGGTGGCTCGAGAGCTGAGGGTTGCGCTAGGTGCCAATAGATTGATTGTCGGGGTGTTTTTGTCTAATTTCATGCTAGGCTGCTCTGGAGCTTAGCAACATTTGCTCTCAAGGTTTCATGTACTTTGTCTCACCAACGTGTTCCCTGACAAGTACTGGAAAATTGCCTTTTTTTACTTAAAATTGCTTAAGAGCCAAAGAAGCTTCTTTAATTTGGTTGGACACAACAATCAGAAGGAAAGAACTATCGACAGCTTCTTGTTCCTTAGTTAAGACGTTATTTTTTAGTATACTACTGTCAATTTTCGAACCATGTCTGACTTTTGTGACATCGAAGAAAAAAAGATTTCTTGGAGGCGAGGAAAAACTTCGTAGTTCAACTTGATGGCTATTTTAATGTATAATGTCCAATTGATTGATTAGGTTGCGAGAAGGTGTAGTGAATGATAGACCACCATGACCGTCATGGTATGTTGCCTATGGGCTTTTTCACAATTAAAGTACTGTCCGTGCGAATATCGTACGGAATCTACTTTTCACTACAGATCCCAATACGTCGAATAAGAAGCCATTCATTATCCTTGCATCTTGTTGGATTGTGTCAATTCATTCTAAACTCACCCGTCAAATTTTTGAACCTTTTTATTATTATGAATATGATGACTTATAGCCGCTTTGGATACGTTAAAACACTCCACAAAGCACTAAACAGTAATCGATGGATTTTTTCAACTGTCCATAATTCAATTTCCTTACATGAAATTTTTATTCCAAAATTGTAGCGCTCGTTCGTCACAGGTATCGTCGCCTAACGATTGGTTTGTTACTCTTCCTGCTATACATGCGTTTAATCCTAATGAAAAAGTAACATTACGTCAATATCCCTTGTTGAGAACACTTAACCGGCCATAAACTAACAGTCAAGATATCAACGCATATACACATCTTCTCGCAACAAAGTCACAAGTACGACTAACCAAACATTTGACATCTCTTATCTAAACGTACAAAGAGGGTTGTCAAACCACAAGAGTGGTACCAACCAGACCTAGATGATCTCTTATGGTATACTGTTACACTAGTAATTTATACGAAACAAAAATTTAGAAACTTTATCTAATCATACATATTTTACTACCGCGTTATTCAAAATACTCATCAAAAATGTGCATAGAAACTCGAACGTTTTTGTCATCCCTCAAAAACACAATAGAAGGTTTTTTCTTCAAGGACTCTCATCACTAATTGAGATTTCGTTTCTAAAGCATCGAAATATAATTTCTTCACTTTTAGTTTTAAGTATTTTAAAACCCAAGGCGATCCCATAAGAGAATTACATCCAGTACCGATACTAGCGCCTAGGCGACGGTATGGCGCCTTAGTGTGCAACAGATTAAGGCAGCATGAGAACTAATTTATAGTTGTTGGAGGATAGTTTCCACCATCCACGGTACCAATTGACCGAAAGTTAATGTTTCGTTGAGTCTTTCGGTGACCATTCCTCTTTGGTACGTCTTACTAAAATAGTAATATGCATATTGAACTTGTATATGTAGCACAGCATACTAGTGCCATCTAATAATATTTTTTCAGATTTTTTTATATTAAAAAGATTTTGAACACAAAAACTGAGTAAATGAATATGAAAGCTGTAAGATGCCAAATAAAAAATCTAATTGCTATTGTGCGAAAAGTCAAACAGCATAATTAAATAAGATAAAGACATCAAGTAATATAAGAAATATGATTTTAAAAAATGTGAAAAGATTGATCTTAATGTAGTCTTCGGTAGTCATTATTATTAGCCTTCAAGATCTAGATATTAATTACAGTGTATCTGTGTACAAATACTACATAAAGTGATAACTTAATGGTAAGGATGCAACGTAACGCTTGATCTGCGAACTGAGAGGTTAAGAATTTCCTATATTCGACTTCACTCCCTGGTCGCGCGTATCTTAGACGACCACATTATTACCCCTTCAATTACTTTTAGTGACTTAGTCCACCCGCCAGACATCTGAGCCTTAAGCTGCGTTGGCGCTCAAAATACTAGTTAGTTCTGGCTATACTAGAGGATGACGAGATTCATAAATTTGATTTTTTCATATAAAAACAGATCCTAAGGCTTGAAAAATTTAAAAAACATTTCTGGAACGGCAACTTCAAAAAAGTAGACTGAAATAAACTGTTTCAGTACATATAAAGACATATTATCTTTCCCTTGGATAATTTCGCAGATTAAAACGAATAAATCGAATAACACGCCGCTAATAACAAACATTTTCATTCTAAGAGAAAAGAGATGGTAATCTTGAAATAAGGGGTGACAATAAATTGTGGAAACAAAGCAGTACAAGTACTGGGGGGAAAGAACTGACAACCGGTCTCCAAAATTGGCCAAAGCCTATGTACACGAGGACAAGTGAGTTCGACGTCTGTTTTCAGCTCTAATGAAACCAGAAATTTTTGCAACACTCCGCTGTGAGTAAGGGCAAAACCCTACTGCAATATCCTAGGTAACACGAGAGCTTGGTACTCATCTTAATTTATTTTGAGTTCTGTGGGTACAAAAATAAGACAAGTTTTTCCTGTGGAACAGATTTCAGCATACCACAACATATAAAACTCCAAGAGATGGACTTCACGAAACCTCCTTCTGTTTTTCGGTTATTGTGAGTGTGCTGACGCAAAAACTTTCTGGTCCGCCCAGGTGTTGGCCGATAGTTATCTTTTCAACCGTACAAGTTTCTTCGTCTTTGTAAAATACTGTCCTCTTGGCAATTTGTTTGGGTCAGTTGAAGATCCTTCTTTGTTACCAAACGGGCTGTTCCTCGGTTAATACCAAATTCTTTCACAACTTTTCTTATTGAAATTCTTGTATTCCGCTGAATTCTCTTTTATATAAGGTTCTGGAACTATTAGTTTTGGTTGGTCGTTTTCCTCCTTACTGTGGGCGATCTTATGCTTAAGCTTCTAAAACCTCTTCACAGTATCGCAATATGTTTGGCTAGGAATTCTAAAAACGCTAGGAGTGTCGTGCTGGCGCTTTCCATTTTTCGAAAGTTCCCATATTGTTGATTCTTTTCATTATGACTCTCTTTGCATAGAATTCATTGGAACTGTTAAATTTTTATGATGGAAATTTATCTGTTGGGAACTCATTTCGGTAACTAATTTTAATTGGTTCGGACGGCTACGTTTTCTAGAAAAGAGGAAGAACACGCTACATTTCCTACCGTTTATGTAACCTTCTTATATAACAGCATCTTAGAAAGCTACCTTTAAAGATTATGCATCAACCATAGCACTGTCATGAGGCAACATCTCGTCAAATTGATGGAGGAAGTCTTTTAAACCACCTCAGCAGTGCTGCTACCATCAAAACTTAGAGCAACTCGAATCTATTCAAGAACGAATCACTCTTCCCGAGAGATTATGCTTAGTGTTCTGCTTGAGCTTCTACCTCAATAATCAGAACATTTAAGGTCACATATTTTCGGACCTAACGCTTTTCTAATTCGTCATTATGAATTTTGCCGCAATAGCCAATGGCGCAACATTTTAATAGAAAAAATAGCATAGCTGATGTATTAAATACCAAAAACCTTTAATACTATAGGACTTCAATAGTCCAAACTCAAATAATGCAAGTTTCCAAAATACAAACTCGTTTCAACAATTTAAGAAAGTTTTAGAGTATATGGAACATACACCGATGTGTATTTTGTAATTTATTTTTTTTATAATTTTAACACAAACCCGAACAGAACTAATAACCAAAAAAGAGAAAATATTGATAATGTATGTTAATATGTACAGTTTTGTACAATTGCTTGCTTTAATTTAATTTTTGATTTTCCGGATGAGCTACACCCTTCACAATACAAGAACCTATAATTGAAACAAAACTCTTCTTCATAAAAAACCTTTTTCAACAAAGCTAAGTAATAAAAACAAGACCACACTGCAAGCTCGTTACTAAATTGATAATTGAAAAATATAAAACTGATAATTCAATCAAAAATTTGAAAATATTCAATAAAAAAGCGCAACAGAAGAATCGTGTTGCATTTAAGAATGAACTTGAATACAAAAGGAGTGCAAGAGTCAAGATTTTTGCGTTAAGAGCTATACATTTAAGAGATCTGGAAGTGGCGGCTGAAATACTGAAATGTAAGCAAGTACCACCCTGACTACGCTGCAGTTGATTTACATGAAAGCTTGCATTCAGATATTCTTATAAAATATTAATGAAATTAAAATAAAATTCCGTCGCAAAGCAATGCAGCTGTGAGCAGTTTCATCATAGACCCATCCAGCACCCCCGCCTCCCTAATAACCCAGCATTCCAATTAGGGCAGTTTTGATTAGCGAGCGCCGGGAGGGCGCGGCGCGGCGCATATTCTTTTGCAGCGGCGAGCAGCAAGTGTTTTAAGATGTAGTTCCCGAAGCTTTGTACTGTGCCGACTAGCTCTATTGATTTTGCGTAACTAAGACATTCTTCCCTACAAAATTTAAGTTTTAAAACTAGGCAGGCCAGGCTCCGGGCGGGCGCAGGCGGGCACGGCAGCAGCGGACGGAGGCGCCCGACCGGGTCCGGGCCGCGCGTGCCGCGCGGCCCCGCTTCCGGGATCCGCGTTTATTAGGTCATTCCGTGCAAAAATTGCTGAAAAATTTTGTTTTCTGCGTCTGTAACGGCCACCGCCGCGAGTGGCGGCGGGGGAGGTGGAGGGGCTCGGCAAGGAGAGCTGCAGAAGTAGCCTTGAAGAGCTTAACACGAAATTTTAAAAATCCGAAAAATGACCAATCGATAAAAAAATACAGAAAATTAAAAAACTATAGCAGCCATAGTTGCCATACTCATTTTTTTTCATTTAACAAATTTCCTCACAATAAGTATGCTCTACCTAGATACCTTTTGCCTAATTTTTCCCTTTATAATTCATTATTGCCTGGTTACCTCTATAAATTTTAAAGGCTTCCCGGTTAACAAATGAAAGATATTTTCTTCTCTACTGTCGTTTGCTGTTTCTTAGTTGATTGCATAATATGCTGCATTTTTATAATTTTCCGCCTTCCTCTTCAATTTTTATTAAAAATGTGCTTTATAATATATAGCCTACTTTTGCCTAGTTAATTACATTTCAAACCAACCTGTGTAGCGACCAGAATTTTTGTACTTATTGCTAATTCCCTTTAATTTTGCCTGGTTGATCATATCAGAATGTCCTAATTTTTAAGATAACCTTGATAAAAAAAGCTCTATAAAAGAAAGATCTCTCTTTTTCTTTACTTCAATTCCTTCATTGCCTAGCTAATTATAGCTTTTCAAGTTTATCTTCCTAAAATACTACGAGTAGGCTTGATCTGACCGGTTAATAAATTGTGTAGAAGTTCAACTTTTTGATCAAATAATAAATTTTTCGATTTACCTACGTATTTACCTACGCTTGCCTAGTTACTCGCATGATTCAAGAATGCACAAAGTTTACGTTTTCTGATCCTGTAGAATTTTTTATTTAATTTCCCAATCCTTAGTCTAAAAATTTAAGAGGCCTGCTAAAATGAACTGTAAAGTGGCTAATTTTTCTGTTCATAATTGCATCATCTGAAAATACAAACGTTTTAATAAATCTTTGATTATACGATGGTTCATTAAATTCAAAGTGTTATATGTATCGATAAAGAAAATTGCATGGAAGCTACATCCTAATGTATCACTGCCTGGTAACGATAATCGACAAGTTCACAAGCTCATTTCTCAAAGAATACTGTATTGTGATAGGCTTTTTGTTACTAGAAATATTTTTTATTTGTTAACTATGTTACTTCTACTTATCTTTAATTGGTTCCCATTTTATCAAAGAACACTGTTTATCTATCTTTGTTTAGCTATCTTTGTTTATCTTTGCCTGGTTACGTGTGTCATAATTTCAAAAAAGATCTGTCTATAAACTGATTGATTGATTTAAAAATCTACTTAAGAGTACTTTACTATCTAATGCCGTTTTTTAATTCAATATTGCCTGGTTACTTAAAAAACACAAGTCTTTTTGAATCTACACAGAATGTGTCATGTCCGGTCTCTTTCTCTACAACACAATATTTCCTGGTTGCCTGGTTACTTGCATAACAACCGACAGATTTTCAAGCTCTTTCTGTTATCTTGTTTTCGTAATTATCTGCGTAAGAATACTGGTTTTAAAGGATATTATGGTAACGTAAGTTTTTGCCTGGTTACTTAAATAATAATTTACCCAAAGAAAATTGTGTGTGGGCTAAATTAATTGATCTTTTAGGAAAGCTACCTAAAAGTGTTCTAATGGGGATTAATTTTGATGGTATAAAAATTTTTTGTCTATCCCTAGTCACATTTATAGCTCAACATTGCCTAATTACTACATTTTGATCCTCGGGGAATTTTTGCTTACCCCATTTCTTTGTGTATAACACAATATCGTCTGGTTGCTTGGTTACTTGCACGATAACCAATCATGCTTTACTTCTTAGTTACCTGTTAGTTTACTGTTCGTTTTATTGGTTTCAAATCACATCCTGATAATGTAGCATTTTTGCCTGGTTACTTAAATAATCGTTTACGGAAAGAAAGTTGTGTATAAACTAAATCAGTTGATTTTTTATAAGAGCATTCTATTGCGGACTAACTTCTCTGATGGTATAGGAATTTTGTACAACTATTGATTAGTACAATATTGCCTGGTTACTGTATCATCTTACATTTTTTCTTACCCAATCTCTTTGACTGTAACATAGTATTACTTGGTTGCCTTGTTACTTGCGTGTTTACCGACAGATTTTCAAGCTCGTTCTGTTATCTTGTTATTTTAGCTACCTTTGTTAGTTTTCTAATTCTACTGGCTTCCAAGCACATTCTGGTAGTATAATTTTTTAACTAATTACAATAATTTACAGAAAAAAGGTTTTTTATAGTCTAAATTAATTGATCATCTAGGGGAAGCTTCCTATAAGTGTTCTACTGGGGACTAATTATGATAATTTAGAAATTTTGCATAACTATTGGCCACATTTTTTATAATTCAATATTGCCTGGTTACTATGTGATCCTACAAAGATTTTTTTACGAGGTCTGTTTGTGTATAACATAGTATTGCCTGGTTGATTGCGTGATAACTCGTTCTGTTATCTCGTTTTCGTAGTTATGTGTTAGTTTTTAGAATTCGATTACTTGAATAATAATTCATGGAAAGAAAGTTGTATATGAACTAAATTAATTGATTCTTATAAAAAGATACCTAAAAGCGTTCTATTGGCGACTAATTTTTATAGTGGTATAGGGAATATGCGTATCTATTACTTAATCATATTATTTATAATTTAATGTTGCCTAGTTATTGCTTGATTCTTTACAAGTGCTAAAGAACGGTTCAATAGAAATGTAACTGAATGCACTTTTATGATTTTTGCTGAATTTTTATACATACTATTTGACTTCTTTAAATATAAATCACCCATGTCTGATTGCGTGGTTACTTAGGTAGTTTATAGATTTATAAATAAAACTGCAAAAGGCTACTTTTTCTACTCCTGTAAGAACTGTTTAGCTTGTTGCCTGATCTCTACATTTAAAATTTGTTGTTGCCTAGTTATTTATGTTGAAAAGAAAAGATTGATTTTTCCTACATGATCACTTAACTTCATTATTCCTAATCTGTAAGTTTCAAAGCTCGCTTCGATACAAAAGGAATCAAAGGAGGCTAACTTTTTTATGTGTTGCGTAATCTTTTTATTATTCGCCCTTGCTTAGTTTCTTGCACATTAATTAAGAAGTTGTAATAAAGCTTATCTAGATTAAGAGACTGATTTATCAGAGTCTAATTTACTTCTAGAGCTCTTCTACTTGAAGTACGAATAGTAAAAAAGTTACACAAAAAACCCGAGGAAAAATGCAGACAAGCTGAATTTTTAAATCCGACCTGCGCGATAAGGCAGCAAATCCTTTAATTGCGAAGATTTACTAAGCTGTGACTTAACCTTGAGTTGGCCAGATATCTTTTTGCAATCTTAGACATTTCAGCCTTCTAAATTACCCTAGCGCCATAAATTAAGCTATAAATAAGCAGTCCCATTCGCGCGAGTAAACTAAAAGTGCATAAATTTAAGCTGCAGCGCAGCTTGGGCCACTTATAAACAAATAGCGAAATTTTATCGCGGCGGCGCTCTCGAAAATAATCGCACAATAAACCGCTGAAACGTAACCGTCCTGCAACTCGAGATGCCGGCCGACGCCTGTAGCGGTGTTCAGGCATTTTGCGACCGGCGACCAAATTTTGCCGAATTGGTGGCAACAAAGCCTTCTGATGCAGGATCGCGCGGTTTATAACCAGATCGGGTTAAATAAAGCGGAGTGGCGATTTTGCTTTTGTGCTCAACTTTACTTATCACATGTTTGCTTTACTTGGCTTGTAGTAGATTAGTGCGCTGGGCTTATATTTACCGCCACAATTTTTGCGTGCGACCAATAATGTCAAGTTAATTATTTATGGCAAACGAACAGGGCTGTTAGATTTACGACGTTTGCATTTGCGTCCTTGTATCTCTTAACCTGATCAGAAATCTTTTTATTGCGGTTAGTTGCAAATAGAGATAATTTTTTATTAGCCGTTGTTGCTATGGGTCCTATCGCTTAATCACCTAATAGTTCTGACGCACTTTTGCACAACACAGCATTTTTTTATCGACGAAAGTATCACGCCATCCGAATTTAGTGATAAATAAACGTGTGCAATGATAACACTATTCGATAGCTCCAGGAAATGATTGCAACGTAAATTGAAATTTTTTCCTAGCAACAAACTGAAGCAGTAGAAAATTAGATCTAAATTTAGGCCGTTCGGTAAACACACTTGCGACGTCCTCAAAGGACTTTATCAGCGCATAAGGCATTGGAAATAATTTTGGCTCTGTTTTTACAGCTTTAGTTTGCGGAGTGAACGAACTCGAAATAACACTCGCATAAAAAGCACACGACTCAAATTGATAAACTCTTGATTGCCGCTCATTGTCTTTAGCCATGACCAGAGTGCGATCGTTAAACAAATTCGGATCTTAATTTAATTGTTTGGCTGTTTGCAAAATTTCTAAATCTAGGGGGAAGTCCTGGTGGACCAGCAATAGGGCAGAACTGGCCGCACTTTCGGCACTGATGGACCGGACGCGCTCCGATTTCACAAGCTACATCTTTATAGGCGCTTTCCGCGTTGTTGCCCCCTATTTTTATAGCACCTCACTCGAAAGGGAAGTTGCGGAGTGGAAAGCCGTCCGGACACAACCCGGAATCAAACGCCTGCTACCCTTCCGCTAGTCTGCTTGGTCGCGCGTTTCCCTTGCGGGCGCTGCCTAAAGATACAAACACAAACAAGCTCTAGAGGAGACGTAAGCTCCAATTTGGAGGAGCTCTTCTTCCGCCGAGCCTGGAAACCAGCCTTCTATTTCGAAGGCCCAGGAATAGAAAGCGAGATCATCGCGTGACAACAGAAATAGTTTGAGTGTTCTAAATATATCCATCACACAAGTGTCGAGATATTACTATTTACAAACAACTGCAAAAATAGTTTGGACGCGTTTGCGAGATATTCAAACAACATCCTTTCGATGTTATGTCTGACGTTTTCATTTGGGGACCGAGAAAAGGGACGATTCGCTTAAATCGCGGCCGAAGCTAGACTCTAGACTCTAGAGGCAAGTAACGAGGTCGCCAAATCTATGTTTGCATGGCACCACACCGGGCCATATCAAATGTTTGCGCATTCGTTATCTTCTCCACACAAAACTGCGCCGCCGGCGTCCAAAATGGCACCCGAGCGGGATTTCGGATGTGCCGGGACCATTGTTCGTTTGCAGTTTTGATAACGTGGCCGCATTAGCGGGCGCTATCGGCGCAGCCCGCTGATAACTGATGAAGTTCGCGGCATGGCGAGGCGAACGCGCCTTATCTCGCGAGATTCGCAGCGATGTCATAGCCGCGATATCGATTTGCAAGGTAAACATGGAAGGATTGCTGCAGACAAGTCGGCAAACAAGAGCCATGGAAAGCTCGAATTTAATAGCGGCGCGCATGCAACGGCGGAATCGCATACAGGGGATCCCGCTGCATGGCCACAAATCGAAGCAATCGAAAACCTGAAATGATATTTGGTGGGCTGATGAGGTCGTTCAACCGCTTATGGAGTTGGTGAAGTAGCACGCAGTTTTGGTGGCAGCAGCAACGCCGACAATAAATGTAAACTGCAGTAACTGGCAGAAGAAAGCGGCTGATTCACAGCTTCCAAGCTACAACGCGCACAAAAACAGGCAGAAACTTTATTGGCATACCATGTATATATGCATTTTTTGTAATTGTTGTTTAAGGCAACTTGAACAAGATATTCAACCAGTTTTGTTGACTCTCAAATGTGCTCTTTAACAAGTTTACTGGAATTCACTTCAATCCACAACAGTATTTATACCCTTCAGTAGAATTAAAATAGTAGCACAAATAAAGAAAACTACGGTACAACTAAAGTACAGATAAATAAAAAAAGAAAACAGCAACCACTACAGACTATAGTAAACAAAAATTAAAGAACAGGAAAAAGAAATAAGCCTACCGAAAGTCAAAAGAAAAAGAGGAAGAATAAAGCAAAAATTAGAATCGAAACGATTATCAATCGTTCTAATCACAAAACATCAAAATTTATGTAATGAATTTCATTGGGAAAATTATTTAGAGTGTAGAAAGACTAGCGCTATTTATATTCCTCAATAGAATTAACAAAGAAAATTGTGATACCACTAAAGCATAGATAAATAGAAAAGAAAAAGCAACTACTACAGACTGTAGTAAACAAAAGTTAAAGAACAGGAACTGTAAAAGGAAAATGAGAGAAAGAATAAAACAAAAAATAGAGTTAAAAAGACTGTCAATCGCCTTAAACACAAAACATCAAAATTTATGTTTTGAAACTAAAAAAGTGTTAGGAGTATAGGAAGAACGAGACCACAGCATCAAGTAGTCAAAATCTATCAGACCATGGAGCATAGCTTAAGAACTTTGAAAAGTACAAAAAATGTTCAAGATTGTCTTCAAAAGACACAAAAGTTATGAATTGCGAGATCAGTGATGCAAAAGGAGACACAGCAACACATTTTTCTATGTTAAATTAAGTATCAATCAGTTCAACTCCAATTGTGATTTTCCTTCATAATACAACTTTAATACTTGTAGATCAAAAAAATCTTTATAAATCAAACTAGTAAATTTCATCACCACTTCTACTCCTTCAGGAGAGACAAGGAGTGCATGGACCAAATACTCGAGAGACACTTGGCAAACAGATATCGCCAAATGTGCAATTGTTCGAAAAACAATACTAGAAATGTTTGAAACTTAAGGTCAATGATGGCTTCCTTCATCTCACCAACGTGAATTTGTTTCATTAGCAAGATCTTTCAAATTCCAAAACAAAAAACACAAGAGGACATATGAAGTACTCAACTTACTGTTCAACCTTTTCACTGAATATTTTAATATTTATAAAACGTTTTAAACTTTGGCCGTCAAGTTGATCATAAAGGAGTGGGAGTAGAGTATCGGACCAAAAGAGGTCTGTCATCGTTAGCAAGATCATGGTCTCTACCCCCTACCCAACTGTAAATTCACGGTAAACCCAACGGCCCTCTTTTTAACCCTCCCCAGTTTGTGCAGGCGCTTAGAAATGGTTTGACGTATTATTTCGAGTTCCTTCCTTTTCATTTCTAAAAGTGGTTCAAGTTCCCCACCTTTAAGTTTTTCTAGCTTCTCCAGACTTTCGACATCGTTCAGGTGAAAAGTTCCACCCTTAAGCCATTCGAACTACTTGTTGAAGGAAATAGCATCCTCCCGTAAAGCAGCAAAAATCATTTTCCGGGCCGCAGCGGCGCTTTTTTTAGTTTAAACGAGAGAAGAGGAAAGCATTGCAAATGTTGCACGACATTGCTTCCACTATTAGTTTTTCGTTCTTTTTGGTAGAACAGTCGTCTCTTTCAGTATGCTATATAGCTGACTACCACTATACGACTAGCACGATATATAAATTTGAATGGTACTATCATCGATTGAGATAGCTATCAAAAAAATGCTTTGTCTCTGCACTGAATTAATATCAACTACATCTATAGATCAAAAAGAACTCAAAGAGAATTTAAAGCGAAAGAAAGAACGAAAATCCAAAATTTCCTTACCAATTGTGACTCCGGCGCTTTCGGTGGCTCTCCAAAAACTATGATCCACCGTAGATTTTAGAAAAATTTGATTTAAAAAATACCGTCGCACAGAATAAGGAAAAAGTGAAAGTTGAAAGAATTTCCATGCAAAAATCCCCGATATAAGTAAAAGAAAAGTAAATGAGTGGAGAAAATGACATCACTTGGCACTCTTAGCTCTTTTATGCCCCTAATTATCAAATAGTAACCCTTCGTAGCAAAACATAACCATCTTACAAAATACTCTTCTCGTCCAACATCATCAGTAATGTTCACCATCCAATATTGGAAGAAAATTTAAAAGCTATGAGTTCATTTAGGTATATAGAACTACAGACGCTCAGTTCAACACGACGCTTTGCCTTTGCAATGTCCAAAGCGTCTAAAGATTTGATTAGAACGTAAATTTTTGGTGGTTTAAAGCCCCTAACTGCCTGTCATAGACGTTCCTTTCGAGTTTTAATCCACGTAATAAATAAACATCTTCAAACGTTTAATTTTTAAGTACACAAATAATTGAATGCTATAAAAATTAATTATTATTGGCACTACGGAGATTTTCCTTTAATTTATATAGGTTTAATCATGTTTTAGGCACCTTTCAAGAAGAAGAAATGAGAAGTAGAAATTGTAATAAAAAAAAACAAGTAAAAGTATGCTGAAATGAAAATAATCAAAACGTAGGTAACAAACTGAAACAGACTAAGGAATATATAAGGCCAAAGAAGAATAAATCGATCATAAATTTTACCAACTCCATATTGGAGTTATACATGGGTACAATAATATCAACGCTCTGCACTTCACAAAGAAATATGGCTTGCGAACTGGATGGTCGAGGCTTCCATATGGCATCCCTCACCGCCAGGTTTGTCAGGCATCATCTCTGATACGCGTCTTAGACAATTGAATTAAGTCTGCTATATGATAAAACAAATAATCTTCACTTACATCTCAATTTTAAAATGGCAAAAAATCCAATAGAAACTAGAAGAGGTTACTGAAAGGAAAGAATAAAGCCAAAGTAAAAAACAAAGTAAACTAAAAATGAAATGAGTAAATAAAGAAGAAACACGCGATAATCGAAATTAAAGAATGTTAAAAGAAGAAAGAAGGAATTAAAATATTTAAAAATATTAAAAGACAATTTGGATTCAAACTCAATAGAGAAGTACATGTTACATACTTAATCGTGAAACAAATAGAGAAAAAGCAAGCAACCACCAACGCTTCTTTAATTAAAAAAAACCTTGATTGTCTATTAAACACAACAAATTTTCTTTTTACCTCTTCCCCTTATCACCCTTAGTTTCCGTCAGTCAGTCAAGTCAATCCGCCCCAACCAGCTGAATAAATAAATAATTACTAAGTTACCCCTTAAGTGGGGAGACAGTGCTAATACCTCGTCACCCAATCAAGAAGATCGTTTTAAAACATATAGAAACAGCATCAGAATAGTACATGGAATGTGTAAAGTTCGATGGTTATACTCTGGATATGACGCAACTAAGAACAGAATTTTATATTAAATAAAGTATGAGAAATAGCACGGGATGTAGATCATGGCGTAATGGCCTAATAAAGCAACAGGGCCAGATGAAATTTATTGTGAAGATTTGAAACTGCGATTATAGACACGTCCAACAGTATATGCAAAACAGGAATCATTCCCCAACAATGACTTTTTTCACTTTTGTTCCCACCCAGAAAAGTTTCAGGAATCTAAATCACAGACCGTAAGACTCATGAATTACATTTTGAAAATCTTCCTGAAGGTTACACGAATTATACAGTTCGAGTGAGTTACCGCGCTGTAACCTGGCAGCCGATAAGGCGCATGCGTAAATGAGGACGGCTCTACTCGTTGAATCTGTTGGGAGTTAGGCGCTGGAGAGTGAAAACATGTAGTGCGTATTTGTACTGACTGAGCGCTGAAAACAGCGAGTCTACATCAAACCCCATTCGGATGATTCAGAAAACTTTCGAGAACGATACACTACAGCCATGGTACAAACTAGTAAGGGTTGTCCGAAAATCTGTTCAAAGTAATCCACGTTCTGGAGGACCAGAACACCAGAAATTGTTGAACGTCTACCGATTGTAGTTTCAGAACTGGATCAGCCGGACATTCCAGAAACTAAAGCATATGAAATTTTAACAGCATGAAAGGGAACAGATTCAGCCCAGTTGTTTGGGTTTCCAAAGCAAGAGCTTGCACAATTTTTAAACATTGAATAAGGCTATATTAGGGAGGCCAAATGTTTAGATAGATGGTAGCGTTTAATAAAGTTAAAATTTAACCTTTTAGAAATATTGCAGAAACTCAACAATGGTTATCATGTTATATGGATAAAATGAAATTTTCACTAGAGACAAACTCACATAATAAAATAGAGCAACTCTCTGGCGGAAAAAGTCTGCATCTAGAAAGGATCTCTTCAATGTTGCTTAAAATTAATTCAAAAAGCATTCAACTAAGATCTAGCGGAAATAGTAATCAACGGTAGACGTATCAACCACATCAAATACTCAAAACCAAAGAATCTTGACTATGCATAATATGCACAATAAATCACAAAAACAAATTCTGACAAAAATTGGTCATAAAGATAATTCTGAAATTGAAGAAACTACTAAGAGCACTGAACCTTTTTTTAACTTCAAGACTAGACAGACCCTATGCATTCCCAGTACTGTTGTATGGTGTCTAAAGATGGACTTTCAATACAGAAATTTCGAAAAAACTGTAATCCTTTGAAAGGTGGGTGTATAGACGCCTACTGAAATGTATTATAAACCAAATGAGGTACTAAACAAAATGCATAAAGAGCTGGAGATCCTATTCACCACTGAAAGATTGCAATTCTTGGACACATCGGTCGATCCACAATTCCCTGGTTTGTGACTCATATAAATATATTGGCCTTTCATCAGTCAAACTATTTAGCACAATGGATAGCCATATTGATCAGCAACCTTCGAGGAAGACGCTCAACTCAATCTATGCAAGATGATAACGACAGAAACAGAAAGTACCAATAGTACTTTTTTTACACTTTCTTCAAGGAAACCTTAAGAGACAACCTCTTATTAATACACGTGAGCACACATCATGAGAATCTAAACTCATTTAAACAATTTAAATGTGTCTTACTACTACTAAAATTCCTGGCCTGGTATAATAAAAGGAGCTGCTCAGCCTAGTTTTGATCTTTAATCTGACTACTCTCCAATACTGATGTCAAGTACCAAAATTTTACATAAAAAACAACCTCCAAGATTAGGCAACAAATACAAGGACTGAAATAAAGTTGAAACATTACTTCAAAGCAAATTGGACCTAAAAATTTCATTGGAATCAGTTTTCAACATAAACAACGTGACGATCACCTCAACCAATCCATTCAAAAAGCAGTTTGGGAGGCAGCGCCTATCTGGAAAATTTCTTCTTCTTCGCTCTTATCCCTATGCCTTCCAGCGTCGGATGTCTGGAAAGCAAAATGTAAAATCCCAGAAATACCTAGATTTATCAAAGACAAAGTAACACAAACGAAGACTGAGGAAAACTGTAACACCAGAAGATAAAAAGAGATTAAACGAAGCTGCAAGACAATTAAAAAAAGCTACTAAACAACCACAAAACAGTACGCTCAAAACTACCTTTTGGCAGAGATGCAATAGAATATTTGCTCTGGAAAAAGACTCGTAAAGTTAATCATTCGGAATTTTCCAAAGCCGAGAAATGCACAGATGAAGGAGACTAGAACAAAGCAATGAGGACAAAGCTCCTGTATTTGCTAGCCATTTGTCCACTACAGTAATTTATTGACATGGGATCGCAAGTATAGAAATATCTAGAATCCCCTTATCAACCTTCACATTTACAAAGATTTATTGTAAACCAAATTTTAGAAATTTCTGGCCAAGTTCACTTATTTTTGAGCCTCTACATTTGTTTGAGCGTTGTCACGAGTGAAAATGCAGCGCAGTGTCGATCAGCCTTACGGTATAAAATTATACGTTAAATTAAAAAAAAAATAGCAACTAGGATACCTGCTATAATAGAGAAAGCTTACGGAAATTATACTTTACCAAAAGCACAAGTGCTTAAGTGGCATAAGCATTCAGAGAAAGAAGAGGGGCAACACGCAACGTGGTTTTAGACTCCAGAATCCGTCGTGCATGAAATCTTCACGACGGAATTGCAAATGTGGTTAGTTTGTGCTAAAGTGGGCTCCAGAGAAGAACCTTTATTAATTTGTCATGACCTTTTGGGCCTTGTGAGAAGTAAGTCTGATTTTTTAGAGAAAGTGGTAATTGGTGAAAACGTATGGTTTTCGAGTACGACCCCGAGATGAAAACATAGTTCTGAGTGGTACACTATCAAATCTCCTCGACTAAAGAATAGCAAATTAAAAGTGAAATCAATGCTCATTGCCTTTTTCACTCTAAAGGTGTTGCTCAAGTAGTCAGTATCACCCGACTAAGTGGCCAATGCCGCATTTTACGTGACAGTGCTTAAATGGCTGAAAATAAGAAGATCACTGGCACCTAAGTTCTTCACCACGACAATGCTCCAGAGCTTCTGACAAAACATACAGTGACAACGCTTCCCCAACTCCCCTACAGTTTGGGTCTGGTTCTGCTGTTTGTTCCCGGGTTCAAATTCAGCTTAAAAAGTCACTATTTTGGAACTGTTAAAAATTACAGACTTCCAAGCGAGCTACGACATACGACAGAACTGCTGGCAACGGTGCATTGATGCTGAAGGATGCTACCTTGAAGAATATCAAGCGTATGTAGACATATCTTCAATTAAACAAATTTAGTGGAATCAATTGCCATCTAGAAGTACCCTCTATTAGCCTACTACTAACTATGCAAAGGTTCTGAAATCTAATATTAGCGAGAATAGAATCAGTTTTTATAAGGTGCTAAGTAGTATCTAGGGAACAAATCCATCACGTTTGCCACAATTTCCTGGACACAACCCAAACTTTTGATAAGGTCCGTCATGGCGAGCTCTTTCACTAAATCAGAACAATCGTTCCACATAATTAATTCACAGTTCTTCAGTTCTACTTATAAGGTCGACATTATCTTGTTCCTCTCCCATCCAATCAATGCTGGAGTTCCTCAGGATAGCATTCTTGGGTCGGTTCTGTATCTTATATTTACAGAGCATGTACCATTTATTCTTTTCTGTTATACCACTTTTCTTTCACTATGCCACAACAATTACAGACGGCAAATATGGCTAGTTAAGCGGCAAATGCAAATCAATTAAACTGAGTCTATCCAAGTCACTTTTACAAATCGCAGAAGCAACCTTCAATAGACACTAACTATACAAAAAAGATGATCCCAAACACTTAGACTCGCATCTTTATTACAGGAAAAATGTGCTTACAAAGCGAAAACAGCTGGGGATAAAGTAAGCAAAACATTGGAAAAGCTATCATCAAAATTTTGTCAGAAATACTCAGAACAAGTGGTGCTCTAACATTTTCCCAAAAGGCACCAACCATCTTAGCAGTATTTGAAAGAACTTGATGAACCACTAAAATACATGACGACTCGAGGAACATCTTGCGGTGTGACCTGCTAGTAGATTTTAAATATTGATTCTTAGATATATCTACTGTTGTTAAGTTGCGTAATAATAGGAAATTGTTAATGAACATTTATTTAGCTTACAGATTAAATAAAAAAATGTATGTAAAATCTCGCTCCTTTATCAGAACCAGTGACTAAGTAAGTAATTGTAATAATAGAAACGACACATTTACGAATAAATTTTCTAGACACGCCTCGTATCTCCCTTTATAGGTATCTCAATAAATCCTCTTCTGTAGTTAGTAGCTTACAGACCCATTCACCGCAGTGATACTTTCTGGACTTCCTTCGGGTGATTTTATAAGCTTTTGATGCTTGAAGCAAATATTTAGTTGCTCCTCGCTTATTTAAATTGACATATCCAATTTGCAGGTCAGGAGTGTAGATTTTTTAAGATTCTGGCCGTGAAAAACTTAGCATAGGTTGAATTCAATTTGTTCCTTTTATCGAGTCTCAATTAGATTCTTTTTCCTCCACAGACTTGGACTTGAGACAACTGAATTATACTGAAAAATTCAAATTTTGATGATTTTTGATATGGTAACTTTTAAGATTCTGATGGCATATGGACTACACCATCGGTTTTAGTTCCTAAATTCTCTTTGCTACAGAAGGTTAAAAGTATTAGACTTATAGTTTTGCCAATAATATGGTTAAGGGTAACTTAGGAGCTTCGAGTAAATGTAGATAAAGTTTGCAAAATCAGGAAGATAACGATTAAGCGCCTAAAATTTTGCTAATAACGTTGTTTTTGTGACTTACCCACGCCAGTCAGGTTTCATGGAACGTAACTGGAATAGGAATAAAGGAAATTTATTAGATGGGCAGGGTATTCACACGATTGTTTGGTGTATTTGTCAACTATTGGCGGTTTGATCCTACACAATCCAGCACTGATTATACCGGCAAGCTGCGGCAAGACTAGAATAGGTAAAAATCAACTTCCCTGGCAATTCCTCTAAGTCAGCAAGCTGTGCGACTGTATCACCCGACCTCGGCAAATTTCCCAGATGTGCGTCAGCACGGCGACTTGGTGAAGATGGCGTTTCCATCCTCGACCCATTTCCTGCCGCATGCACCGTACGGTAGCCTTTCAAGGGACAACCACCCGCTGCGGGCGGAAAAGGACCAAAAAGTCGCGTTTTGCGCCGCGAGGCGCTGCGTCCTTATTTCGCGTCCGCTCATGAATGGGGCCGAGGAAGACAAAACGGGCCGTTTGCGTTTCGAATTATGGCCACGCATGCAAATTGGCGCGTTCCTGGGCTAGCGCCCTTGTGCCGGCGACGGGCAGGACGGCCGCAAACCCAAACAAGCGCGGATTTAGTTACCAGGCGGCCAACAGAAAAACGGCTGCAGGAAGCCGGCGCCGTTTCCGGCTGTCCTTGGCGGCGGGAGTTTCGAATTCGGCTCGGCGGCGGCGCCGGCCCCGGGCCCAAAATCGGCGAACGCCGCCGCGCCGTGGAGGTGCGGAAGGCGAGCACGGTGCCGTGGCAAGTCGTGGTGCTGTCAGCCCCGCGTTTTCGCGGAGTGGAAGGATATTAGCAAGGACACGGCCGGCGCGAGCGAGACGGCAGCCGGGCGACGTGGGGTAAGTTGGCCACTTGAAATTTGGGATGTGGTCAAGTTGCAAATCTCGATTTTCGCGTAACTGTACTGCAAGCTCCGGTGCTCCGAAGGGGGGTATGACCATGCGCCCCACCCCCCTCGGCCCCTGCAAGGTATTGCAGGTACCTATGAATTTGCGAGCCCAATAAAAAGTGGTCCTGCAGGTTAGGGGTTTTGGGAGTTAAGACCATTGTGATGTTAGAGTATTACTAGACTATCTGACGGGTTAGACGCTAGTAGTGCCGCCTGTGATGGACCATCGCCGTCTCCTCCAGGACCTGGTGCGCCTCTGGTGAACGGCTTCGACGCAACGGCGGCTCCTCGTTTTTTATTTCGACTCGGCTTCCGCATTATTTTCTGTGAGTTTTTGAATTTTTGTGCTTTTCGGGGTTGTTCCGCGCTTCCGAATTTTTACTAAAATCGACATTTTTAATATTCCACAACGCCCATCGTACTACTGATTAAAGCTAAAAGTGGGAATTTTTGTTATTTAAAATTTTTTACCGAAAATTTTTGGATTTAAATTTTATGTTTTAGAAAACAAAATTTTGAACAAATCGCCTTGGATTCTACAAAATGTAGTGCGTCGGGAAATTTTTGGGTCAAAAATGTGGCTCCGAGCAATTCGGTCGCTACGTTGCCTTTTTCGGTGAAAAACTGATAAAGTGAAATCTCCGCTTTCCCGCGGAATTTTCCGTGAAAACTAGTTCCAAATTCACGGCGATAATCTTGGCTGCCGCCTACCTTTCCGCTAAAAATAGGCCCCGAGCCGTAGGGCTCCATATGGAAGCTGAATTGGCGCATTCTTCGCCAATTTTTGGCCACGAAACCAAATTTGCAACTAAATGCGAAAAAACCGCGCAGGGCGAAAAGTCCTGGCGAGTTGGTGCGATAAATATTTTAAATTATTTCGCTAAGTGTTTTATGACTCCATTGTCATTTCTAAAAATACGCGCCATAATTTGCAAAAGCTTATTTTCGTGGTGTGTACCTTGGTCCATGCAGAAATGCACGAAATTCTTTTTTTGCGGGCGCCCACTTACATTTTTAGATCCGATATTTATGATTGCTAATGTTATAATAAAATTTATAACCCGCCGGGTTTGCTAATTTTTTCTGCAAATATTGGCAACTGCAAAGTGCAAATGGAATTTTCAAGTTTATGCGATAAATATTTATTTATCAGATTTATTATTCTGGATGCATTTTTTTTATCTTTTAAGAGATTCATTTTTGTAATAAGCCGCTCTATAGAGTTTCAAAAACGTGCATTCGCAATAATTCCCAATATACAAGGTGGTTCGGTTAAGCGTATTTTTGTATTTTTATTTTTTGAAACAACCTTGTAGTGTTGTTCTTCCATTTTGTTACTATAAGTCGATAGGAAACGCTAAAACAGTTAAAAGTGTGTTCCTTTACTTATCCCACTTACATCAAGTATGTTGGCTGTCACCTTTCGTCAGTATTGAAGAGTCTAAAAATGTATACAAGGAGCAACGTTTTAGTTTTTGTTCATGCTACTCCGTTTCGTATGCAGAAAGTTTTGAGTACAACCCCAAAATGCAAAATATCAGAGTTAAAGAGGAAATTTTCTTAAATGGTAAACAAAAAGTGCTCAAAGGCCGACGACACGCCGGTGGTGCAAACCTCCCCATTCACCAAAGCTTTCAGCGGCGCCCAAGTGCGCACCACGCTACTACCAACTAGTGCGTACTACAACTACTACTGTTGATACACGCCGAAACGGCGCTCCCTTTTGCCACCGCCCTCGCCACCCTTCCGAATTTGCGCTCTGGGCGGCCGCGCGGCGCAAAAAATTGCCGGGAAAGTGTTTACACACTACTCCACGTCAACTTTCCTTTCGGAATTTGTTCAATGGCTCCGGCGCAACTTCGCCGTTTGAAGGCGCATCGATTTCCTTTCAATTTTTTCTGGGCTCGCGGCAAACAACATTAGAGTTTCTTCCGGCCGCGAGTTTTTGTGCGCCCGTTTTTGCTCGGCCCGCAAAAAGTGTTGAGTATCCAGCCGCATTTCTTGTCGGGCGCTACAGCTGCGCCTTTTCAGCATTTCGCGTGCATCAACAGGCGCGAACTTTCCCAATTTTAAATTATCGACAAGAGAAGATTGCATCACCTTTTTATCGACTTCAGGGAGTATACTTTGAATAGCTTATCGTATATTGTTTTTGAATTCTCCAATTGGTAGCAGTTAAATGTGGTGATCTGGGAAGCTAATTCTTTGCATCTCTCCCTTCCCATCGCGCCTTTCGCTGAAACCGTATGACTCTCAAGTCTTTCGATTTGGGGAACCAAAAAGTTCTTTATCATGTTACGGCAACGCTCTCCAGTAACCTCAAAGAAAGTAAGGCCCAATTACAGCTTCAAATATAACAATGTGGATGTAGGGATACTTATTGCACAACATGAAATTTTTCCTTCCACCAGATGTACCAGAATAAGTCAAAAAGGCTCATCTACGACACTCACTCAGTTCTTGAGTCAACCGAATTTTGTTTGACGAATGTCAGCTTTTTGAGAGCGACGCTTGGTAGAGGCGTTGAGATTTTTTTACACACCTGCTCGGACTCTCAATACTCTCCGATGTATGGACAATACGAGTACGGCCAGACTCCAGAATATCTTTAACACCATCAGTCTCTTCAAACTTTTTTACCAGCTGATGAACTGTGTCAACATTGGATTGGACTAATTTGCTTTAATTTTCATAAATTAGCAATAATTAATAATTTCATTAACAAAACGTTGTCACAATACATACAATTTGCCGGGTGTTCTCTATATAACCTCCAATTCACAACTTCCCACAATGCGTACATTCAAAATGGCGAAAAAGTCAAATTTTTTTATTTTATTTTGCAATTATCTTCCAAGTAGTTTCTTTTAATTTAATTTTCCCTCAGAAATATTTCTGGCGTTACCACTCTTTGAGGTGAGCTTGAAATTTTTCAGTTTGCAATTTTCTTGAAGCTAAAAATCCCAATGATAGTTAAAGATCTTTACACAAGGAACTAAAATTGTGATTCATTATTCAACCATTGGGTTCTTTGCAATTATCTCATTTACATCTCAATCAAGACAAATTCCGTATACCCATCCCCTTTAAGAATCTGACGTTAACGGACGATTAACTTGGCTGTGTCCACCTAAAGTCATAACTGTGCTTCATGACGACTACATCAGTTAACATGGAACAAGGAACGGCAAAACGGCCTGTCAAACCAAATGGATTGGCTGCAGCCAACCACGGAACAAGGCAGTTGTCAACCACCCGTAAATTTAAAGCCGAGCCAGCACTCTACACTTTGAATTGGTTGACTCGACGGGAAAGCCACATTGCACACTACGCCCTGGAACTACATCTTGTCGTTTGCTTGCTTTATCTGCAGAAATTTGACCCGACTGTCCTGCTCACTGCCATTTCAACTAAAAAAATGCGTTGTGGCGTCTCTTCCTCGCCCTGTTTTCTGCATGGCTTTCATCCTGTTTTTCTACATTTCAGAGGGAAACACTTAAATTTGCTGTTCTCCACTTGGCACTCCATTTTGTAATTCCTCTGTTGAAAAGGCCGGTATTGTGCAAGGGATTTTCATTTTTTTTTGTCAAAATCGTAGTCTTCTTCAGGATCATTCTATTCACTGATTTAAATTGAGTCTTTAAAGTCGTCGTTAGCTTACTGAAAACTTTTTGGCTTTGTTACTAGGCTAATTTGGTGAAAAGATCCAGATTTTATCTACCAGAAGGTAAAATGAGCCGAGATGGACCATAAATTTAATATTTGGATTATTTTTCGCATGTCTTTGATTAGTTTCCGCTTGCGTATGGTTTTTGTAAAGTGTCAAAACATTTTTATTGTCTATTAGATAGATTAGTTACTTGCACTTTTTTTCTATTTGTTGCCGTATGTCGTCAATTTCTCCTTTCCAGGCTTTTTATATCCACCATATCTGCCAGCAAAACTCTTTTTGTCACTCTGTGATCTTCTACACATGACCTATACATTATTTTAATCTTTGTGCTCTGAGCACTGCTAATATATTAGCTCTTCATATAGAACCTGTATTTCTTGGTTGATTCTCCTTCTTTCCACCATAGATAACTCGCAATGTTATTTCTTTCCGCGCCATTAATTTCTGTTGCTCACCTTTATTTACAGTCCACATTTAGCTCATAAATTACTGTTGGCTTTATTACACTCTTGTATAGTTTTAGTTCACTTTCCGCGATACATTTGTGGATGTGAGTAGTTTTCTGTTCCCAGCCGTTACTCGTGCTTTAATTTCATTCTTACTATCACTATCACTGTTGAAGATAACTTCTAGATAGTTCACGCACTATACACGGTTAAATTTATAATCTTCATCGCGTTCGTTTTTCACTGTTAATTAATCGGTCGTGTTCTTCTTGGTCTTTTCCTCCCAATAGCATGTATTAACTTTTTGTACATTCACTATTAAGCCGACTCTTCTTTTAGCCCCTTGCAATCTTCCTACATCTTCACTGAGTTCTCGCTTTATTTTGGAAATAATGGTAATATCGTATGCGTAAGCAAAGCATCGGTGGATCCTCTTTTAATGCCATTTTTACTAAGTTCGCCAGTTTTGCCGGTATGCCCAGTTCTACCATTGCTTCATATGGTTGTTTTTCTTGTATTTGGCTCAATGATAACAGTTACTGTTGTCTTCTATTTACTTAATGCATATATCTTCATTTAATTTGTAATAATCTTTACCAAAATCTTATAGACCTTAGAGAGAGCACAAACTCCTCCCAATACTTCGTTCACTTGATTTTGTTAATTGATTGCTAAATATTTTCGTGTAAAACATGAAAATTCGATGGTTTTCTTAAATGTATAAGGGCACTTTATAAGAGAAAGCAAAATTTTCAATTAGAAGCTGAAATAAAATTGTAAACTATGAAATAGATTTTTCTGTCTTTGGCTTCTGCTTCTTTTCCACCTTCACGTCACGAGTCTCCCAATTTAGTAAAAAATGTGTTGGAGGTGTCGTACTGTCGACCTTTTTTCTTCTCGAAGAGGAGTAACGGCGACTTCTCTTGGTTTTAAACTGCGCGTTTTAATGGCAATCTCAACTGATGATTCTAATTTGAGCTTCAGCAGTGCGAAGACGGCAGTCATCGGCGATAAGGCGCAATCGCTCGCGATGCCTTTGTTAAATTTTCCGTTTAATGTGGCGTAATTCGAATTTCCCACGCTCCGCCGTTTGCACGGCAGCCCCCGAACGGGGCCAATCGCCGCGACAAGCGGCAATTAAGAGGAGTCGCATGGTCTTTTCAATAAAATCACATTTCTAATTAATAAATGTCACCGCTGATTGCTAATTTCGAAATGATCGGTAAATAATATGAATCAATCAGGCCGAGCGCGCGGAGCGTCCCCCGCGCGGTGCACCGGCGTGCCGCTCACGCACGGCTCCCGATGCGTGTTATTGCTGCCACTTAGCGCTAGTGATAGTGCAGATAACAGCAAATTAGTGGTTAAAATCGGCGTTTACGTAGCCCGATGTGGAAATCAGCAGCCAATGCGGTGCATGTGCTCGATAGAGTTATCGCCGCAGATAATGACGGCGGGCCCACGCGCGCTCGCTCGTGCCGGCCGCGCGGGCTGCGCTGCTCGAGGACCGACCATGGTTTCCATTTGGAAATGGGGGCAATAGTGAGAAATAATTTAATTTCGACCACCATTTTAACCACCATTCTGTACCAGAACAGCTCTACAAGACACCCTACTCTGATGGGGGGCAATTTCCTCCAAGAACCAAAAAAAGCATAAACGGGCGGAAAAATGCCATTTTTTGTCGTTAAAATACGTCACATTAAATATTCACGAAACAGCAGTCTGGGTCAAAGTGAACTGAACGGGTTCTTAGTGTGGAAACCGTCCTCCATTTTTCGTCGTTAAAAGCAGTAACACTAGACGCAACGTTAAAGTAGCAAAAGAGGGCGAGAAGAATAAGTCAGTACTATACTGAAGAAAATTGCCCGAAAGGTACTATCTAAGTTTTAAACTACTGGTCGCCAAGGTTTTGCAAACCCAATGAAAAGGCGTTGAGTCTTCTAATTTTGAAGTTGCTGCTGTTTAATGTTACTTGTAGTGTACACTAGATTTTTACTACAGACCTCCAAGTAAGGCATAATTTTAGTATCTAAGCTGTCATCGTCCGATTCTTCAGATTCTTCATCACTCTTTAGATTAATCTTCAGCGGTCTAGTTGTTTCTAGAATTTATGAGCCCTCAAAGAATAGCACACTGGTGGTCGGTCGGTTTGAAGCATCTGACCATGTGACTTGACGGTTTTCAGGTTTTAGGTCTTCTTTGATATTATTCAACCGCGACAGACTTCCTAAAAAGAAGAATCTTCTGAAATTAAGTGAACTTACCGCACTTAAGGTAACAATTTCACATCAGGTCACTAGTCAAACTAAAGAAACTTGCTAAAGTACACACAGTTGCCGACAACTCAACGAGCTTTTTTAGAGAGTCCTGAGAAAGCTGGGTGTTGTGAGGTCTCGTATCGCCATGCAAGAGTCGTACAACTATTTTCTTTGTCACAAAGATGATAAAGACGACTCCGTAAAAATTTATGGTTAACAATAGCCTTCTCTTTTCACTCAATCAACATTTTTGTGGAGCAGAAGTTGTTTCTAAACCCGCTGTAGTCCAAGATTACACACAATTTAGTAAAAAATCGGTTTTCATCGCTGAATGAGCCATACAACTATTGTTCGATATCTTTTGAATAATTCGAGCTAACCGTTCAGGGGCTTACAATTTCCATATCAGATGGGCTTTTTAAGTACTTGAGTGCTGCTCTAAAGTAGCTATAATATATAAACCTTATCCCTCTGTTTTTCACTAGTCTCGACTAGGTGATATAAAAGAGTAAAAAAGAGTTTTTCCCTTTCTGATATGGTGGCTAATATGGTGAGGAAATGTCTTGAGTTTAAATATGTTTAAATAGAGCAGACCCGTTTTTGTTGTTGAAAACTAGAGTTTTATTCCGGTTTCTCCTCATTGTTGGAAGAGTACAAAGATGCAGCACCTGCTAACTTTCTTGGAAACAATTAAGATGTAGTAAGGGCGTTCGGAATTTTTCTAAAGCTCTGCTATCACGATTCATAACAATCACTTACTTCGTTCAACAGAATTTTTTGACTACACTGGGTACTTTGTGAGTCATTACACTGTCGCGTTCTAAATAAAGCATGCAAAAAGATGAAACCACCTACAGACCTCGGCAAATTTATTATAATGTGCGCGGATTCATTCGAAAAAAAACAACAACACACTGCACGCTTTAATAGTACCGACCTTCGTTTCCGTTGGACAGATAAAATCTTCTGGAATGAATTGCCGTCTAACTACCTCAGAACTAGCTAATTATAAAGGATGATGACTTAAGTTGTTTTTGTACAATGTAAACTAAAAAATATTTCTACATCTCTCATAGCCTCCAACAGTTTTTTGGAAAATTCTTGATCATCCGCGTTGCTCCCCAGAATTAACAATAGTCAATATTCTTAATAGTAACTTAATTAAATTAGCGACTACCATAATTAACAAAACTTGCTTCGTCTAAGTTTCTGAAAATCAAAAAGCATTTTACAGGTCGCTCCTTCTTGATTTTTTTAATTGCCTTGTAACTGATAGATCCAACAGACAGATCGCCAGATATGTTTGTTTTCTCTATGAAAAGTTACGTGGGCGAAAGATCTTACGAGTTTTTGTTTGCTTGTTCGATCAATTTCTGGGAAGCTTGCATTGTAAAAGATATTTAAATAGATGTTTGCTGAAGAAAATTTCACTTCATACAAACTGCTCGGATAGATTATTGCTGTGTTTTAAAAATTGCCTAAAAATATCCCGTTAAATATACCTCGCGTTACGTGCAGACAAAACACTTCTTGTAGAAGTCCATATGCTACCCTTCTTTAGTGAAGTAATCAAAACTAATCATTTAAGGTCACTTAAGATTTTTTTATCTCTTACTCAGTTGCTCAACAAATTATATATACAGTAAAGTGATTTTAGGATCAATTAGTGATTCTTTCAAGCATTGCACGGCCCCAAAATCTTGCTCTTTAAGAAATTCACATGACTAATTGCTTCCATTAGTTTGGCTTCAGGCAACTATAATTTAGAGTGACATTAACTAAATTACAATAATTTGCTGGGACTACAAATTTTTAAAAATAATGCTGGATTAATTATTTACTAAATTTTCTTAGAGTTTTATTTTGGGTTCGAATTATTTTTTAAAATACTTATCAATTACTCTACTGAACTTAACGTACTTGTTATAAGTATTACCAATTATTTTGAGCTTAATTAATTTTGTTCTCTCTTCTATGCTTAAAATCAATTAAAAATAATTTAGGTTTTAAAAGTATGCAAGAAGTTTTAAACTTAATGCAAGATTTTTGTTAATTTAATTTACTAATTATTGGGTATAATTTAACGTAATTTATGCCACCCAATCTTTTGACGTGATTTAGGCAATTATGTTGTCTAATTGGAGGAAATTATGCAAATAAATTTTATAGGAAGCTCTTGGATGCTGCAGTGTTGTTCTAGTGAAGTTTGATTTCGTTGCTACAATGCTTTTTAATTCTTACGACATTCTTTCAAAGACTTCTTGTTGAGTTTGTCTGTTATAGGTTTCAATTAGACTTCACTTACGACTATTTGTAATTTCTAACAATTAAAAGCCTCTTTTTATTTGTGTAGGCTAGTACTGGGCTTGCTTTTTATTGTAGTTTTTTAGCAACTTTAATTTTCTGGATAAATAATATAAAATAAATTAATAATAAAGATCTCAATTTAATCTTCTGGAACACGTCATTTCTAAAAGCCCTTAATATAATGTTAGAATGTGCCTTTAGATAATTATAAAAATAAATTAACCAATAATTTACCCCATAATTCCTAGAATTCATTTTAATTGGAAGAATTCCGAAAAAATTGATTAAAACATCCATTTCAATATAATTCATGTTTGCAGATGCTAATTACTAATTAATATTAATTTGGAAATCCTCGACTTAGTTCTTCAGTTTTTTGTAAAATATTCTATATAAGTACTATTATTTCTTATAATGTTATAAATTAAGTAATTAAGTTGATTAACCAAATTTTACATTTTACAATGGTGTTGTTGCATGATATCTTTTGAGAGCTTTTACAAATGGTGTTTTCCATTTTCATGTGATGAATCCACTCACAGTTTAGTCAAAAATGTATTGCAGATGTAATTTTGTCTGTCTTTGTTTCTTCATTAAAGAAAAGGAATATAAAAAACTGTGTCACTTCTGTCTCTCTTTATATTAAATTGCAACTCGAAGTCATCCTAGTCGAATCCTCTTTTATTACAGCATTAACCGAATATTTTCGTTTCATTACCCTAACTTGCTAAATGTTTTTTTAAAAAATTTACGGTCAAACTGCTGTATTTTTTATTTTACAAAAATAGTTTATTTTCACAGAATTTCAATTGTAAATCCAATCAATTTTGTATCTAGTTATTTAAAATAGTTTACGATTCATTGTTACTCTTTCTGGCCTGCTTAATTAATTATTTACTAACTTAATTAGAGCATCTTGGCTTCAATTATAGTCTCCAGATTATTTTAAGTGTAATTATTTTTGACATTCCCAATTACTTTACTCAGTTAAAGAAATTATAATAATTATTACTAATGAGTTTGGGATGTTAGCTTAATTAAATTTACTTTTTCGATTAAGCTGTTTAAAATAATTTAAACATTTTTTGGGTCTTAGAAGAATCAAAAAGTTCTAGAGTTCTGTTGATTTACTTTATTAATTTTTTGGTGTAATTTAATATATTTTTATACCACTTACTCCTGCTGGTTCGCATTTCCACGCAAACTAATTATCACTTAATTTAAGGTGATGGCAAATAAATTTTGTAGCACTCTCTGGTCTGC
Organism: Sinelater perroti; assembly: GCA_036346155.1. Classification (NCBI taxonomy): domain Eukaryota; kingdom Metazoa; phylum Arthropoda; class Insecta; order Coleoptera; family Elateridae; genus Sinelater; species Sinelater perroti. Next base: position 10,446,805 of record JARFIY010000201.1, read on the forward strand.
TTAATTAATTTTTCACTAGATTTGGTTTGCCAATTACCGCGTTTCAAAATTTTCTTGAGCCTTCCCCTGGCTTTAATTATGGAGACCAGATTATTTTAGGTTCTAAGTATTTTTGAAATTCTCAATTACTTAACTCTTAATTATTACTAATTACATGATCTTTTTTGTGGTATCAGCTTAATTAATTTTATTATTTTCGCATTCTCATCGGTGGCCTTGCTCAAGATAAATTATTTTTTTTTTGTAATTTTAATGTATTTTTAATTATTTTAATTAAATTTAAATTAATGTAATTTTTTCTCAATTGTTTTTGCTAATTATGTAAGAATTTCTTAGCTGTTGCAGTTTGATTTAGTTGCTGCTGTACTCTTTAATCCGTAATTGTTCTTTCAAACAACTTTTGTTAAGTTTGTGTATTATGGGTTGCAATTAAACTTCCCTTACGCTTTGATTCCCGAATAAGGGCGAGAGAAAAAAATTAAAGTTTCTCGATAGCTAATTAAGATTTAAAATCGAATATTAAAATATCTTCTACAAAAGTTCGCGATTGTTTGGATAATTAGAAAAATACACTCAATAATTTACTCTATAATTTTTAGAATTCATCTCGAAATTATGTTCGATAGAAATTCAGGAAAATTTAATAACATTTTGAGTATAATTAATTAAGTATTTACTACAGGTGTTAATTAATAATTGAATTAGGATTTTTTAATTTTCTTAATAATATCTTCCGGGTCTGACAATTTTATATGCTTATTAATCAAATTTTACTTATTACGATCGCGAGTGAACATGCTGCGGTTTATGCTGCTTCACCATATCTTTTGAAATTACCTTTGGCAGCATTAACCAAATATTTTCGTTTTATTTATTTTTCTTTCTAAATCATTCTTTAAGATTAAATTACTTGTTTCACAGAATTATAATTTAAGATTTAATTAATTTGGACTAGCATTCGAATTCATAAAATTAAGCTGAGGCTACAGATTTTTTAAAATAATTTATGATTTAATGACGGGCCTTCTGTTCTAGTTCATCAGTTATTTACCAAATTTAGTTTACTAATTTGGGCGATTTTAAATTTTCTTAGACCCCTGGCCTTAACTACAGCCTCCAGATTATCTCGGGTCCTAATTATTTTCGAAATCTAATTACTCTATTGAGCTTAACGTACACCTGTTATGATTATTACTAATTAGTTTGAGCTTCTCTGAAGTTAAATTAATTTTATTTTCATTTCTCATTCTAATCGGTGGTACTTTGTTTAAAAGTTGCTTGTTGAAGATAAATTAAAACTTTTTGTAATTTGAATTATTAATTATTGGGTGTAATTTTATCTCGGTTGTTTCTGCCAGTGCACATTTCCACACGAACTTGGATACTGCAGTTTTGTTTACTGAATTTTGATTAAGTTTGCGTGTTATCGGTTTCAATTAAGTTTCTTTTGTGGCTTTTAAATTTAGAACAATTTTTTATTCATATGAGACGTTATGGCTTGCTTAATTAATTATCTACTAAATTTGGCGCACTAATTGCACCGATTATAATTTTTTCGAGGTCCCCTGGCTTTAATTATGGCGTCCAAATTATTTTGGGTTTTATTTGTGAAACTTATTAATTACCTTAGTCAGCTTAAGGTATTTGGGTTATAATTATTACTAATGTGTTTGAGCTTTTATGATGTCAATTAGATTTATTTTTCGCAATCACTTGTTTAAGATAATTTAAAAATTATTTGTCTTAAAAAAGAGTCGAGAAGTTCTAAACTATAATAGAAAATTTTTGATAATTATTGGATATAATTTAATGCAATTGTATACTACTTGCTTCACACAAACTAATTATTAATTAAGTTAAGGTAAATAAGCGAATAAACTTTCTAGCACTTTCTGGTGTGCTTAATTGTTTGCACTAGATTTGGCTTACCAGTTACTGCATTTCAAAATGATCTTATACTTTCCCCTAGCTTTAATTAATGAGTCAAGATTATTTTGGGTTCTATTTACTATTAATGTTATACTTATTATTAATGGCATGTTCCATTTGCGATATCAGCTTAATTTATTTTTTTCTTGGCATCCTCCTCTTTGTTTAAAAGTTGTTTGCTCAAGATAAAAAATTAATTATTCGATTTAATTTTATTTCAATTGCTCTGCTAATGAGAATTTCCATACAAACTTTTTGCCATGATTTTGGCTGCCAATGGTCGCCTAATTTAAGATGATTGTTCTACTGAAATTTGATTTTGCTTTCAAGCAATTTTTAAGTTTGGATGCTTTAGAGTTCAATTAAGCGTCTCTTGCAGTATTTCTAATTCCTGGACAAAATGCGAGTAAAAATTGGTTTGCCTATTTTTATTTGTTTAAGCTGAGACTGTGCTCCCTTTTTATCGTGGCTTTCCGGCAAATTTCAAGTTTAATATTTCTGGATAATTAATTACGATTCTAATTTAAGCACTTTTGCAAGATATCTTCTGAAATTTCTAGAATTAATTTCAAATTTATCTTCACTACAAATCCCGAAAGATTTAATTTGAACGGCTCTTTCAGAATAATTAATTAAGAGCTTACTTACAGACGCTAATTATTAAGAATAATTTAGCGATCTTTGACTTGGACTTTTTCAGTTTTTTTATTTTATTGGTGAGATCTATTTCCAACAATTTTTTATGCGAAGTAATCAAGTTCGTTATTCAAGTTTTACTTATTATGATGGCAAACGTTTACTGTTACATTAGTGTGTTTTTGCTGCTCCATATTTTTTCAATTTTTTGCAAACACTAACCAAATATTTTCATTTATTTTTATTTACTGAATTGCTCTTTGAGAATTTGTAGTGTCTGTATATGTAATTTTTTTAATTACCTCGCTTTTTCGCGGAATTATAATTAAAGATCCAATTAATTCAAATTCACTAAAGTAACACCATTAATGTAAATTCATTGCTGAATTTGGCGGCATTTTAGAAATTTTTTAGAGCTTTACTTGGCTTTTATTATAGTTCCCAAATAGGTTTGGGGATTCCTAATTAGTTTGCGCCTTTGTAATTAATTAGTTTAATTCATTTTGTTTTGATGTAAGATTTCTATTAATTTAATTTACTGATTATTGCTTGTAATTAATGCAAATTTATGCCACTTAATCCTGCTTTTTCCCGGGAAATTTTATTTTCATTGCTTTTCCAGACTATCTAATTAAAAATTCGTTTGAAAATGCTAATTACTAATTAAGATTAATTTAAAATATTCTTAGAGTTTCCCTTGTGTTTTATTATAGCCTCGAGGTTTGGTTTTGAGTTTGAGCCTTTGTGGCGGTAGCTTAATTGATTTTACGTTAATTCAAAATATCTGTTAATTTAATTTAGTGACTATTAGATGTAACTAATGTAATTTTATGCCGTTTACTTCTGTTTCAGGACATTTTCACACAGTTTTGCCCGGAAATTTAATTTAATAGCTTTTTTTAGGCTGCTTAATTAAGAATTTGTTTCTATTACTGACAATTTTGTACGTTGAGTGATCAAAAACAGATCTGTACTGCTGCGTTACTGTGGTTTCTTCTGTTACATCGTATCTTTTGAAGCTTTTTTTGGAGGTATCTTTGCAAGATGGCTGTATTGTTGATTTAACATTAAAATTTGTAGAACAGTAAGACAATGGAATAGAAGTTTTCTGTTCATTTTAGGTGTTACAGTAACCGCAATATTTTAATTAATGCACATGTTGCGCATTTTGGATTGAAGCAATTTTTCACGGTTTCATTGCTGCTGGCGCGGTCCGCCTGCGCTGCTTTATTATAGTTACAATTAATCATTCGTGCTTTCGGGGGTTTTCTCCACGGGGCACTTCCCATTTTGGATTTCGGCGCCCCCAATGTCTGTCAGCTCGATCGAAACCGAAATTTCGGCGTTCGTATGCACCGCGGCCGGTCCGAATTCCGGCAGGCGCGCAAGAATAACAAAAATGCCGGAGAATTTCGGGCCGTTAATTTTGGATCTGGGACGGTGCGCTTACGTACGCGGGCAATAGGCGGGCATACATTGCGGCACTAGTTTTTTATCTTTTATTAAAATAGCGCCACTACTGCACCTCCGCCAGATTAAAAATAGTGCAACAAGCGATCGGTAAAAAAAGACCTGCCCCCAGTTCACGCGAAGACGCGGGCGCCCGTAAGCTGGGGACGGCGCGGCTAAGTCGGATTTTTCCGCGATTGCAATCAAAACCGCATTTATTCATGTTGCTACACGGAAGATTTTTCGAGGCCTTGAGCGGACGAAAGGCTGCAGGTGGGGAAAAATGCAACTCTCTGTCTGCTTTCTTGGCTGCGCCCGCCACATTAGCATAGCGATTTTATTGCTTATTCGCCGGCGCGAAATAAATTAGGCCGGAGCGGCGTTATTGTGACAGTGCCGCTTGCGCCAAACAATTAGTCCGTTTGATTGGATTGATTTTTGATCGCCGCGTCGGGCCGTCGGCGCTGTCATCTTGGCGCGTCCGCGCGTGCTAATGGCGGCCGCGGCTAATTAAGTGGGCCAAAGGCGGTCCTGCCTCTGCGAAGCCAGCGCGGCTGCAAATTGCGCCAAAAGTGCAGCCCGTGCGCCACTTCGGCTTTCCGCCGGCCGGCGGCCGAAACGCGCGGAAACCGTTAAGAGCAGCCGGTTGACATCACAAAATGGCCGACATTTTGAAGTTCGGCTTGCTGCCCAGCGAAAGCGTGAATAATCGCGCCGACAGAGCCGTATTGTGTGCGGCCCGAGCCCTCTTTCAGCACTTTCTGGGGGGAAAACATCGCGACGTGGCATAAGTGCCCGGTTTTGAATGCTTCAACGAGCCAATTAGAAATATTTTAGTATCCATCCAGGCTTTAAGTCGGATATTTCAAAAGCAGAACGCAACAAAAAACTTATGATAATCTCCATATAATTAGATTTGCACTATACATCTTTATGTATGTTACAGTCTACATTGACGACACTTTGCTTCTGCCTGCTAACTTCTAAGTTGTTATTTAACGTAGATCCGTCAACTTTTTGATAATACCTCGTATATTATTTTTTTGTTAACTGCGATAGTAATTGGTTTCCTTTATTTTGTCAGCTGGACCGAAATGTTGTAATTGTGCTTCTTTAGGCTTTTTGATCTATTTTTGTCCGATCACACATTGCCGCCATTTTCGTTTTTAAAGACCCCTATGGTACTCTTCGTTAGTTTATTCATTTATAGTTAAGACGACTTCAATTTTGTTGTAATCTATACTGTACGTAGCCAATACAGAGGCATTTCTAATCACCAATCAGACCTTTGGCAAATTCTTTTTTGAGGCCGTGAGGTGAACTGAGGGTTAGTATCACATTGTCAGTTTAACAGGTACCTCAGTCTGTTGCACAGAGAATTATCAAGATTTTTTGGATACGCCGCACAAAACCACCCGAAATTTTTGAAAAACCTTGACTCAATTCAGGGGCAACACTCACCTTCACAATTTTTGGGAGGATGAGAAGTAGATGAAACTAAAAGTCATTGAGGTTCCTGAGGGCTAGCGTAACTGAGCAGAATTTCCCAGCCGAGGCCGACCAATAGTCGAGGGTTTGTTCTGTACTATTCTGGGGCACCTTTTCCCCTCTACAGCCTACGATCTGTCATTTGATGGGATGATTAGAAGAAGCACTTGGAGAACAGAGGTTTAACAACGATGTTGCTGTCGAAGCGTTAGAAAAATAACTTTGCACGTTCGGATATTTATGTTTCAATTATGTTAAAAAAATGATTCCGGTTTATATCTGATTCTCCTTCGTATATATAGCAGACTTTTGTGTTTTGATTTTCCTTGTAGTAATTTGCAGTTTTAAAATTTTTTCTGATTTAATCTAATTTCGGTCTTTTTGAATGAATATCATTTGCCGTCGTCTATTTTCGTAGTTCTGTACAGTATTCCTCATTGCAAATACAGCGCTTTTGCTTCACTTAGTTTCATTATGATCGTTTTAATTTGATTTTCTAAACTTCTTTTCGGGATTTTTCTCTTGTAACTTTAACTAGAAGCGATATTTACAGATTTTGATACTTGTATAAGACTTTTTGGCGAGGCTTATTACAGAGCAATCACAGTTTTGAGAGTTTTGAGTTTGGTTTTTGGTCTCTTTTTATATTGTGGACTTCTGCTTCATTCAGTAGTTCTCAAGCTTTTGGTTTACCATGCCCTATCTAAGAATCTCTAGTATATTAATCCCTCCTCCCTCCCTTGTCATAATTCTTATTATTTATCAAAAGCCGTTAGATGTTACTAACACATTTTCGAATTGCCCCAAAAATTAAGTTACTCCTGTGCGTGCGCCTCACGTTGAGAACCACCAGTTTAACCTACGGTCATGCGCTGAAAATCGAGACACTCCTTGTTAGGGCATCAATTTATATTTACCATAAGTTGATTGTTTTGTTGAGTATTTTGTGCTCTCTTCATATCGTCTGATCACATTTGGATACGGTGTAGCGACTTATTGGCAATTTTCAGCGCAGCACTTATTTATTCTTTCGTCTGCCTCTATTTTATCTGCTGCCCATACATGGAAATTTCAATATCATTTCTGTTTCATACCTATTAATGACACTCTGATAGAATTTAGTACGTCAATAGTGCGTGTCTTTTTATGTTTTCCTCATTTTCAGTCCTCTGTAGATCCTTATGTTATTATAAGACCCCATCCAGACGATTGTTGGTTCAGCTCGATTATCCTTATGACCCTATTTTCCAGTTTTTGTCAAGCCTTGTGACCCCTTCAATTTTCCTTAGTACCGTCATTTCCGCGGCCGTTATTTTTCCTTTTAATTTTTTATTTAATACCCACGACTGACTACTATATATTAACACGGGAAATGCACTTTATTTATTTTTTATGTTTCACTCTGTTCTACGTTAAATCTGTAATTTTCAAAGTAGATCGATGTTTTCTTTTCTGGTAAGCACCGTGATGATTGTTGCTTTTCAACATTGCAATTAAAATGGTTTGTTTATCTGATGTTTTCAGAAACTCTGCTTTTTGTTTTTTTATCGCCGATTTTAGCTTATGTAACAATTTAAATATTTATCAAAGTTATTCGTTGTGATTTTTTTATATTTGTTGCTGCGTGGCGCATTCTTTCATCAGAAATATTTGCAACTTTCCTTTGCCGTTGCCATCATTTCATTTTATCCTCTTCTACTATGTTTGAAAGCTCCCCATTTCCTTACTCTTTTTAGTCGGGCATTCTTCACGCCGTCATACTTATCGTCTGCGTTTTCTACGTTTCTTCTAGTGTTGGCTAGCATCTTCGGGTAGCCTTTGTATTTTTAAGTTTACTTGTAGGGGGGCTAGGGAGTGAAAGGTTGTTTGTGCAGACTCTCTTTTATTACACTTTGTTTAGCATTATATGGTGGCAGACGTGCCGATCAGAATGTTTTGGTTGTCGAATTTATTGAGCGAGGCCGCTATTTTTTAATTATTATCGCGCAAGATTCCCCTATTTAATCTTTGTTCAAACGTTTACAGTCAAACACATCACAACAAGTATTGTAGGCAAGATTACAATATTTATTTATTTGAGCTCTGGTTGTTATATATGTTAATTGTTTAAAGCAAACTCCACTTGAAAACAGATTTTATTTGAATTGTGCACTAATGTTGAGATCTGAGCCGCGCACCTTCAATTTTGGCGATTACCATTTGCCATTTTATGCGATATTATGAGGGAAGGTATGACCAGACGTGTCGTTATATAACCGCCACGTATTTAAGTTTTCCAGATAAGATAATTATTTGTTGCCATGGCAATAAAAATGTTTGCCCTGTATATATAGAAGTGCACGGCCCGACTATAAAAAAGTACATTGTGTGTAGTAACGAAAGCGACTAGAAGCAAGTTCAATATCAATAACAGCTCTCTTTATCGCATTTCACTTTATCTGAAGTGCCAATTAATTGATGAAATTGTTAAAACGCGGGGTAGGAAGGGGTGCCCCGGCGGACGCTCCTATATTTGGCCGCCGCTCCAGCAACCGCCTCCAATCCGATTTTGCTTGCAAGGATGGAATGATCGCGCCGGGGATTTTTGCGATCTCGCCTATTATCATAGCTCTGTATTATTAGTTGCTGTTTTTCGCTCTTATCGCCGCACTAACAGCTGACCTGTGACCCGCGGCCGCAAATAATGCTTTTTATGTGTTTAGATGCCAACTAATTTACTTGGTAACAAAATAAGCGCGCTATCGCGCCCCGATAATCGGTGGCGCAGCAGCGAAAACAATTTCGTACGTACTTTCGCTAATGCAGCGATAACTTCGTACGCCTGAGCCATTGGCGCCCACCGGAGGCGAGCGATCAGATAACTCCGCGCTTCTATCATTGGCTATCGGGAATGTAGAGCCGCGGTTCCGCTCGGCCTGATAATGAACACCTTGGCGTGTGCCGGCGTGATGACGGCTGCAATGACGATAACGGGGCGCGGATAGTTTTTGAACGCACCTCGTAGTAATCGGCGAAGCTTTGCGGTAGAATATTGCAGAACTGGGCCAAGTACAAGGTGGGGGAAATTTGAGACTACGCATTTTTGATAGCCGTTATTTGGGGCAGATCGGTTCCGAATTTGTTAACGAGATTATTTTTGCATTTCTGGGGATAATCGTAGACGATTTTACACATTTGCCACTTGCTCTTCGTTTAACTTCATTGCTGTTGGACGCTACCAAAGCTGTGCAAGTTGAAAAGGCGTACAGACCACAATCTGGATGTGAAACCAACTTCTGAATTGCATTTGAAGTATAAAAATAGTGGCTGAAGATGAAATTAGTTTTAATTGGGGCGGTAAAATAATTCCTCCAACTTTCACAAACATAAAAATGTGGAAACCAAGAAATTTAATTGTGTAGCAGTAGACGCCAGAGTGATTGAGGCGCTTGGCTACTGTGCGAGTGGACTCGGGTTCAATCCGGGGCTCGAAATGCACGGCGGGTTGTCTACCCAGTCACTAAGAATAATTGAGTACCTGTGCTCACTTGAACAAGGGGTAATAATGGCGGTCGTCTAAGGCGCGGTGCTTGCCACAAAGCAGCCCGATACAGTTTTGGTTAAGATAGGTAAATGGCGCATTTATATAACTTTGATGATAATAATAATAATAAGTCCCATTGTACCCTTATGGGTCATAGGGTTTTGATGTAATTATTCCACTTCTTCCTATCCATAACTATTTGTGCCAACTCTGGAAATAACTTTTTTGTTTCCACCTCTATCGTATTTCTCCATGTATTTTTTGGATGCCCTCTTTTTCTGGATTGCATTTTAATATCCCCTTACTAATTTCACCGCCACTTCTTCGCAAGGTATGCCCCAACCATCCATATTTTCTCTTTTTTATCTCCGTATTTATGCCCACCTAATTTGTCCTTCTCCACAGCTCATCATTACTAAAGGTCTCTGGCCACCACACTTTCAGTATACCCCTCAGGCATATGTTTATCACTCCCGTAACCTCCCACGATTTTGACCGGTATAACAAAACCGGCTTCACCATTGCATTAAACACTTGCATTTTAGTTTTGGTATTTAAATTGCTTGCGTTCCATACGGCACTCCAATTTATATATGCCCCCCTTGCTTTATTTATTCTACTTCTACAGCGCCGCCACTACACTTCCTAGGTAGACGAATTCATCAACTCTTTCTATTTCTTTACCATTTATTAATAGGTTTTTCGATCGACCTACATTTAGACACAAACACTTTGTATTCTTGATATTTACTTTTAGCCCGACTTTTGCTGCCTCTCCCACTAGACTGTTTAGCTTTTCTTGCATATGTTTACCGTTATTAGCACTGAGGCAGATGTCATCCGCAAAATCTAGGTCATTCAGTGTTTCTGTTAAGTTCCATCTTATTCCTCCCTGCTGTCCTCTCGTAGCCTTTCTCAACACCTCATCTAAAACCAGCACAAAAAGCAGAGGGGAAAGGGTACACCCCTGTCTTACACCGTACTTTGTTTGGAAGACTATCGACTCTGCATTCATATTCGTTATATCCTTCTTTTATTAAATTTATTATATTGGGTGGTATTTCCTTAGTTCTCAGGGTGTTCCATATGCACTCTCTATGTAGTGAATCGAAAGCCCGCTGGTAATCAATAAAAACTATGTATAGCGGTGCATTATACTCCACAAATTGGTCTACCACAATTCGTAAGGTTATTATGTGATCAAAACATGATCGGTTTGCCCTAAATCCACACTGCACCTTTTTTGGCTCATCATCCAGTACTGCTACTAATCTTTCCTGTATGATCTTATAGAATACTTTGTTAACAATACTGAGCAGAGTGATACCCCTTCAATTTTCACATTTTTTAAGATCTCCTTTCTTTGGTATTTTTATGATCACACCTTCTCTCTAATCTTTTGGGAATTTTTCTTCTTTCCATATTTTTTCCATCAGTGGTTTTATCTATCTTTAATATCTCTGTTGTAATTTGGTCAATCTCCGGAGCTTTATGACTTCTCATCTGGTTAATTGCTCTTCGAATTTCCTCTTCTGTAGGTGGATCATTTCGAACTCTCAGTTCCGTCCTTTGCTCTATCTCCTCGGGTATTTCTAGCCTTTCTTCCTGCTCTGCATTCAACACTTCGTTGAAAAATTCCACCCATCTTGGCATTTATTGCTCTTCTGTGCATAACAGCTCCCCATTCTTGCTTTTATGATCGAAATTTGTTTGCGTTTATTAGTTAGCTTCCTTATGTTTTTATATATCTCTCATGTCCCTTCTACTGAGCTTTTCCGTCTATGTCCTCTGCATATTTGCGCTTATCTCTTCTAAGTGCTTTTTTTATGCCCTTGCTCACCTTCTTATAATCTTCCTGTAGCCTTTCTTGTTTTTCTTTTTTTTCTACTAATATTTTTTGTTTAATATTTCTTCTTGCTCTTAATAACTTTGGTAAAGGGGATATATTAGATTATTTATGTAATAATAGAAAAATGATGTAAAAACTAAGAAATCAATCGTGTAGTCATAGGCGCTGGGTGTCGACGGACCCGAGTTCATTCTCTGATACCCGGCGGGTGGCCTACTCAATCAGTAAAAATTATTGAGTTGATTTCGAATAAGGAGCAATAATGCGGTCATCCAAGGCGTGGTGCTTGTTTACTGCCCTATATCAGAGGGAGGACATTTTAAAACTTTAAGCTCTCAGTTCGAAGACATTGTTCTTATTATTATTATTACTTGTAATAGGGCTGTGTCGATCAAATAAGAAATATAAAAATATACTGGTGTAAAGGTCTTGATTAAGATAAGAGTGTGAACTTCGGCAGAGGCCGAAAATTCTAAAGTCTTATCCTAATATCTTTCCCAATCAACCTCGATTTGAAATAAACATCTGGAGTTTTCCGAATTTGATGGCGAACTAGCATTAAAGACGTGGTTTAGTTAATCCTACCCCAAATAATGTGAAATTAAAGATACAGAAGTACTAGACCTTAAAGTTCATTTCGTTCGAACACAAACCAAGAACTATCTGCCCCAAAACAGCAAGTTTGAGAACTTTGAGCGCCCAATAAGGCTATCATCCTGATTCAATCTACAGCTGAAGGGTGAATTGGGAAGGCATAGCAAAACTTAAGTTAGCAGAGCAATGCAATTAGTAATTTTAGATGAGTTCCGTACTTGTGTATCTAACGAGCCCATGTAGCACTTATTCTTGGGATACCAAAATATCTTTCTGTCGTTTCGACGAAACCTTGCGACAGCACACTTCAAGATAAGCCGTAAATTCAAGGCGAAGTTAGGCCTCGCGTGCATCTGATGATTTTCGAGCCGACACGAGGGTTTGTTCGAAGAGATGACTGCTCGTCCAAACAAGTATTCAAATCTCCCTTACGCCCCGAACGGCGTACGTGTCCCGAAAACCTCCACTTCTGGAGGAAGGAGCCAATAAAGATCTCGGCGCAAATAGAGGGCTCGCTCCGATTTTCCTCTGCACACATTATTTAGCGGCGTTTTCCTGTTAATTCAATCTGGCCGGCGGCGGGCCGGCGCAACAAGGCGCGCTTTCCCGGCCGCTTTCCGGGGTGCGCTCGTAAAACATGCCGCGCACGCATGGGTGGCTTGCATCCATCCACTATCACTACGCGTGCACCGTGGGTGTTTTCATCACATTAGCTCCCATCGCGTTGCTAATTGCAATGAATGACAAATGAATTAGGTGATTATCTAATTCTGGCGTAGGTAATATCAAACAATAGGCAATTATTGTTATTTTTAACTAGTAGACTTTATGGCGTATGCGCTGCAGATAATGTTAATGGATTAATTATTTGTCTATAATAGGGATTTAATTGAGTTACCGCGTTTTCCGTTACACGTTTCCCGGCATGGCGCGGCGCGCTATACAGGGTGGCCGCGCCGATTCCGGTTATCGCAAAATTTTATAAATAAAACCTCTTCAGGCTTCCAAATTCACCTTGACTTACATAATGCGCTTGGAGTGCTTCACTTGTCGATTCAGATAACCTAATTGCAAGCTCCCAAATAAGCCCTTGGGCGCCATGTTTTTGGAGCGGCTAACTATTGCTTAATTGCTCAAAAAGTTTATTAATCGCCCTGAAAACATCGAATGCGCGCTGTCGTCCAACTTCAGATCACTAAGATAGATATCATCTATCGTTCTATCTTAAAGTTAGTAATATTTCCATTGAATATTCCCCAGATTACACCACTTGGTGATAGTCAGTGCAGCTTATTGCATCACTAGACGACCGTGCTGATAAGAGTAAGTTTCCTCCATTTTAGTAGATTTACCGCATTTTCCTCGCTTTGCACGACTTAGAAATGGCGAATATGAAACGAGACAGATCGACTTAAAAAATTATGCAAGATAGACAGGTAGTGACTGTATGTCTCTTCGCATCTTAGCAAATGAGGTAAACAGCAATTATCTGGTTACAATCTCAATGATGCAAAACAAAAACGTGAGTATCTGTATTACAAGGACGTATTCGAACGTAGTTAGACATTACGCATATTTTTTAGTTAAGTGTTGACTTAAAAAGATCAAATCTCCGAAAGTTAGGAAGTCGTCCTGTGACAAAAAATTACTAGTCATAGAAGTTCGTCAAGAACTCCAAAGTTCCAGGTTTTAGTTGAGGAGCAAATTTAAAAAATAATTACGTCAATCTTGCCAAGGTTAAATTAGTTTAATCATTGATTTAGTTGGGGAAGAAGAATAGTAAATTTTCTAAATTCGATAGAGTACATTAGACACCATACATTTCGGAGGTAAAAAAGGAAAGTGTGCTTTATGTTATTACATCGTCAGAAAAATTCACAATAGGAACTTTAATGTTTAAAGTAAGTTTTCCTTATTTTTTGAAGCAACCTTTGCAGCAATACAAAAAATTGTAATCTGAAGACGTTCGCCAAAAACTAACCCCAGACAACATTTGGAAAAGTTAAATAATAATCTTGTAATCTTGCCACGGTTAATTCTATTTCATTATAATTTTAGTTAGGAAAGAGAAAGGATGGATTGTCTAAATTCAATAGAGGGACATTAGACACCATAATTTGATAGGCGGAAAAGGAAAGCAACAGTAATGCAGATACGCGCAAAGGGCTGCAACCAATAACGCACGCTTTATGTTATTACGTCATCAGCAGAATTTAAACGTTTAAAGTTAGATTTCTCTAGTTTTTTTTATAAAAGTTCTTGCAATAACACAAAAATTGCGATTTGTAGATATTCGCCGCATACTCGAAAGTTTTATGCAGTATTTGGAAAAGTCTTGGCTTTTTGATTACATAGTCAAGTCGAAAAATAATTATGCTAATTTTACCAAGGTAAATTTTATTTGGAGAAAAGAATGTTTTCCAAATTCAACAAAGAGACATTAAACTCTATTGATTTGATAGGATTGATTTGATAGAAAGGAAAGCAACTGTAACGCTGATATGGGCAAGAGCTGCAACCAATAAGAAGCGCTTTATGTTATTACGTCACCAGCAAAATTTTAATTCGGGATTGTAATGTTTAAGGTTAGATTCCTTTATTTTTGGGCAAAAAATTACGATTCGTAGAAGTGTATCAAAATCTCGAAACTTTCAGACAGCCTTCGATAAAGCCTTTGCAGAGTATAATTGAAAGATATTTATCATAATCTTGGCAAGATTAAATTTGATAATAATATTAGTTGAAAAAGAGGAAGAGTGGGTTCTTTTCAATAGAAAATAATTAGATACTACACAGCAGTACTGCAAACAGTAATGAGTACTTTATGTTATTGCGTCACCAGCAAAATTAGATTTGGTTCGGCACTTCTAAAAGCCTAGTCTAATCTTGCCAAGGTTAAATTTGTGGGTCGTAAGTTTAATTGGGGAAAAAGGAAGGGCCACTTTTTCTTATTCGATAGAAGACAACATTAGACCTTATACATTTCATAAGTGAAAAAAAAGCAACAATACTGCATATATAGGCAAACGGCTGCAACTAGTAGTGCGCGCTTTATGTTTTTACGTCACCAGCAAAATCAAAATTAGGAAATTTATCTTCAAGTTAATTTCCTTATTTTTTGGAAGTCATCATAAACTAGAAATTTTCAGGTCGCATTTGGAAAAGCCACAGGTTTTAATTACTTTATGTTAAAAAATAATTGCGCTAATCTTACCAGGATCAAATTTGTCTAATCATAATTTTAGAAGAAGAAGAGAAAAGGTGGATTTTTCATATTTTATAGAGTAATAGCACTATATACTTTAATGTTCAAAACTTTTTTAAACGGGTTTTGGAAGGTTAAACTCAAAAATAATTAAGCTAATATTGTTCAGATAAATTTCTTTTGATCGCAATTTTGTTAAGGAAAAAATATTGGATTAAGCGTATTCCAAATCAAAATTTAAATGTCGTAGCCAGCATTTTGAAAAGTCTTAGGTTTTAGCTACGGGGTGAACTTAAAAAATAATTACTCGAGTTGGAGAAGAGGGAGGTTGCGTTTTCTAAATTCAAAAAAAAACATTAGACACCCCATTCAAAATTTTTTAAGAAGCATGGAAAGTGTTAAAGGGGTTAAGCTAAAAAATAATTGAGGCATTTTTGGTAAGAAAAACGATTGTGGTCGAGAGACATCAATAGGGAGATTTATTTTAGACTAAGGAATTTGTGTCAAACCCAATATTTCAAAATGCCTCAGGTTTCGGTTACGGAGTCAAGTTAAAAATTATTACGCAATTTTTGCCAAGGACAATTTTGTTCGAAAGGGGGAAGGAAGGATTTTCTGAACGCGATAGAGAAAATAATTGAGCCAATATTGCTAAGATAAACTTCATTTGATTAGAATTTTAGTGTTAAAGAGAAAGTTTTATGTTGGACTAAGGTATTTTAAACCAATAAGCTTTTTCAACAATGAATTTGTTTAAATATAATAAAAAAAATACTAACAACTTTGTGCTCATACAAAAAATTAATATTTTATTTATTACAAGGTTAAAATAATTGTAGCAATGTCCGATCAGGCAAATTTCGATATTAAACATCAAATTGAATTTGTTTCGGCCCTTATAATCCCCAAACATATCTGCGTTTATTAGGTTTGGCTGATTTAATAAAAAAAATTTAGTACCAATGAAGTCGGAGTGTCTGTATTCCCCTATACTCAAAAAAAGTTGCGTCACGTTTGTGTGATCGTAGATTGACTTAATTATATGAGATGAACCAAAGTAAGGGCATTTTTGCAAATTAAAGTTCATGGGCAGACCGACAGTTTCAGTGTTGTTGACCCCAATGTCAATTAACCATGGTAATTCGATAGACTGACCGATTTTTTTAAGATTAGGTTTATGGCGGAAGTTTTAATTTTGACGCCTTTTTTCACCATCCCCAATAGTATTTTCAAAATAGGCATTGCAGATGGGCGAAAAGATGATCTTGAACCGTAGGGACCGCCAAATTGGGCGATAGGTATCGATCACGAATACAATCGATCTCATCAAATAAGCAATTTGTCGATTTTCAAGTAGGTCAGCAACATGGTTATTCATCTAATTTTTAATCCATTGTTTATGATGAATAGATAATTTTAACCGTGAGTAGTGTGTAAAAAAAATTAAAAAAACCGAAAACGATGTTGTTGTTGGCCTGTTTCGGTGGCTCCGGTCGGCAAATGTCAGGTCATAAAGGGAAAAAAATTCTGGGTTGGAATATTGCATCGAGAACGTTGAAAGATGTGTAGCCATCATCAGTGGCCAATGGCTATAGGCTAAATTTAACCAAACATTTGGCTTTTGCGCGCACTGACACCAGGATGTGACATACCTTTACCTTGTAGGAAGCAGTTTTGTATTTTTTTTACTTTGATGGTCCCCTACCGTCCAAAAGCAACTCTACATCCACTTACGTAACATACTGAAGATCTACTTGAAATTATTGGTGGAGGATGGTCAAAAAACTTTTGTCATAGACCTAATGTTATAAAATTCACGTTCTTATTTGTTTGGTGATGGCTTTGGGCATTAAAACCATCACTTTCATTTCTGAAGGGCCTCTGTAACATTTCTGCAATGTAGCAGCAACAAATGTTGCGCCCTGACTGCGTTCTTTCATTTATGGCATTTTAAATTCATCTATTATAAGTGGATAAAAAATCTAGTTCCAGATAATTTTTCTAATAAACCTTCCGAGTTCATCTTACGAGGTCTAATCAAAAAGTACTTCAAATCACCTTTTATTAGGACTTATTTAAATATCAGTTTTGATGTAATAGCTCGGCGGGTTTCCAGTTTGTTTAACAATTCCAAGCTCTGCAGAATAGGTTCGTTCCCTCACGCCGCGCCTCGGCCAAGGCTATTAATCTGGCGCGATTATTGTGAATTGTTTAGTTTCGTGCATTAGTGAACGATACCTGCGAGCACTCCGCCGCGTATTGATTGCATTACATCGATATGCAATCAATTTAGCGGCAGATAAGCCGCAGCCCAGATTATAGTTGTAAGTCCTCCGCGAGCAAACGCGGCCAAATTGGCATCAAAATAAGCCCGAAAAGTGCATTTTGCAGTGTAAAATGTAATCAATTTATCATTTAGAGTCGGCTCGATGGTGATTGAGATTGCACCGGCGCTACAATAAAATTTCGATAACAATGCGATTGGCGCACATAAGAGTGTAGCGGTGGCCTTAAATTTATTTTCGGAATCGTTTGAACCATTTCAAAAATTATTTATATGAAGCGCTTTGATGTTAACCTTGATTGATTGGGACTTTTGCGATACGAAATTTCATAGATTTCGACAAATAAAAAGGCAGGCTATTTGCTGTTCAGACTGGAAAAACAAAGCTCACAAGTGGGCGTATAAATAATTTGTAATATATATAATAAAATGAAAAATTTTAATTGTTATTTCAGCAAATAGACTTTATTAGAACTTCTACTATCAAAAAAGCGTTGTTAGGCTTTGTCTCAACATTTGTTGAGGGACTATTTCAACAAGAAACCTAACCGACATGTCCGGCTCAATCGTTGTTTTTTTGCCAATTAACTGCGCTATTAATACGTCAAGGAGTAAAGTGTCGCTTTTCTGTATAAAAAAGTAAACATAAATTAAATAATTTGAAAAGCACTGCGATAAGGCTACTACTTAGCTTAGTAACATAATGAGAATGATAAAATATTGATAAAAATTGCAGATTAGTGTTGTTCAAATATTGGTTCTCTGTTAATTCAAACAAATAGCCCGTCTGTTGCAGTGCAAACAAGAAAATAATTCAACTTCATCTTTGTTAATATTTATTTTTTTTAATATATCAATTTTGCGCTGCAAGACCGCTGATAAACAGGCTAAAAGCCTTGCAAATAGTAAAGTAAGGGTTTGGTTACTTTTTGGGCAGCACTCTGTAGTATCCTCAAAGTAAATTTTTAATTCATTCCATTTTGTACAACAAAGAGAAGAATTACCTTCTGGTTCAAGCAAGTGGTGAAATTTTGGCAATTAAGATAATATGGATAGAAGTAATTTAGTTAAGGCCTGATCTATTTAAAACCAGCCAAATCGGCAATATTTTGGAGTAACCAACAAATGTTACTTCAGTCACAACTAAAATAACCAAAAATTGTTACCGGCAGGGGTTTCGAGCCCTAAGACCAAATCTGCCTCGATCGGAATGATCGGACTTTCTGCGGGCTGAAAGTCGGCTGCGCAAAAGGGCCCTTCCCAGATTAAAAAGGCAAACCTGTGGGGTGTCAAAAGCCTGGCTGGGCCGAAAAACTCGCGTCGGCACAAACGGCACCCCGAAACGAAGCTGGCGCACCGGCGCGCTGCAGGCCGCGGCCGCAGTTGGCGTGCACCGCTGCACTCGACTACGACCTCTGGGGCGCCGTCTTAGAGCGGCTTATTTGCAAGACTAGAAGCCGCAACCAGAATCCTAGAACGGCTTTCCGCCGAGTGCCGGTGCTGGCCTATGCGGAAACCTGCCCATTTTTCACCTGTCGCCCCGCGGCCGGACCGCCGAGACAAAGGGCTCTCGGGCCGGCCGCGGCGCCCACGCTCCGCCGCCTTTCGCGCTCCTGGCGGCGCCGACGACGCCGCGGCCATCGGCAGGATTAATAGGACGTGGCGAAGCGCTGCTTCCAATCGGGGTTATGTCCGCGTGGGAGGGCGCTGATTAAACCTCCGAAACCGCTTGTTGCGCTCGCCGGCGGATTTCACGCCGCTTTGCGGGGAAGATCCGCACGTAAGCAAGATGCTGTCAATCACAGCACCTGCGTAAACATTCATCTTATGACTTCCAGAACAGAGTCAACATAACGACAGTATGATAATGGATAATGGCGGGAGGAGGGGTACAGGAAACCCTAAAAACAAAAGGAATGGGTACATTCCTAGAAAATCTGCAATAATTAAACCAAACATAACAAAGCACGGTGAAGAAAGATGAGAAAGAAATGAAGATCACCAACCCTATAATCTTGAAGTTCTTCTGAACACAGTCTTCATTAGATTTCTCTCGTTCAAGCCTTTCCAACGAGTAAGGCCTTTGGAGTCCCATGTAGTATTTCCTTCATAATAAAAAAACTACTATGCAATCACTCACTGGATACATACACTTATGTAGTGTACCATATTAGCGATCCATAGATAATCATAGTTCTCACCACAGCACTGCGTTACCACGAGTGGCTTAAATCCCCATATTTTATCCAATACTCGCTTTGAAGTCTTTTTTATCCTGTGCTTTAAGTAAAATGTCTAAAGGAAGGTTCCCATGGGTGCGGAGAGAATGCTTCTCATTGTACCTGTCATACATAGGCAGAGAAGTTTTCGGAGTTTATTTAGCTGCATCTTGTCTTCCTTCTGTTTTACTTTAGAGCACCATATTAGCAATCCATACATAATAATAGTTATCACCGCAGCATTGCACAATTAGTGTACTATAGGTTGCTTTAGTTCCCAGATTTTACCAAGTACTCGCTTTTTCATCCTCTGTTTTAAGTAAAATGTCTAAAGCGGGCTCCCGTGGGTGCAAATAGAGTGCTTCTCATTGCACCTGCAATAATTAGATAGACAGCGAAGTCTTCTGAGTTTAGTTTGCTCCATCTAGCCTTCCTTCTATTTTACTTTAGATCATTCATAGACAGTTATAGTTTCTCACAACAATATTGCACAATCACTGTACTACGCGTGACCTAATGTTCGCATTGTACTCATAGCTGTTATTTTTCCTTTTTTTACACGTGAGTTCCAAATTGGTTTTGCACTCAAGATTACTCCCAGACACTTAACCTCCTGGCTTACTTGTAGTTATATGGTAGTTTTGAAATACCCAATGTTTTTCTTCTCGTGAATAATTCCGGAGCCATTTTCTAAGGATTATCACTTAGATGCTCATTGGAACACTATCTCTAAATAATGCACAAGTTCTGAAGGTGTATTGGAAACATATCTTGAGTGTAACAGTATGATGATACTTATTAATTGAAAAAAGTTCAACACATGAATCGCATCTACGGAGTCATATAACGGGATCAAAAGCAAAACTAAGCTATGTACATCTGTAATATTTTATGATTTAGATTTAATTCTTCGCTACAGTAGAATGATTAAGGAAGGTATAAAAACTTTCCTTACTTCTGTTTCATAGTTAAGTTCTATGAAGTTTTCGGTTTTCTATTAGTTCGTACTGAAGGTGAGATTGTTTAAGGTTCGAGTTCGTAGCTATTGCATGTGGAACATCGAAATGCGAATATTTGCCTCCTCCAGAGGCGACATTTGATGCATGGTGCATATATTCCAACTTGTTTTAAACTTTCCATGATTTAATTGCCCTAATCTTCCACGCTGGGTAAATGTGTTGAGACAAGGTTTTAGGATGGGGAGGAGGATCATAAAAGGTAGTAGGACATGATTCCTCTCTTGAACTTGAGAGAGAATCAAGGCTTGCGTGGGCATGGTCGCGTCCATGAAGTAGACATTCCTTCCACCGTGATCGTGGAAGAGTGTCTACTCGCTACCCGCAGAGTTCGTAACGACATCTTAGAAAATGTAGAAGAGCACATCTACTTAGGTCACCCGGTGAAAGTTGGTCAATAAACTGTCGAAACAAGCAGACAAGTTCGACCAACACTGACGAAAATACCAGCCAATTTAAGAGAGAAATGTTTGATATGCATGTATTTCCGGTGTTGGTGTATGGCGTAAATATCATGTCGCTAAAAATGAAATTGACAAAAGCCAAGAACTACCCAATGGGCAAGAGAACGTGTTATGCTAAAAATGAACCTAAAAGAAGAAATTATGGAACTGAAGTAAAAGATGCCGTAGAAAAAATTGTAAAATTGTAAAAGCTGAGATAGGCAGAACATATAACCAGACGAAAAGAAAGCAATGGACCAATCGCATTCTTAAATAAAGACCAAAACTACATAAACGTAGCCTGGAAAGGCCACCTAGGATAGGGGCAGACAATATTCAGGAAAAGACTGAGAATAATTGACTACTGGTACCAGACAACAGAACAGAGTGGACAATGAAATGCTGAAAAATAAGAAGAAAAACACCGGAGGTATCAAAATCACCTTCACCGTATGGCGCAGGGCTGAGCTGAACTCGCTGTTCAGTTTTTATTTGCTACCTAGTTTTCCAAAATTTCAGTTCCTTAGTTGAGGATTAATGAACATTAAAGAAATCAAAATTATCAATACAATTTATTTCACCGTTCACTTACCTCTTCAATATCAATACAGAAGAAAGCGCAGCTTTCACTGAATCTGGAGGAGCATGGCTAGCACCAACAAACTAGTCCAAGAGAAACTTCCTACATCAGCGTAGTCTTCTCGGATTCACCAACACTCACTTAGTCTAGACTGTTGCAAATTTCGTTACATGAGCATATCTCTCAGAGGCGTAAATGATATGAGTACAGATATAGAGAAAGGACATACACTCACTGATTATGAATTGGGGGCTTCCTCCCTTATTCTTTACAAATTTCAACTGCATATTTGATTAGACTATTACTGTAACGGTTTACAGTAACAATTAATAGAGCAGCGACTAAGACACACAGGCGAATCACACGTAAACTGGATTTGCTTTTTTAATCACCGTAAGGTCAACGTAGAAGGACACGACTTCTAACCGTTGTAGTAAGGATGCCCCAAAAGACTTTGTCCCGTGGTACCTAATATTACAGTATCGTTAGTTAATGAAAGAGAAACCCCTGACTATTAAGCAATAGATTGTTATTAAGCTTCTCATAAAAAAGTGCGTAAAACCGTTCGAAACTACGAGAAGACTTAAAGCACAGTTTGGGAACAACACCCTTAAGAAGACCTAAAGGTAACGCGTGGTAAAAACAATTTTTGGGAGGTTGTTGAAAATAAAAGTGCTGACGTGATTAAGGAGAATATTCGCATTGTTCACTGTTTTCTCGAAGATTGCTGAAATTAATTTTGGGATAGAAATAAGTTATAGCGGTGCTCAGGTAATCCAAGACGTTATTCTGCTTTATCACAATGGCAGCCCCATACAGTTACCCGAACTCGACAAAAAATTGAGGGTTACCTCTAGACTGTATTGAAATACCCTCCATTGCAGTCTGGACTTATCGCTCAGCGATTATCATTTGCTTGGGCCCTAAAAAGCACTCACAGAAGAGAAATTTGACAGCGATGTTGGTATGTGATTGGCTGATGTCACAACCATCTTCATTTGATGATGGCGAGATAAAAAAGAAATTCCTTGGAGAAATGCGTTTCTGAGTCAGGAGATTATGCTTCAACAAATTTAAAAAAATCATTTTGAGTTATATTTGATTGACCCACATTCAACTCAGAAGTACAAAGCTTGCAATATTTAGCGAGGAGGGTGCATACAACCTTCACATTTAACCTGTCAAAGTACCAAGGCAGTTCTTGTACTGCCTATAACATTTAGAATCGCCCAAAAAATCGCAACTGTGCTTTTGCAATTTTCTATTACGAGGGTTAATCAACTATAAACCAGAACTTGTAAACTAAATGAATTCCCGTCGTAGGGTACCTCGTACTGCTTTTTTTAGACAGTATCACAATATCAAAGCAAGATGTATGTTGCATAATAATCGATTGTCAAGATTTCAATCTGAGGGTCGCCAAACCGCCCGAAATTTTGAGAAATTTTAAAGCGCAGTTAGAGGATAATACCCTTAAGAAGATGCAAGTGTACGCACGGTATAAACAATTTTTGGAATAATGAGAATGCCAGCGATGTTGCCCGAGGTTGTAATCTTCTCTACAGCTAATGCAATTCGACAACAATTTGAGGATTTGTTTCGGATTACACTCAGACACCCCCCCATCTACAGTTTTATTGCTCTACGATTATTATTTATTAGGTCACTAAGAAAAACATTCGAAGGACAGAAATTTGACGACTGTGTTTGCTGTCATTTTCATTTTATGATAGAGGGATCAACAAACTACCTATCGGTTAGGGAAAATGTGTTTCTAAATAGGAGAAAGTAGTAGAAGAATAACTTTCTATGTTTCTTGTTTTTAGGATGCTTTAGTAAATTAGAAATAATTCCAGCTTATATTTAATTCATCCACGATGAAAATTAGGTCATTTGCCGAAGCACCACAGCTGAAAATTTTGGCGGCAGCAAGGTAGTATGATACAGTATTTGTTTCTGTTTTATGCTGTTCAACAAAACATGTCCCATATAAAGCACCAGGAAGTGTTCAGTAGGTTGCTTATGAACTTTTAGGCGATTTTGTAAAAGGCCGAAATCTCCCATGACGACAAAACCGCTGCATGCGAAGGTTACATCTCATCAACAAACACGCGGTGTTTGTCAACTTTGGGGCTCAGTTGTCACAATAACATTTCAATGAAGAAATCGAATTAGCATGAGACACTTAATTGAAGAAACAAACGGGATATTCATAACGAAGTCATTCACTCAGTTATTAGCCGGCCTTGGCGAAGAGTAGGCCGAGATGCTCGGCGACGGCTACCGCACTGTCGTAACCAAAGGCTCAATGGTAAACAAAAAATCTCAAATTTGATCTCCTCAAATGCGAGACTGTGGTTGAAATTGTTTTCGAAGCGGCCTAACGGTTCTATGAGCTTCTCAATCGCGTTTCTCATTACAATTTGACGCCCTATTAGCTTCTGAAAGATTTTGGACAAGGCGTGAATTCTAAAAATAAAATACCAAAAGTCAAATTACTACGTTGATCTTGGCGGAGTAAAGCAACTAAACAATCTCTTCTTCCACCGAAGGTTTAGGCCACAGGGCTTATTCCGGCTTGGTCATTTTTTTCGGTGTACCCACATCTCTTTTTCCACCAAAGCGATATTTGTATACCACCGTCTTTGGTGGTCGGTCATGTTCCATCCTTTCGTGTTTGTCCTTGTAGTTTCCAGTCCTGTTTGTTTTTTATATCTTCTGGTATATTCTTTAAAGGCTCTCAAGGATTTCATATTTGAAGCTTGGATTCGTAAACGATCTTTTCGTTTGAAAACAACAGCAAGACAAATATTGCTATAATTTTCTAGTCTTTTTTAGTCTTGTTGTGGAGGGTTTTTCTAAAAGTTCCGTATATGCGCCATAATCTATATTCTTTGATTTCTATATCATAGTTTGTATCATATCCTATATCACATCCCAAGTAGTCGAAGTAATTAACTTGTTCGACTGGTTGGCCGATAAGCAGATCTTTGTCCAAAGGGTTTTTTTTTTACCGTAGAACGCCATAGTCTTTGCCTTCTACCGTAAGATGCCTATTAAGTATAGTTGGTAACAGCCTCTTTGAAGGTTATTTTGATTATCTTGGACTATAATAATATAAAAGAGGACCGACGGATTAACAATTACAAGCAACTGTAGTGAAGTAGCGGGCCTCCAATCATCGAACAAGAATTTACCGGTAAAGCATCACCTAATAATAATAGAACTATACTAGAATAATATGCTAGAAAAGCAAAAAATGTAGATTTACTGAAATATCAATTTCTACATCTCCTTAACATGTGCTGGTGCAATGAACAACACGAAAATGGTTGGCTAAACGCTACAGTAACACGTACTTTTAAAAAGGACTGGAATCAAACTAAAAACTACAAGGTCATCAGAATCAAGATCTTAAATCCACGAGCAACTAAACAATAAAAAAGAGAATTCAAAACGCTTCCATTTTTTACTATTAACATTGATGTGCTGTGTTTGCAACCTGTAACTTAAATTACGTCAGTTTATATCACTTAAACATTTCTGGTTGAAGAACTTAAAGCGATGGACACCTGTTAGAGTTTTTGCTCACGGAAGTTCTAATACCGATGCAGTCGTGCGTTTTCGTTTAGAAAAAGCCAATAGAGACATTATTTTGTCATTAAGCTGGTGCTAATTTCAGATTTTGGAGTTAGCCCTCTAAACCATATTGTTTCACCACTGCATTGCAGATTGATTAAAAAATTGAAACAAACCTAAAAGCTATAATTCTTTGACATAAAATTTTCTCAGTTTCCACTACTAATTATATAATTATATATAAATTAATTTAAAAAAGTTGTTGCAAGCACTATACGGTTTTTCTGTTCTTTTCTCTAATTTATAGCACTTTTTTCTTTCTTTGTATGATGTTCTTGCCATATTCTACTACCTGCTTCCTTTTGAAAAAAATAGTTGTTTTATGTTACTAAATGGTTGAGAATTCTTACTTTTATTATTATCGTCTTGATTATGCTACTCGATATTTTATTTTTCTTAATTTTATTATAAATATATTTCTGTCCTGTTATATTCACCTCAATGAGATAAACCTGGATTTTTCACAATTTCCTCGTCTTTTTCCTCGTCTAACCCAATGGTGTACGACGATTTTGTATATTTTATATATTCCAAATATTATTGTTACGTAATATGTAGTAATATGTGTGCATTGTAACACATTCAGGGCATTAATATCACAATTCAAACTGTGCCTAAACGCAAATACAGCCGCCATTTAGCTGTTCCCCGTACCAGGCTGAAATACCTACGCACTTGATTCTGGAATTATCACAGCTTTGTGAGTAGATTACTGGAACATGCTGCGAATCACCCGGAAGCTGTGCTTTTGGCACACTTCCAGAAATCGACCGTTACGATGTTACCTCCTGCCTCCCATTTCACCCCAGAACCGTGATGCCTTGCATCACTTGTAGAAAGGACTGCGAGAAATCGCCATACTATCCCAAATTTTCACTCTTCTCAATAATCCAATAAAGTTATCTTTGGGACTGGACCAGATATATTGACTATACCTTTTTTCTTTTCTGCGTTGGATTGCTTATTCCAAAGGGATTATTTTCCCGTGATGTATACATTTCACATATTTTTTTCGCATTTTCTTTACAGTTCACCGAGTGGAACCGCTCTCGAACCTCCTGCAACATCTTCTAAACCCAATGTGTCCTCCTGAAACCCCATTATGAAGATAGGACTTCCGACACTCAACCTTTCATTACCATTAATGGCGACGTTGATTCAGCAACACTGACGTCCTTTAAGGCTCTCTCTAGAAGACTAATTCCATTGTGCCCAATAAGTCCTTATTACAGAATAAGTGCGTTGATCTCTGTCGGGTGTGGTTGCACCTCTTGGCGCTTCCATTTCAGCATCGATTTTAATTCTGAATCTAACTGCTGCTCTCATTGTACCTCTTCTGGTAACTGACGGTAGTTCCAAGCAGCTCACAGACCTTTTCCTTCAGTTGCAAATGATTACTGTATGACTTTATAACTTTTTTAAGTTCTCTTTTATACTTCTCTTTCGATTCTTTTCTAAAATATTCTGTGTTCTTCAACGTTTACATTCCGTTCTTCTCAAAGACTTCTTGAATGCCTTCGTTGTTCGTCTAAAAAACTTCAAGAATATTTTTTCGTGCTCTTCCAACGTTTTGTTCAAACCTCTGGATTGTTCTTCTCAGTTTACCTTGTAACTTGCCTTGTAACTGTCTGCTAAAACTTCTGGAATTCTCTTTCTTATTTGTTCTATGTTTCTTGCATCTCTCTCTCAATTCTTCTTTCAAATTTCCTTCAAATCGATCATTTAAATTAAGCGAACTATACTTCACCGCAACTGTCTGCAGCTCCTCCTGGCCGTTGCTCAAACACGTTAAATTGCTACGCACTTGATTCTGGAATATTCGCGGCTTCGAGTCGCCACACTGAACAGATCACTGGAACTTTCCTACGCAACCGCGACGAACTCCCGAGTATGGCCGCAGTCTTTCTAGAAGCTACCCTTTCGCCGCGCTTACCTAGCTCTCCCCTATAGAGTATTTAATTAATTGCATTATATCATAAAACTGAATTTTATTCAAATAAGTTGAGAAGTTATTTCTTTCAGAAAACAGTAATGTGCCTTCAGAAAAATTCAGAAACGTGCAAATTCCTAAAATATATAAAGACTTACCTTAACAACTTGACATAATTGTGGCTTTATGTCCTTTACGATTTGGAACGGCGACTTTAACTTTGAGGACACGCATAAAAGTTACAGAAGAAGTGGCAATCGTCTGTCACCGTAATTTGGCATTGAAGTACACGTGATAGAAGACTTGACTTCAGGAAATATTAGAATGATGCCGTTGAAAAGAAAAAAAATGTCAAAATAGATGAAGTTACTTAAAGAAGAAGATACTATAAATTTTAGGAGTAATTTACATAGGTTTGACTTACAAATTTTGCCGATGAGACGGTAGTATAATGACGGTAAAATTGAAAACTACAATTCCTGCATTCTCATAATGGTTAACCTTTAAACAATCAATGCGTTTGGAGCTCTAGAGAATAATTTTGTGTTAGTTAAGGTGATTTAAGAACAAACATTAATTATACCTTTATCACTCTGATTAATTCAGTGACATCGACTTTCGTTCAATTTTAAGAAATCCTATTGTGCTAAATTATGCTCTTATTTCTTTCTCCCAATGGTTCCTTATAACTCAGTTGTCAGCCACTGTAGTTCTTTTAAATTCACAAATTTTCTCCTTTAATCGCAAGTGATGACTGTAAATTTTAGAACAAGATAATTGCAACAATCCTTCTGTTAAATTTCCAAGTTTACTTTCAAGTCTTCCTCGTTTACCCAAAATTCTCATATTTTCACTTTCATAATTTTAGAAAGTTCTTCCGCATTCAGGTTTAATTTTAATTTTAAATTTTTGGTATGCACTAAGCGCTTGCTTTTAATTCTGCTTAAACTTCTGGGGTATTTTTGAAGTATGCGCCAATTTTTTATGTTTGTTTTCTGCAATGTCTAGAACATTATTCAATAAAATAGAGAGACAAATTTGAAGGAGAACCCCCAGTGGTCTTGTTAAAGATTTTACTGTATTTTTAAAGTCTTAAATATCTTTAGTTATTGCAGTTACTGTTGTCACAGCATAGCGGTTCATTTCAGATAGTTCTTATTCTGTTTCTTCTTTATGTTACTTGAATACCAAGAATTTTTCCCGTCCACTCAATTATCTTTATTTTTGTCTTTATATATTTCATTAGTTTAACGTTTTCTGCTAAACCTTTATGTCTTATTTATTTTTTATAGTTTCGTTTACATCTAATATTAGTAAGATTCTTGTTTCTTTATTGGATTTTATGTTAGTTTCATCTTTGATTTAGTTTGTTCTTAGTCACCCTGCATCTTTTCTTGTTTCTCTTTATAAATTTTTTAAAATAATTAATTTTACTATATTTTTTATTTGCTGTAGCTGTTCATTTAACATGATTTTAGTGCATGAGGTACTTTACCTTTTTACGTTTTATTTTCTTTTATTTTTTCATTCATCACTTACAATTCTCCCCTGAGAAGGTTTCTTTAAACATTCTTTTTTCTTGCGTTTTCAATAATTTCTGTGCTCTTTTATAATTCTTCTTTGATGTATGGGAGAAGAACTTGTTCTGATTAGTTGGAACAATTCCTTATTGTTCCGATATCAATTATTTTCTTCTTCGAATACCTTATTCGAATCATCGAGTTTTGTTTGCTGATGTTCCGACGAGTACAGTTGTTGTTAACCCAAGCCATTCTATTAAGGTCTTCACCCACGACGCTCTTCTTCTCCTTGACCTTTTTTCTCTCAATGTTTCCTTGTATATTTTTGTGGACATCTCATAACCTGGCCAAAGTATTGTAAATTGCGGATTTTGACTGTCTTGTATTGTTTTTCTCTTTTAATTTAGTTTTTTGTGCGATCCATTCATTGTGTCTTAAGTATATGTTTGTATACCCTTCTCTTTTATACTTGGTCTTATTCATGCCTGGGTAGGTTTTTATCGAGATTATTGTTTTTTTAAATACTTCTGTAGTGTTATAATATAGTCTACTTATGCACGATACGTTGAGATGTGTGGATAGATGTTGTTCAAGTGTATAGACATGGTTTTGGCGGTTTAGAAGAAGATATTCATTATCTTTAAACCACTACCTGGACAGGATAAACTTTCGATCCTTGTTCTTGCCGCCTAATTTATTTCAGGTTTTAGTTTTCAAACTCTCAAATTTTGCATACTTATAATTGATTTTCTTAGGAGAGAATAGTTACAGTGGTTGTTCTTCTTTGCCTGGTACATCGCTGCATAAACGCCTTTTATGTGGTTTTCATTGCGCTGCTTAGTATCTAAATGGTAGTCATACCAATCTTCTTGATCTCTACTTATCACCAGTATTGAAGAGGCAGCTACGCCTCTCCATTCTTTGAGTTTAGAAATAGGTCCCCTAGAAGACCTTTCGCCAGAGCAATTATGTCCTTTTACCAGGTCAAGATCTAGGAATAGTATTGGTGTGGATGGGTATTAGGGTTGGGACATGATTTCCTCATTTTGTTAGAAGATGAGAGAAACCATGAGCTCGCGTAGGTAGGATCGCTAGTCCTGAGATAGACTTATCTTCTACCGGGATCGTAGAAGAGTATCTACCTGCTACCTAAACTGAAAGCATTAAGTTTATTGTTTGAAAGTAGCTCCCAGTTGCCCTCACAGTTACTGTTTTGTGACACTTGGAGCTTAGAGAGTTGCAGGACATCGGAAAACCTATATCTTTGAATATTCCAAAGGATAGGCAATCTTGAATATATATACATACTTATATTTAAAAAAAGTTGTAAAAAATCGGAAATAGCTGTAATGTATGGGCCTCGAAACCATACTAATGTCTGCATTTGCAATTAGCACTGAACGCCTATTTTCGGGCATACAATTACTGAATCTGTCTTTCAACCACCTCACGCACCACCGCCATGGGCGCCGCGTTGCTCAATCAACCACCGCTGATAAATTTTTAATTGCCAATTCTGCAACAACGCCAAACGGCCGCAATTAATTTATTAATAACGAATAGCTTAGAGTTTATTTTTAGTCGTCCCTCGGTAATGGCGATCCGCTCGGATTTCAGCGCGAACCTTATCGTGTTTACCGTGCCTACCTCAACGTGCCGTGTTTACAATATTGTTTGATAACGCGTGCGATTTGATTTATATAATAGCGGCGTCAAGTGCACAAACAGATGACGAGGAATAGGCTAGCTGCGCCGCTGCAAATCAGTTTTTTTATCGCCGCCAAGATGCACCGTCGCGACCGGAGCCCTGAAAACTAGCCGCGGCAACCCCCAAACCGAAGCCATCTCACGATCGTTAGAAACTGAAACGTCCTGAAACCGTTCCGCCGCGTTCGAATTTAACGGACGGCACCGCAAGGTAAGAATTTGACAGTCGTTTAGACCCCAGGAGATCACACCAGAAATGGAAGAACGGACTTCCGATGTTTCAAAAACGTCAACTTTGAAACACCCCAATGTTCCGCTGCCGTCTCAGTCGCCCATTCAAATCTAATCTCGGGACCACCGGTGGTCGAGAATCGCCCCTGAAATTTATCGCCAGTCCCGCGAAGAATTTCCAACGTGACCTTTCCATTTTTGCCCGCCGACATCCATTTAGCCAGTTTCCACGACAAACCCAGCCCGCGAGTGCAGCTGCGCCGTTATCCAGTTTTGCATCTCGTGCGTTCGAGGCTATCAACTTTTTCGGTCGAAACGCAAAGTCGCGATTTTTACGTGCATGCTAGATCTAAGGCATAAATAAGCGCTTATTTTCGCTGAATGGCACCGAGACAATGGGAACGGATAAAAACGATTACAAGGTGAAACATGGCAGAGGTGTTTGCGTCTGTGTCAACAAGGATTATATCAGTGCAGTCGAAGGGCTCGAGAGGCTGGCGTGCATTGCTAATTTCAGCTGAAAAGGGGCTCATTTGCCCGATTGCTCCCTGAAAGATATTGGAGCAGATGGAAAGTTAAAAACCACTGTATAACAAACAAAAAATTAAAAATTCATCAATGAACATTCTCATCGTTCAGTTTTCCAGAATTTTTGCTTAATCGGACCACCATTTTGTGCGCTGTTATTTTTAAATATCAAACTTAGTTATCACTCGATTAGATAGTACAATCTATTAATTTATCGAGTGTTTTTGCTCTTGTAAATACAGAATTAATTTTGCGATAACTATAAAAATTATTTGTGTCAAATTGAACGCAATTTCAACTAATGGTGTGATAAGGGAATTTTTGCACAAG
Organism: Sinelater perroti; assembly: GCA_036346155.1. NCBI lineage: Eukaryota > Metazoa > Arthropoda > Insecta > Coleoptera > Elateridae > Sinelater > Sinelater perroti. The sequence continues at coordinate 10,477,905 of JARFIY010000201.1, forward strand.
GAAATGATAAATTGGGCCAACTGGACAAAGTTCTTAATGCGGGCTGATCTGCTGAACAGTCTCTCGGTGAATATCTGACATCCTTCTACTAGAAATTCGGTCAGCAGTTTGAGTGGGCCTACTCTGCCAAAAATGAATTTTTGGGCTACTAGACTCATCGTAGACAATACCTTGCAATGTCTAGGTGTGAGCCATCTAGTTGGGCAGGCATTAGACTTGATGACGAGAAGCTGGTAGCAACCAACCAATTCTTGTATCGGGGCAAGATCCCTTCTAAATACTGGGATAATCAGTTGACTTGGTTCATCTGAAAATGGTTTAAGTGACTTCTGAGCCTGGGTACAATTCCTAAAATGCTCAATAAGTATAGAATCCAGCAGAATGATCTCCCCTTTTTGAAACACCAATAAAAAGAACATCATAGATTCTGTTTAATGTTTTATTATACCGTCACACAGAAAAGTACTTGCCATTTAGTTATTAACTAGTTTGGACAAATGTCGTCAAAATGTTTGCCCGGATGAGCGATACGCTCCCTCGGTCTCATTTTAAAGTTCCATATTGCTCGCTGAACCATTTCCACTGGTACTGCTGCGATCGTAAACCATAGCATTTTTCAATTCTTCAATAGTTCGTGCCCTGCATTGAAAGACTTTAGCCTTCAGGTGTCCCCACAGAACGAAATCGCAAGAGGGCAGGTCTGGTGAGCTAGTCGTCCATGGGATATCACCATGTAATAAGATGAGCCGCCTGAAAACTTCTTGAAAAATTCTCGCCGTGTACGCGATGGTAGTGCCATCTTGTTGGAACCACAGTGGTGTATTTCTATATTCTTTGCGTAACATCGCAATATAGCGGGTAGATGTGACAGTCACCATGCTTCCTGCGCCCTCAAAAAGTACGATCTTACGATATCGAATTCTATAACAGCACACCAAAGAGGTGGCTCGTGGAGTTGTCGATGATTTTGTGGGGTCCAATAGTTACTGCGTCACATCTACGGAATTATATACTGTCTCACGCAAACGCACGTTGTTCACCACTTTACGCCATGATGAGCACTAAAATGCAGGGCTCAAGTGCCATCTAGCAAAAATGGGTCGGACAGCTGCAACTTAGGATCGGTTCACCCTCCCGCCCTGGAACGCTAGAAGTAAGCCTCAATAATTTAAAATTACAGAAAAATGCAAATAAAAAAACTAAGCAAACTTTGAACACCGTTGGTGAAAAGGAGAACGAATCTCATTCCTTGAGTCAGCACTTGCTAGGTAACAAAGCTTTTTTAAATTTTTTTGTCACGCCTTCTCTTAGTTCTTTCGAAAAACTGGAGTTGACCAAACATATTTTTTTAGTTGTTGCCATTTCTTCCTTAAAGTATCCCACGTAGCCTGCAGTGTTGAAATCCACAGCCAACATACTCGTAGATTTTCCAAAACAGGAAGTAGAATCTTATGTTGAAGTTATAATTTACCTAACTTATCGTTATTGTGGGGTTGCCTCAAAGCACTTTTTGGCAATTTATGACATACGTATTTATAACTGTGACCAACAATCATTCTAACAACGAAAAATTTGCTTGGTGCCACATGTCAAGGTGGGCAAGGACTACTAGCTTCATCCTTCAAGGCTTCCTTAAAGCTTCTCGCACCTAATGAGGTTCAGAACAGCCTTCAATGATTTTATTTAAGTTCAATCAACCAGATTATCGTGCTAAAACATGGTTTAAGACATTTTTAAGAAGAATTTCAAAAGTCGGCGCAAGGCGCATCCATTATGCATAATCCAGTTTCGAAACTTCTGTAAATTAACACTCGGAAGCACTATGCCATCTGAAAATAGAAGAAAAGAGTCCTCCAGACAGCGCCTGATATTTGGTGAGCTTACGTCATACTTTCTCTTAGGTTTTTGGAAAAATTAAGAATTAATCAGAAATATTTTTTAGTTGTTTCCCAGCTCTCCTGTAAGTGTCTTGCTGTGTCTAAATAAATGGCCAAGATACTCGTAGGGTGCAGACCCTTATGTTATAATTTATTTAACTTATCCAAGTCGCCATTGTGTTTGATGACATATTATCAGGATTATTACAACGAGAAATTTTCTCAGTTCCATATCTCGACTGGTAGGGATAGTAGCCCCTGCTGCTTTCATTCTTTAAGGTTTCCTTAAAACTTCTCGCACTTAATGAGGTTCAGAACAGTTTTCAAAGTTCACTATCGTGGTAAATCATGGAAAACGTTCTGGTTCATTTAGTTCAAAAACATTCTGTAAATTAACACTTTGAAGGATTACGCCATCTAAAAATAAAAAAGGAGTTTGGAAGAAAGTTTATAGCTTCACTTGTAAGTTTCTTTCTCTTAATCACAAGTCCTAATTCTACATTTTTCTAATAGCCACCAACAACATACAGAATGACTCGTGTAAATTTGAACAAATATGCTAGTAGTGTCAATAAGAGAAAACGGAATGGTGTGATTTTACAAGAAAAACACACTTCAACCTTCCGTCTTGGATTACTTGTTAAGAAAAATAATAAAATAAAAAATCTAAAACCCTTCTAAATCTAAACAATTGGCAACATCAAAATATTGAAAGAATCGTTACTTGTTTACATTAAACTGTGCGGTTTACTCCTCTCCAATTCTCTTTAGAGGGAGTTGTACTAATTTCCTACATCGATAGGGGCTTTGTAACGCAACGCAACAGTCAAGATGAACTCTCTAAAGGTTACTTTACGTGCGCAATTCTAGAAGAGGAATAGTAAAACTGGAAATTTTCTGTATGAATTTTTTTAAACAAAGAAATGCTTGGATATCGCCAACCTTCTATCCGTTCAGATTTGGAGAGAACCATCCTAAGTAAAACATTCATTTCTATGTAACTTAAACGGATTAGGACATTTCCTGAACAAGGAGTAAATTTATTATTATTAAATTAATCACAATTTTGATATGGAAAAATCGCTATAGAATTTCACTCTTAATTTTTTACTTAACGCTAGTCTTCAGAACCGCGCAATACACATCAGTAAGCTACACAGGCTGGCTTTGATATATATAGATCTAACTAGAAGCGTGGGAATCAAAAATATTTTAGTCATACCTCCCCACCTCCTCAACCGACCCCTTCAGAGGTCTTTTGAGCGCTCTTGTCCATTTTTTAAGTTTTGCACGGGGGGTGGTTTTGACAGCATGAAAAGAAACATTTTAGTTAAGCTTTGCGACATGCAGACTTCCGCAACCTTTAGCTCTATTAGCCGAGTTATTTAACTTCTGGATTATTTCAAGTTTATCTGGTACGTGAATAGGCCTGTAGTCACTTATGCAACTTTTATTTTATATTGATCGTGACGTAATAATTATAAAGGCGAACTATCAGAACACTATCAAGGACGAAGAAATGTATTGAGTGGCATTGCAAGTAGCGATAAGAAACATTAAGATTAAACAAATAATGGCATAATGTAATGTAGTAGATGATATAGCATTAGTAGAGGGGGAAAGGAAAAGTATAAAAGAGAAACGGCAAATAGGACAAACCGGAATTAATATAATTAAGGTGTAGAAGAAAAACATGTAATCAAACTATTTAGTAATGTTTCTTAAACAATAGACAAAAAAAAATAAGTGATGATGAACAATAATAAAAGAAACATAACATAAAGAGACTGCATTAGTAATGTACGAGTTCGAAAATTGCGAAAAAGTTGAGAGGTATGAGAAAAGAGAATATAAATAGTGAAATAGAAGAAAACTAAGAAATATAAAATTGTTCACCGTCACCCCAACAGTACACAACGACTAAAAATGAAACGACTATGGCATCGGTAACAGGTTCTCTCTCTATCATAAAATACTAAATTTACTGTACTGGTGCTTTCATTGGGATATAAGCGTCAAAGCTAAAGTTTCAGTTGTTTTAGAATCCTATGAATAAAACGTTGACATTGACTTTTTGATTTTACCTTGTACCTCTTCCCCTCCCGTAATTGCTGTTTAGTGCTCTAGGTGTTCTTTGATAAAATAATAGAATTTCATTTATTAATAAAAATAATGCTAGCATTTTGAAAGATCTACGTATATAATTGATGATTCTTTTGGATTTTGTTCATTTATCCCGGGCTACATGATTTCAGAATAGTTCACACTTATGCCGCTGTTATTTCTGTTAAAATATTTTGATGTTTTTGGTGGGCTTTTGAAGTTCTCGGAAAATTAAATTAAATAGTTGATGACCTCGGCGTATGAGTGCTATGCCTGTTTATCTCTTTGTTTTTGGAAAGTTACTAACGTCACTGCCTTTCAAAGTTCTCTAGCTAATTGACAATTACCTTGCTGCTATATTTTTTGCTTTGGTGTCTGTTCGCTCCCCCCTCGCAACGTCGACGCTAACCATCACCTATTCATTGCTACTCTCTTCAGCTCCCCTGCTACCCTCAGGAATCACTTAATGACAGCGCACCGTGACATCGATCCCTATCTGGCCGACACGTACGACCATGCAGAGCCCTCGCCAAATCCCCAAGCGCTAGGATTCACACCTCCGGCGGATCGCCCAAGTGCTGCCGCTTTGCAAGTCCAGCTTCCGGGTGGGGGCGCTCGAGAAACTTGCCGATTCTCTAGGCGTCCCGCGCCGCGGGCCCGGAGTAGACCGGAATTTATAATTATTTTATTTACATAGATCTATTTGAAATTTAAATCCGCGCCGGCGAGGGCCGAAATTAAAACTTTGTTTATGTTTAGGCTCGGTTCCGGGCGCGCCAAAAACCGGGCCCCGGAAAATCGCGGCTAATAAGCTAATTTGCATGTTTGGCGTTGCAGCTTCGATGCATGCGACTCGAATGAGCCGAAAGCCATTCAGGTGGTTGCGTTTCATCATTAACGTCATGATGGTGGAGTTTCAAATATCGACGAAAACAAAAAGTCCTGTGACTTACCTTTCGCTCCTCGTATGTCCGGTATCGCAAAAGGGCATAATAAATAATTTTTAATCTTCTGTTCGGTAGAAGAACCCTCATTCCCCAAATGTAATCAATATCATGTCAAGTTTCACTAAAAAATTATAACAGTTGTGCATATGGCACATGATTCCATACGGTGTCTAATCAGGAAGCTTTTTGCCTAGGACTGCCCCCGACTCAAGGCCGAATAAAATTCTTCGGCAACCCCCCGTTCAAATATTCTGATACTTTAAATCAAATTGGCCCCGCGAAGTCCCGTCAGCCCCTGACGAGCAGCTCGCCCGGAGAGGGTGATTTATAAGCGCCCGGACAGTGTGCGTCGCTGCGTCGTTATTAGGTTATGCGTATCTATTTCGTTCATGTTTTTCGCTAATAAATCATACCTGCATACCTGACGAGCGGGGGCGCGGGCGGTTCCCACGCCAGCCCGGCAGATGGGGAGCGACGCCCGTCTCGAATTGGCGAACGCGGCGGCGGATATGTAGAATAAAATGTAGCAGGAGTGTAGCTGTCAGGCGGCCCAATTAAATTTTCTATAAATTTTAAAAACGCATTTCCTTTCCCTGTTCGGTGATTAGGCGGGCACGAAAGAATATGCTCAAATATTCTGCAAATTTGTTTTGCGCCGGGTCCCTCAAGTTACATTTCGCGTTGCCCTAATTGCCTACAGGGGCCGGTCGAATTTGCGCTGGGGGTTCGGAATCGATCGAAAAAGCTCTGGCCACCGTCTAGAGCATTTTGATTCATAATTGCAATTAAAAATTTTAAGGGTTGTTTGTTTATTATTTTTTAAATTATTTATCACTCCCTTATTCTTCTCTTTGATAATTTACATGTGAATATCCTATTTCCTCGGCTTGCAAATTCAATATAAAAATTAATTTCACATTTTACGACTTACTAGTGAAGAAAATTTGCTAATTTATAACATATAGGTTTTCCATCTTCAATTTATTAAATAAAATGGTTGTAGTACGAAAATGTTAGTTACCACTCAGGAAACGCAACTCCTCCCCCTCGCACACCCTGTACAACCATTTGAAATTCAGCGTTTGTTTTCGGCAAACTTTTTGATAAGGATGATTTTGGGGCGAGCTTCTGCTACTTATTCTAATAACCTATGCACCCCGCCAACATCGTGTTTAAAACCCTTCTGGTCCCCTTTTTTTACATATTAACAGCCGTCTGCCAGATTACCATCTGCAAAATACGTTGCATAACGTGCAGCACCAAAGAAGCTGTTAAAGAAGCTAGAAGAGCTGCAGACAAATTTTATAAGCAAATTAGTTATATTATAAAAATGGCGCCAAGTGCGTCAAGTTGCTAAACAATTTCGAAAATAACAATTAAAAAAACCAATCGGACTCCCATTAAATGACTCTAATGCATCAAAACTATTCAAATGTTGGTTTCTAAACTCAAAAAAAAATTGTTATTAAAAATGTGGGCAACACGAAATAAAATATTTGTAGGAGGGAGGAGCTAGTTAAGTACAATCCTACCTATAATTGTATGTATCTTTACGTTTGGACCACAGATGAAGCTAACTCAGGTTAAATATGCAAAACTAAATAAAAAAAAAATGATACCCTCACATGATATAACTCACAGAGGGTTGAGTTTTCAAGCGTCCACGCCATGAAGAGCTCTGGCAACGAACACAATTACTCATACTATTTTAACCAAATCACCACATTTGCCGCACCTTGTATATACATTACATGCAAATTCTAAAATATGCAAAAATGTCAAATTAACAGTGATTGTTAAACCTCAAAAAATTTCGCCAGGAAGACAGTAATTTGACTATGAAAATCATAAAAGTAAAAAATATCTATCAATCAGAACCGAAATGTTCTTGGTACACGTGCACGCGACGAATAAAACATACTGAAGTTCAAGAAGTGAACAAAAGCGCCAGGTAGTATAACATAGAGTTGGTTTTGTAGTTCATCTTCTTTATACAGGGGAAAATTTGAAAAGTGATGCAAAGTTCGACAAATTCAGATTTAATAGGTATATAAATAAGTTCTCAGCTTTATTTAAAAACAAACAAAAAAAGCTTAAGTATCAAAGTATTCTCCGTTGGCATCGATGGCCTTTTGCCATCTTTCGGGTAGCTTGCGAATTCCCTGGTGATAGAAGCTCACCGGCTTCGAGACGATAAAGTTATCGATGCATTTTCGGACTTCTTCTGTTTAACGACCGGAATAAATGATAGTCGGAAGGAGCCATATCTGGGCTATACGCCGCATGTGGAAGAAGTTCCTAGCCTAACGCGTCTGCAGCTCATCCGTGTCAAATGTTTGAGGGCGTCCAGCGCGTGATTGAGCTGCAAGACTAAACTCTCCCCCGCGAAATCTTTGGTACCACTTTTTGCACGTTGCCTGACTTACAGCATTCTCACCATATGCAGCACAATCATTTCGGTGGTTTCAGCAGCGTTTTTCTTAAGATGACACGCGAAGTGGATAGAAAATCGAATATGCTCTTTTGTGATTGCCATCGTGAACACAGCAGATTATTGAGGTTATGTGCATCAAACGCCAAATCGCATGATGTTTCGAAAGACCAAATGTCATTGCTTTGAAACCGCAAGAGGGCGGACTAACGTTACATGTAAACGGTGATTTGCGTCCTGTCAAATCTAAAGCTGGAACTTATTTATACACCTATTATCTAGAGAAAGCTTTTAGGTTTTTTGTATTTTTCCAGTTTTTTTAACTGGTAGTTAATAAAGCGTAGCTATTTAACGAGTTATATGACTGACTTCTAAAGCGCCATGCGATTATAATGCTTAACTGGGTCCAATCCTTGGGATGTCTGGCGGGTAATAATGCGGTCGGCTAAGGCGCGGTGCGTGCCACATCGCCCGCTATCATAAATGGCATGCGAGCCTCAGTTCGCAGACCTTTCCCCCTACACCAGGCCTAAAGTCTCTCCACACTATAACTCTTCTATGATGGTCTGCTTTGAATTGTACCTGTAAGGTTTATGTTAAGGTCTGCGTCTTTGATAATTGGACGAAGAATGAATAGAAACATTCAGTAATAGCAATAACAGACTAGTGTCTGAGGTTTCTTTCTTACACATCTAATATTAATTTTCACAGATCAGTTTGATCTATTGCACTGTCTATATAAAACACACTGATCATGTGACTGAAAATTGCAACGGTTCCATCAATGTAGAGCATGTAGCATTACTGCTACTGGTACCGGGAGTTAATCTGGTCAATTTTCTTTAATTATATTTTGTTTGGACTTTCTTCATGGTTAAAATTGATTCGGACATGTTGAATCGTCCTGGAGGTCTACTTTTCCTCTCAACTATAAAAGACGAAAGCAATTTCATGTCCAGCTGCTCCAACAACATTTCCTTGGTTTTAATATACGAACACAAAACTCTGAAACTGTTCGATGTTCTTAGTACGGTTCTCAAAAAAAGGCATGTCGCAGAGGCTGCTCAACATTTATGTTTCTGAGACACTTAGATCATTCTGTACAACTACAGGCTTTGCGTAAACATATTGCATTTCCGATATATTAGGCATACGTACTGTGAGCAGCTCTAAACGATCGTCCATTCTTAATTTTACTGAGACCATAAGATTTTTCAAATCACTCACATTCCCATCATGATAAGACAGTATTTATACGAAAACACTCCATACTGCCGACTTTCAACCAGCCTTTGGAATTAAATCAAAAAAGGAAAAAGAACCTCCCCCTTTCTTTAAATTTATACAGTTGACAACCAGTCGTCGATTTTATTTTTGATTCTAGTATTTGCTTTATATTAAAGACCCTTTAATATCTCACAATTTATATGCCCCTTTTGTTCCTTAATAATTCCTCCATTTTTATTTCTTCTGCAGTCTTCCTCATTTTACTTCAAGTCTCCAAATCTTATGGTGTCGAATTTAAATTTAATTTGACTAATTTTATTTTAATTTTTTCTTTAATGGAATGCCATAGCTTTTAGATACAATTATTTCGTGGTCTGCAGCTTTTCAAAAATAATTAAAAGCTGCTTCTGGTTACTGATTCCTTCAATTTCAAATTCATTGTAATGATTAACGAATATGAGGCCTCAGTTGCTCTTAGAGTAACTACCTTGGAATCTCATAAGCTTCTCCCGATCGACACATTCTGTTGGAATCGCAAATAATATCTTGGCCTGAAGCTCATTGAGGGTCTGGACTTTCCCTTTTAAAAGTTTTGAAAACAGAAGTCTCGGGTACTTTGCCACAACGCGTTTCATACCAAGATCCCCACCAAAATTTCAAAAACTCTCAAACTGTAACATATCCCGTTACTGGTCTCCGAAAACGTGGGTCACTTTCAATAGATATCTGGCTATCCTTGAGTCATGTGTACCACTTATTCATGTTCAGGCATGGTATCGTCTCCGAAAGTACTTCGCCCGAAATTTAATGAAAAGTCACTGCTCTACGTGCTCAGTAATTGAAAATGCAGCAATCACACTACACGTGCCCACTTATCGGCCCAATCGATCCGGCTAGTAAAGTCGTCCTCGTTTACGCATGCGTATTGCAGCTCACTTTCATCGGTTTCCAGGTTATATCACGGCTGCAGTTACCGTTTCTGTTTTATATTATCAATATTTTCCGGGCAAATCTCATAAATTCAGCTGATTATCATATTCTGGGAAAAACGTTATAAGGTTCTTCTATCCGATTTTCTTCGTACATGGGCAACTGAAGGATAGCAAGACTTACTGGATTGGATCCGCTGAAATTGTTTGTTAGACCAGAAAATTGAGGGTCGATTGGTCACGCGAAGTTATTTGTTTATAATTAAAAATATTACAAACGGGTGTTCCGTTCCTTTTAGTGTTTATTTTTTATTCCAACAATAACCACATTTCGATCGTCCACTAATGGCAATTAAACCGAGTTCTTGTAAGACTCGTGCCAGCTGCAAACATACCGAGGGAAATCGGCTTTCTCCTCGTTTGCACCCGAAACATAGCCCAGCCTTTCGCAAATTAGCAGACCTTCCGCATAACTTAGCGCCGATCTTTATTCCGCGATGGCTCAAACCTGGGTTCCGCAACCGCCGAATTTTATCGTTATCTAGAGGTCGCCGAGCGCGCAACGGCCGCTCTCTTTTAGCAAAAGTAAACAGAGTTATAGCACGGGTCTGCGGCTGCAGGATGCGTCTGCAGACCCTGAAAAATCCGGCCGTAAATAGCGGTCTAGCCTAGGTCGGATTGGCACAACGAGGCGGCTATGGGGCGCTGAAAGCGCGCGAGGGAGAGAACAGTGCGCTGGCGCGCCTATAAATCTATAAATAGCCAAATGAGCTTAGATTAATTTATTGGCGTGATTAGCGGCAACAGATTTGCTTTTGTTCTCGTTAGTTGCAGATTACGGTGCATCTCGGGTCTGAACTTGCGGCGAAGGACAACTCGATTCATCGATCATACCTAGAAAGACTTGAAAAATTGAAACTTGGTAGTCCTTCTAATCTAAACGAGTGGGAAGATCGAATTATAAAAATTATTTTTCTTCCATTAGGTCAATAGTACTCGGTTCAAACCTGTGACCTCTTATCAGAGGTTTCTTCTTTAAAATTTCAACAGACTAAGCTAACTGCTTGATCAATATTACTATAGAAGACAAAACTGAGGTTCATCTGATAGGCGAGAGAGCTCTTCAACATAAAACTTTGAGAAGGCTAAAATAATTTCCCCCAACAAGTCCATTTGATTGAAGAAGATGCATAAGTAGCCTTAGTGGTCTTTCAGTTTAATTGAGTTATTCTGTCAAAATTAGCGTGAAGTGTCCCATCTTATTGATCCAATGTGATCAAAACATCAAAGATTGAGAGAATATGACAACGCCAAACCGCATTTCCCCCAGCCAAGCCACACTCTGTTCGCACTGCAAAAATGGTTATTTTCAGCCGCAACCCCAAGCCGGCGAAAAAGCAAATCGGCTGCCTCTGAGAAGAAACACGCAGACGTCGGATTCCACCGGTACATTACGCAGACTGCGCTGCGAGTATGATCGGCGGATTGTTTGCTGAAAATACGCGCGGCGGCTTGTTTCAGCAAAAATCGGAGCTCGCTTATTTTTAAACCGAAAACTCAAACATATCCGTTTTCTCTCAGCACGGCGCTATTGGCTTCGTACAATCAGCGCACGCAAACGCCGCCGAATGCGGGCGGCGGAGACCCGCTGGTGGACGGTTTATTTCAGCGGGCACGTCGAGGCTGAAGAATTCGGAAAATCCCAGAACGGCTGCTACCGGCATGCCGACATGCAAGAGAAGATCATTTCGCTAGATCGCGAAAATCCAGGATGGTATGAGAGATGATTTTCTCGCCAGGGACGCTCTAGTAGAGATAGAAGCATATAATCATTAAATCCAAAATAAGATGAAGATGAAGAATAAATTTAATTGTCAAGTTTAACAATTAATAAACCTAGTAAATACTAAATGAGATATTTAAGTACATATCTATTTCTTAAACGTCTTCTTCTTCTTCATCTTCTTTAGTAATTTTCTTGAAGAGAGTCTGGATGATCTGAGACCTTATGAAAATAAAAAAAATATGGACCAAGCACAACTTCTAGCACTCCATACGATAGATGATTTAGTAATAAAAAAACACAATGGTGAGAAAGTAGACTTAATCTTCTTTACTTATATATCATCCCACATTACCCACAGACATTCAAATCTTCTCCAAATTGAAGAAAAATTAAATCCCAAACAAGACGAAGATGTGGTGAAGGCACCTTCAAGTAGAATAAATTCACTGGTATACAATTGGAACACAATTCTTTTCTACAACTCTTCCTCTATTGAGGTATTAATCAAATATTCTTCATCTTCGTATAATTCTTCTTTAGTACTTTTCTTGAAGAGGGCCTGGGTGATCTGAAAACATAAAATGCACATTTAGGAGTTGCAAAGACGGGCTAAAAATTTACTGAAAATAAAGAAAAGCATATGGGCGCAGCACACTTTACATCACTCCATACGAGGGATGATTTGGTCGCCAAAAACGTGATGGGGATAGAAACAGGCCTAATCTTCTTAAATTGTATATAATTATTTTTAGCTTTATTTACACGCAGACTTCCAAATTAAAGCGAAATTTAATCAAATTTAAATCCAAAATAAGACTAGAATAAACTTAATAATTTAACTTGTGAATTTTAACTGTAATTATATTTGGTATATACCAAGTGGGATATTTAAGGACACATTTCTTTTCTAAACCTCTTGCTCTGTTGTGGTATTAATTAAATATTCTACATCTTCATATAATACTTCACTTGAATGTATGGATAATTTTCTGATAGAATCCACATTTAGGTATGGTGGAAGCAAAATAAAAATCTTGTAAAGATCCGGTACGACCACCAATAGATGATGAATCTGCATTTGAAGAAAAAAGTTATAAAAGGAGACATAATAGTTGTTTCTCGAAGCATTTCTTCATTAAAGTCACTTTACTTCAATAAATTTTATGCTTACACTAAAGCGGTTACATGAAAGAAGTAACTCAAAATAACCATCGGTGGGGTGGGGGTGGAGAGTAATATCACAATTAGAAAAATAAAACATTTAATGACACAATTCAATTATTACACATTAATTTTAAAACGAGTTTTAGTGTATCATCAGAGAGAAGATGATCTCTCATGGATCGACGTACAAACCTTCCTTACAGTTTACACATACTTTTCCCACAAAAGGTGCTTACTTCCATAAATAACTGCACCAGCATTTGATTTCTATTCTTGTCATGTTATAGAAGTTGCAGAATAAATTTATATTCAGGCAAATGTTCATTGTATGATTACATGTATTCCTTACCAAAAGTGTCCTAAATTGATGTCAGAATTTAAATTTCGCGCTTTTCGTCTGTCCCAAGATAGATTACAAAATTTGATGGAATTTGATCTGTAACAGATGTAAGGCCTCACGAGTATAAGCGTGGGTTAAAGTCCCATAATGTCGCTGCAAATCAAAAAACATTTGAAGTGAATTTTCAGTTTAGTCGAAATGTGGTCTTAGTAATGAGGCTTATGATCAATTAACCAAATGTATCCCCAATGGGTCATTGTTTGGTGTGGATTTTTGGGCAAGTGGTATGATAGGCCAATACTTCTTCGATGATAATGATGCTGAAAGTGCTGTAATTGTAGATTAAAATAAAAAACTAGACTGCGGGGATCTGGAACAAATGTGGTTCTAGCAGGACGGCACCACCTGCCATACAGCTCGAGCGACAATTGATCTACACCAGCAATTTCCTAGTCGCGTAATTTCATGAAATTTCGACATCAGGTGACCAACAAGATGGTGTAGTTTAGCACTGTGCAACTTTTTTGTGGGATTATGTAAAATCCAATGTCTTACACCAGCAATCCACAAACAGTTGATGACCTCATAAACGAAATTAGACGTACTGTCGATGTAACTGATAGAAACATATGCGAAATTGTAATCAAAATTTTGTTAAAAGAAGCAAAATCTGCAGCTGGAGCCGTGGTGGACAGTTTCCAGATTTAATCGGAGATTGTGTACTTTAGAACTAAAATTTAAATCCGACTTTCAATTTGGAAAATCCTTTGGTGCAATTAGAAAAACACCAAGTACAACAAACTCGCAGAAGGTGAAACCTCGCAGAAATACAAAAATTGCATTTTTGGGTTCGGCATCATCAGGTTTAACATCTTTTAACACAATCGTCGTAAATGCGCCCAATTAACGCTTCCCAAAAGCACCTACCAAGTTTTACCACCCGGACCATTTCCAAAATTATAATCGAGTTTTCAAAATGATTTAATATCTTACTATTTTGGATTTAGAATGTTTGTTATTAGTCTCATGGATTTTCTAAGAAACCAACATTATCTTGATATCAGTATGTAAAAACTGTACAAAACCAAAGTTAAACTGGACTGAAAAGCATCATTGCGAATGGATATAAAATAGTCATAGCAATTACTTAAATAAAAAAATTGCGGCCCATAAGACCTACACCTTTGAGACCACCTTCCAAGGAAGTCAAGGTTATCTAGCACTAAAATGGAGTACCGGTTATTTTGCTGCTCAATCTCACTGAGCTTTTAGCTCGCCCTTTTGTGTAAAGATTTTTTCAATTAAAAATTTCAAGATGTTCCTTCGCCAATTTTCGGTATTAATAAAAAATAGTTTCAGGAAACATTTAATATGAATTGCCATGTTCAAATCCCGCGCCCGTCCTCAAGTAATCAAGAACACAAACGCGAGCACATTTGCAACCATCCTTGAGCATTATTGCCAGGACGCGCGCGGAAAATCAATTTTTGTTTCCTTAATTCAGACAAAGAGTTATTTGTCAGAGGGCAGATTCGCTCGTAATATCAATAGGCTGCTGTATTTCGACATTTTAACTAGAAATTTATTTAATATTTCCGCTATATGCACAACAAATAAAACAACGCCCTTTCGCCCAAAAAGGCTATGAGTGAATTAAATATAAATCGGAATTACTTTTTTAATTTTATCGAAGCACCATAAAAATACAAACAAGCTATCGTTCTACTTAATCTCCTAGCTTAGAAAAACATTTTCCAACGAAGAGGTAGTTCTTTGATCCTGCTGGTAAAATGAAGATGGTTTTGACACCAACCGATCGCGCACGAACGCTTTGACACAACATCGTCGTCAAATCTTTACCCTCCAAATGTTTCTTTTCTGATTACAGGAGAGGGGGTTATTTTAGCAAAGGCAACAAACAATGCGACTATTCTTCTTCATCGTTCTAACACTCGGGTGACCTCAGTGGCTGTCTTCAACTTCTTCTCATTTTCTTTCGATGGCATATTTTGGTCTGATATCCTAATATGGACTAAAGAAGCTTGCTGTGAGATGCTCAGAAACCGCACTCGTCTTCATTCACCTTATGGGGCAAATTCCGGTTTATATTTGATTCGCCAATGTATAATTATTGTAATTCGGTTTTATGAGTGAAAACTTCAATAATTTTTCGCCGGTTTCCTCAGGCAGTTCCCTCTACTCAACAACAATCATTGTAGTTAAGAATATTTCTACAAAACACACTGAGGTAGTTGAGACGATAAAACATTTTAGATTTTCCAAGGTGAACAGAGCCAAAACAGTCATTTATTGTCCTTTAGATAGATTTCAAGTGATCTTGAAAAGGTCTTGTAACACATTCGACTTGAAGAACATCATCAAAGATTTGTCTCGGCATTTAGAAGTGTCTTTTGAAAATGAAGAAAGTAATAATAAGGAAATTATTCTTTAAAACATCCAAATACGATACTCGACCTGATTCTTCAACATTTTTTTTTCAATTTTTAGAATCTCGTTATACAATAGTCAGCTAAAGCTCATTAATTAAAATTTTTTGGAGACACAAAACGTTACATTCGGATCATAATTTTGAAACAATTTTTGGATTGCCGAATATTGGTGTCGAAGTAAATTAAATCCATGATGGTAATTAATTTCATAACCTGATGCAATGCTTATGGTCATTCGATTTTCGGCTTAGTAGTGTTTTTCTTTGAGATAACAAAGAAAAATTTCATACAATTGTTTGTAGAGATAAATTATAAGTCGCTATACTTCAAAAGTGATCTTCATCCCCATAGATGTTCTATACAGAACCTAGTAGCATTGTACTTAATGCAAATTTTTGCATCATGCCTTTTTCGGGAACAGTGAACGAGTTGCAACTGACAAAGAAAAACTCCAGAACCAATACGTTGCTAGCCTTTGAATAATTGTTCATTACTGCAGAATCTACAGAGTTCATTTAAGGCCCTCTCGATACTTCTAGCTCCTGACTCTTCTAAGAGTCACTACTAACATCCTCTTGAGTGACAATAGTCCACGATTCTCTGAGTCTGTTGAACACTTTTGTGTAAACTATAGAGCTTAAAAGATTTGGTAAAAATTATCTGTTCATTTAAAGAAGGAAAAGATCCAAAATTCAGCATTAAAAATTGCGTGAGGCTATTGCATTTTAATTTATAAAATCTGAGAAGGAGTGTTAGTAACATCCTTTAAAGGTTTAAGCAAATAAGTGAATACTTTTCCAATGGAGAAGGGTGATAGAGAAGATCACAAATATGCAGATCAGTAGCAAAAGTCGTGTTGGACCATGTCCATTTTGAATCGGAAGAACCTTCTTAATCTAAAACAAATTACATGCACGCTGTTTTATTTAACTTCCTACGCTAACGTGAGGGTTCCTCACAAAATTGTAAAATTGATATTGGTTATACCAACACATCAAAACAACATGAAACCTTGTTAACCTGGGTTGTCTCATAACTATTACAATATGCCAACTTTCAATTATTTGTTAGAATGAAGATGAATTACTATAGACGCATGCATCGATGATAATACATTCAAATAGGAAATTTCAATTTTAGAGGTTTCGTACAAGGAGAAAATATAAAGAACAAGACATGGCTATTTTTATCATTTTTAAATCCACTTAATAGAGTTGCTATAAATTTTTGATAACATTCTATCGACTAGATCAGGTGGGGAGGGGACAAATCGACTATTTGGCATTATTTAATAATGTTGTTTTCCTAAAACGAAATAAAAAATATCCCTTAAAAATCATTTTGGGTCGGGGTACTAATTAACCCCATGTGTTCGTTGATTGTCATCATCATCATCACACAGCCATTAGAGTCCACTGCAGTTTTGCAATTTAAGGAAGATTTGGCTTGCCGAACGGGTTGCCAGATGGATAGGGTGCATGGAGGATAAGAGTATCTAGATTATGGGTAGGATTAAGGTTGGGACACAACTTTTCCCCCGTGTTAGGAGATAGAGAAAAGTCGAGGCTCGCGTGGGCAGGGCTGCTTCCCTGAAGTAGACCTATCCCCTATCAGGATCATAGAGGAGTATCCACCCGCTACCCAGATCGTTGACTCTGCACGTTTTTAAGTACACTTTGGTGCTTCTGTTGCCACTGCAGGCTTATTACTTAGAAAAATCGGCCCAGAAACGTACTAGAATTCACAGAAGCTTGTTCTGGCGCATGTACGTGTGTGAACGTTGCTTGTAACCCTTCAGAAGTAATAGGTATTGTAGCCTATACATTTCTTGCCTGGATATTTTGCGTACATTTTGAGCACATATTTGACATAAAATTATCTAATGAAGGGAGACGTCTCAGAGGAGGAAGACGTATTATTAATAGACAACAATTATGTTGAAGATTGTGAATTGGCCGACTCACCTACCGATGCTAATAACAAATTATCTGATTGCTCGCAAGTGCTAATTCCAAAACAATTGTAACCAGAAATGGAACCGAGTGGTCAAGATTAAAAAAATCGTTTCGCAGACGCCTGTTTTTTGAGGTAGGAATGATATTAGTAAAACCACGGATAGTTACAAAAAAACTGTATGAGTCTAGAGACCGAAGATGTAGAACCAGGATCATTCGCTGCTTTGTGACTGAAATTTTTGAAAGGATGCTCTAATTGCAATCGATTTGTTTATAATAACCAGATCACTGTACTAAAAGTATGCGATACTTGTTAAAGTAAAACTGACTAACTTGCGCTCTCTGTTTTGTTTCGTTTTGCACTATTATTTCTTTCCAAGTTATTTATTATTGCGATAGACATTTATAATGTATTTTTAAATGGATTTGGATATACTTTTAGGGTTTTATTTCATATAGTAGGATTAACCAAGAAATTACTAGTGGGGTCAGAGTGACCCCACGTTGTTTTCTGTGTTACAAAATGTTAATTGATCACTGGCACGATATTCGAGTATTTTTTTTAAAGCATTTGATAGAAACCATATAAGACAACATCTGTATTCATTATAGAGTTTGTTTCAACCGTTCGTATGACTTGTTTATGCATATTATTTAAGTTTGAGTACCCTTAAACTTTTACGGCTCCTGTGGGAGCAAATTTCGGTTACAAAGCATTTAGATAATCTGATACTCTGAGGTTATCTGCCCAAGGCCTACATACTTCTTATTAACCAACAGCAGCAGGTTGGCAAAACAACTATTGGTTTGTAGTTTCCCAACTATATACCCTATACATACGCTAAATAAGCTATCTTATATTCTTCCTTTCTCTGTCGAATTTGTTACAAATCATTTGGAAGCAGAATTGTTTCGCGTGGCATTTTTAATTTCACTGCCTAATTCGTTAATCAAATGGCTTCTCAGTTTCCTCGCCCGTAATGTTAAAACAAGGAAGGCCGAATAGCGAAATTATGAAGTTTAGAATAAACAACGCTGTTTGGCGAATTTCCCTAATTAAAAACAAACTCGCAAAAACACGGCATAATTAAAGCGGGCGCTGCAAAGGTTAAATCTCGTAACCTTTCAATTCGCCGACGAACGTTTGTGCGAAAAAACGGCGCCAAGCAAGCTTTGCGATATCACTTTTTGGGACTAGAATGAACAGGGTCGCAATTAAAAAAATGCGACTTGATAACTGCACCTCTTCGGGAATATTTAATACTTCGTTAGTTGGATAATCAAAAAATGACTTCCTGGGTGAACCAACCATAGAATTAAAAAAATTTTGGAAGTAGATGGCGTACACTTTGGCTTTAAGTCGGGTTACGTGTATTAAAAAAAAAAGAAACGAAAACGGATCATCTTCAACGTCACAATAAACTTCCTCTGGTGTCATGACGTTTTTGATGCTGTTGAGAAATTTCCAAACTCAGCGACCACAAATCTGAGAGTCTTGGACAATTAAAAATGCTGAACCATGACTAATACAAAGCGAGGCAAAACCCCCTCCCTTTTTCTGAGGTTGAATAAAAAAATAATAGGAGCCCAAAATTTATTTTTATCGGATAGTTTTGTTTAATTGTTTTTTTTTTGGCCAAGTGGTGTCGTGCATTTTGGATGCACTGTTGACCTGTTCTTGATCTATTGCATTTCGTGGGCTTTGGGGGCGATGCTTGCAAACATCAGCCTCAAGACATCGCCTTAGATGAACGGTCCGGCATTGAAAGCACTTGAAGTAAAGTTTTTGCTGTGTGGGTTGTGACTCCATCCTGTTGAAACCAAGTTTTCCAATTGGTATACTTTAAGATTCGATGTTACAGTAACATTGACCTACCTCCTCAAAAAGTAAGGATCAACGACCCCGAATTTACTCATCGCACACTAAACATTGTGGAGAGACCTTTCGTGGATATTTCGTGGGTTCTTGTCATCGCAATAACGAAAGCTTTGTTTGTTAAATCTTGACAAGTAAAAATACGTTTCGTTGGTAAAGAAAGCGACTGTGTCATGCAACAGGTTTTTTAAGGTTCCACACAGTTCCCGACGATTTTGCCCATCACGTTGGGAGAGTTCCTGTAGAATACCCATCTCGTACGGATAAAATAAAGGTTTTGGTGCAAACTTTGCTGTAGTACGAATAAACAAATAAAGAGCAACGGCATGTTTGCGCGCAAATGGAACGTCTTACTGCATATATGTTTTTCGATGTTTGCGCACTCCTCCCCTTCTCACTACAGAACCAGTACTTCTCTACTTCCCTACCCATAACAAAGTTTGTTTTTTATCAAAAACAGTTTTGAGGCGTAAGTTATGTGGCCACAACAGAGTTATTATTACAAATGTACACTTCGATAGCCAGTACTACTCTTTGTTTGTTGTTCCCTCACCTTCGGAATTTTTCCGCTCTATAATCTTCCAATACAATTGAGTTTATGTATGGGTGATCTGGTTGCGTTTCCTTGAAAATGTTATCATTTTGCGTTTGTCTGTAGCGAGTGATAATTTATTCAATGTGCAATAAAAGGCAAATCTATTCATATCTTCTTGCAGCAAGAGACAGTCATTGTGATTATTTATACGTCTGTATATTTTTAAGTCATCAGCATAAAGTAGGATTTGGCTCTGTTAAAAACATTTGTGAATGTCGTAAATGAAAATAATAAAAAGAAAGCGTCCCAATATGTACCCTTGAGGCACCCCAGAACTTATAGCACAAGAAGGCGATGAAAAGCCGTATTTTGCCCCGCCCCGTACTTCAGTTTTTTAATCCCATCAGTTTTGATACGAGATCGGGTACGATTCACAATGGAAGGTCTATTTGAACGATCTTTATCAGACTGAAACTCGATCTACCCATTCGTTATCTTGTCTCTGTTTAGATAACTGTCGGCATATTGCTGCTGCATTCTGCGAATTATTTCTTTCTTGGTGCAGTTAAATAAAACGCACTCATTTTAAGTTAATTTAACATAAGGATAGAAAACAAGTGCATATCAAACCATTACACTAAACATACGACAATGCTTTGAAGTTGTAGTCTACGACAAGACAAATCGTCTTACTACACCACTAATTTGAGAGAACGAAAAAGCTCCTTTAGATTTTGGCTTTCGCTCGTGCAATACTAATTTTACCATAAATGCCTTCATCACAATTGAGAAACAGATACATAGATTTATTGTGAATAAAACAATTCAAAATCATCAACTTTAACCAACATACAATTGTGGAGTTGTTCTACAGATATATCCAATAACAGCTTTCTAACAAACCACTTTGGGTTGTCTCTTCTTTGGGTTACAGTCTGTAGTTAGTTCAGAAAGTTGAGGTTAGAGTTATCAGCTTCCTGTTGAATCTAGAATTACAGCGGAAGAATTTTTTGGGATGCAGTTTAATATATTTCTTCGTATATCTTTATCAATTTTCGTACGAAATTGGATAATGTGCTGCCACTGCAATACTCATTTGTGGGCCTTTGGGCTAGTTACCCAGAAACAACGCTTGAAATCTCTTTTCAAAAACAGCACTCATTGTATAACAGCATCATTCGCTTTACCTGCAGCGAAGCAACTCATCTACAGCTCGCGAAGCGTATTAGAGTACTTAAAAGAATTATTTGCTTACGCTATACGCAAGCACCATCCAATCCTTCTAAAATATCGATCAGATCCTTGTACCTACGTCTTTACCTTCACTATGGAAGCAGCAGTAACCTTCCGTAAACTGCTAATGTTATTTTCAAAGTTGTAAGCCTTCTCCACATCAACATTTTCCTTATTGGCCTCTGACGCTTTGATCTTGTCCGATAAGTTGATTACTAGTAGTAGATCACCTCTCAGTAGACTAATGTCCATATTTATGGCTCACTCAATTTAGAGGCCACCACAGATTTCTTTGTGGTATTATACCAGTTGTTACTACTTTTACCATCGCCGTTTCCGAAAATTCCCATTACAAAGTTATAATTCGCAATAATTTAAGGTGCACACAAATATTTTGGAGATTCTAAAATTAGACTAATATCTTATCAACAGTTGCAACTTGAAAATATTACACTCTTGCACTAAACAATTAGCGGCTCTTTTCAGTCTTTATTGAGGGGCATTTTCAATATACGTCGCAGTTTTGGTATTTAGGTTTAACAGAAAATCTATGCATTTATTGACTGAAAATTACCAGTTGACACATTTTGATTGTTAGCGATCTATTGCTGATATTGTTAGATAGGTAAACGCGAAACTCATGTTGGAGATTTAAAGAAAAGATAAATTTGAAAAAAATTGAAGATTTTAAAAAGAGTAACACCAACAGAGAAAATAACTCGCAGACAGCCACCGTCTTGCGAGTATGTGACTTAAAGTGCTGGTTATAGAATTCTCAACACTGTTGCTATTGGCCGTTCTATTAGTCGTGGAAGTGCAAATATATCGGCTTTATGTTTGTTTGATGTTACTGGACTGGACTCCAATCTGGAAAATACAGTGGTTATTGACTTATTGAGTGTACAAATAAGTTTCCGCCGTTTTTTTATAAACAATTAAAAATTTATTGTAAAAAAAAGGTACAAATAATGTCATTTAAAATATTGCCCATCACTTTCTACTACTTTTGACCATCTTTCGGGCAGCAAGTGGATACCCAGTCTAAAAAATTGCTCGTCTTTTGAGGCGATCCACGAATCCACCCATTTCTTCAATTCCTCGTAAGAAGTGAAGTGCTGCTCAGCCAGACCATGAGTCATCGACCAGAATAGGTGGTAATCTGAAGGAGCAATGTCTGGTGAATACGGCGGGTGGGGTAGGACGTCCCAATTCAGTCCTTCCAACGTTTCCTTTACGATTTTTGCAACATGCGGCCGAGCGTTGTCATGCTGAAAAATGACTTTATCATGCCTTTTGGCATATTGTGGACGTTTAATCTTCAATTCTCGGCTCAATTGCATCAGTTGTTGTTGGTAACGTTCCCCGGTGACGGTTTGATTAGATTGGAGTAGTTCGTAATAGATTACTCCAAGCTGATCCCACCAAATGCACAGCATTAGCTTCTTGCCATGAATGTTTGGCTTGGCCATCGAAGTAGAGGCATGCCCGGGCTTACCCCATGAGTTCCTACGCTTTGGGTTGTCGTAGTAGATCCATTTTTCATCTCCCGTCACGATTCGATGCAGAAATCCTCTGCGATTTTGCCTTTTGAGCAATTGTTCGCAAGCGAATAAGCGACGCTCGACGTCTCTTGGCTTCAGTTCGTAAGGAACCCAATTTCCTTGCTTTTGAACCATACCCAGGGCCTTGAAACGTTGTGAAATAGCTTGCTGAGTCACTCCTAACTCTTGTGCAAGTTCTTCTTGCGTTTGGCACGGATCTTCCTCCAGTAAAGCTTCCAATTCTGTGTCATCATACACTTTGGGCCTTCCACTACGTGTTTTGTCCTCCACGTCAAAATCACCACTTTTAAATTTCTGGAACCACTCCCGACAACTTCTCTCACTCAAATTAACATTACCGTATGCTTCTACGAGTAGCTTATGCGCCTCAGCTGCAGATTTCTTTAAATTAAAGAAGTAAATTAGCAATTCCCGCAAATGACGCTTATTTGGCTCAAAACTTGACATCTTAACACAATGAAAACTAAGTGATGCTAGCAAAAAGTCAGAGGTATTAAAAGGTTATACTGTTGCCGGATGTCAACATTTACTATACGACTTTTTACAGCTGACAATTTCGATGTTATCTTATCGGTGGCGCCATCTTTTGAAAACGGCGGAAACTTATTTGTACACCCATTAGAAACAATTTTGCAGATGATTCTTGAGCATTTAAAATTGTCTGGAACGGCGAGGCTGGGGCATCAAAATTCGCAGGTTGCTATGGAACACAATTAGTTACCAGGGATTGCAGTGTAATGTGGGATATCAGCATTGGGCATCTTGGGGCAATTTTTTGACCAAATTGTCACCGGTGATCTTTACCTAAACAGATATCTGCCAGTCCACCTGTTTAAAAGTTATTTGCCGACGAAGAGCTTTGCTTTCAGCAAGATGGAGTACCTGCCCATCTTATCATAATGTAATCGCCTATTTTGACGTGACATTCCCTTTGCGTCCCCCACACCTTACTTCACTGAAATGAACTTTTTTTTGAAATGACACCCCAAAAATAAGGTTTTCTGTACAAAACCGAAAAGTGAAAATTGCCGTTTTTACCATCAAAATTAGAAAAAGTAATAATTCCAAAGATTAAGGCAAAAATACCTTTTAACTCCGTTTTTAAAAAGAGAACTAAATATCACGGCCTTAAATTTAAATTTAAACATTTTAAATTTTATAAATAGAAAAATTAAAAATTCATACAAGAAGCAAAAAATACATCCAAATAAAAAGACTATAATTGAGCACTCGTTTTCTTATAAAAAAATAAGTACATCTCGGCATCCCCTTGAAAATGTTATAAAAACAAACCCAGACATATTTATAAATATTCTTTAAACTAGAGACGAAATTCCAGCGCAAGTGCGCCGAAATTTCGATTCCGCCGCTTTTATGCCGATAAGGCGAACGAATGTAGACAACACACGCGCGCAAAACAGCGATACATATGAAACAGACTTGTTTATATCAATCTATACGCGTGTTCAGCCATGAAAATCCGCGCCCTTCTTTCGCTCTCATTTTCCGCGTTTTTCGACTAAAGACAAGAAAACAAAATTCCCAGCAATTACCGTCGGACATGAAACGGGGTCGTAATCACGCTTGTTTTTTCGAATTAAATTGCGCGGTGTTTATCAAATTAGGAACTTATTCATGCGGTATACAGCGAAAAGTGTTTTGTAGTTCTTCTAAAAAGAGGAAGGCGCGTTTTAAATATTTTCGGTAAAAAAGCAGCCCAAGATTATCCCTGTATAGACTTCGTGAATGTTGGTGGTACGTCACTCCACTTCCACTTTGTATTTTTTGGTGAGTTTTGTTTCTTAAAGTTGTTAAAAATTTTCCTCTACACTTTTCTGTCCTTTATCTTCTATCCCCATCTTGTAATTCCCATGTTCTTTATGTCTTTAATTACATGCTCTTCGCATCGTGGCTTTGGTCTTATTTATAATTACTGAATCTTTACTCACCATCTTATTCTTTTTGCTTTAATTATTCTGATTATATTCTCATTTTTCTTCCCCCCAAAATTATTCTCATTATATTTCTTTCAAGTCTTTAGTTTTTGTTCATCTCTTCTTAAAAGGCATATATTTTCTACTGCATATGTTGTCACTTCACTTAATACTGTTTTATGTAATTTTAACTTCGAGTTCATGCTTATCCTTTTAATACACGGATTGTACTCTTTGATATATTTCTTCTTGTTTGTTATTGTCCCAAAGTGTTATAACTTCTTCTACTTTATAACTGTTTATTCTTATGACCTCGTTATTTCTTTCTCTTCCTTAGTAATTTTCATATCTGTGGATTTGTCTTGATTTATTTCTAGCCTTCTTTCTTTTGCTTTTTGCTTATATTCTCTATTGCCTTTTCTAAGCTTTTCTATTCACTGGCTAAAGGAGCAGTGTCATTTGCATTGGTCACCACTTACTTGAATAATAGCCTTTTCTATTATTGTTCTTTTTATGTCACATTCTTTTAATATCCCTTCCGTCATTACGTTAAACACCGTCGTCGATAATCCATCTTCTTGCCATACTCACTTATTTATATAAATTTCTTTTATTTATCTTTCATGTGCAAGTACTGCTACTTTCGAACCTTCTATAGTTATTATTGTCATACCACATTTCTCTACTTTACTTCATTATATAAATTGCGTCCATAAGCGATCTTCGTTGTCTGAATTCGTTTTGATACTCTGCCATGGCGATTTTTTTATCAACGTGGATAGTATATATTGTAAGTGACATTCAATAAAATTATTCATTTTACACAAAACTAACTCGTTTAAGACAATTATCTGTGCAGATACTAAAATAAAATTTGCTATGACGGCTCTACACCTCATTTAAGCATTACAAAATGCAATATTAAATTTGAAGTGGATGGGGTAGTTAATTAATCGCAAGTCTTTTTGGTATGGGTCCACCATACGGCGGTATTCAAGAAAAATAACCAGACCTTGTTTCGAAGCACATCATAATTCCCTCTAATTCGTTTCTCCACAATTCCAGATAGCCCTACTACTGTGGGACCAAAATGACACGAACACTCCGTTGGAGCAATGTGCTGTTACTGAATTCTTAACTGCGCCCATTAAGATTCATCGACGAATGAGTATTGTCTATGGTTACACCTGTGTGAGCAAAAATGTGGGAAAAAACCGGCCCGAACAACTCTGTATGATCAGACTTGATGAACGGATGAACAGATGAACAGCACCAGGACGCATGAAGCAGAAATATATTGATAGATCTGATAGAATTCTTATTGAATCAGCAGACGATTGATTTCTTCTTCAATAGAATGAAGTATCGGCGTGCACCTGTGGGCACCCTTTATAGAGGATGCTCCAAGCTATAATCAAACAAGGGGGTGACTAAAACTAAACTGGATTTCTTAAATTAATCGAAGCTTCATAAAGACTAAAATATGCTAAGTTGTTTTTGCATAATTTCCTGACAGAACACATTTGCCCAACGGATTGAAATGAAGATGATTGTGTTATTATTGTTAAAATTCTGCCTTCTAAGTGAACTAAGCGATTGCTAATGTCAGGGGGGTAAGTCCAGACTGTTAAAAGGATATTCCAGTGTGGTTCAAAACAAAAAAAACCTTTTCGAGTTCGTGCAGCTGTATGGTGTCAGGAATTGTTGTAACTCAAGGTCTCGGTAGCTGAAACCGTTAACCCGTAATCATCCTTAAGAAACTAGCGAACAACGTGAATATTGTCTTCGGTGACGCTGGCCCTCGGACGACGTCAAAGACCGTCATTTTCCCCAAAAATCGTTCATGCCACACGTAGACTTGAATCTTCTTACAGGTGTTGTCTCCAAATTTAGTCTTAAATCCCCTCAAAATTTCGGACGTTTTTAAATCTTTTAGATTTGACATCGCGATACTGACACGGTGGTAAAAGGTAGTCTAGAAAATGAATTTCCTTTGTTCATCCATACCTATAGTAGTTAAAATACCTCCTCCATTTACCTCAAGGCGTCTAAAATAGATTTTCTGGTTTAAATCTGATACTCTTGAGGCAAGACTTTTCCAGATATTCTTCTAATAAAAATGTAACAATGAATTTCTGATCGTACTTTTTCAAAGAGATAATATACCAAAAGCGACAATATGCTGCTACATTAAATGTTAAAATGTTTCCTGGTAGGAAAGTCACCAAAATAACGATTTCTGATGCCTATAACCGGATGAATAAGTCAATAACAAATTTGAAACACCAACGATAACACTGTTTAGAAAATTCAAATGACACTGATATCATATTGTCAACAAGAAGATTGCAATGGATGCTTAAGGTTCCGGTTGTTGTTTGAAAAATTTCAAGAATTGCTTTAGGTTGTATTATTTCACTTTTAAGGATCTTGATAAAAAATCGTTCATAAAAATCGTTGTAGTAAAGTTTCGTCAACGATGAAAACGAAACATTCGTTGCCAAGAGGGATGTGCTCAAATTGCGCCCAATTGAGAATTTTTGGTTTAATACCCAAGGGAATCGTCTATGCAAAAACAGCTTCAGAATCAAATTAAGCATTGGATTACAGAGGTGGAATTTTGACAAAAACGGAGGACGATTGAAAGCGTAGCAAAAAAACTTAACCCTGTACAAAGAACAAAAATTACAATGATTATGCGATTGCATTTTGGAAATTTAAGCATGGGCATTCAAACCTAGTCTCAAATCTTAAACATCACCTCTTAGTCAAATACAGCATCCAAGTATGAACTGCATCCCTGCCGAGATTTTTGATCTCTTTTGTCTTTGCAAACTTGGCGCTTTACCATTTTGTTATACATATACGTATGAAATAAAATATAAAAAAAATACTTGCATCAAGTAAAACACTTTTTTGTGTTATCAAGTCGGTATTTAACAACAGCTCCCACTTTCTTTGCGGCAAAAGGAACCAAACAGCAAGCATCTTCGTAAAAGTTATTTACTTTAAGAAAGTTATTTTATAATACTTGCTAAATAATATTTTCTTTAATAATAACGAAATAAAATAACACGACAATGCTAGAAGTACACAGTCAACCCAATATTAATACAATAGCGCAGACGACATGTAACCTACCAGCCGATGAAAGAAGACTATAATGCGCATGCGCGATTGGGGATGTGTGTGAATTTGCATTAAACTGTTGTGTCAAAGCAGGAACACTGAAACATTTTAAACTTTTACGGGTTACAATCAACAAAGATCGATAAGTGAGAGAGTCTGAGAACTGAAGTGCATAAAATCTTGACGAAAGGTCGTGCTCGGCTACCGTTATCAGAGCGGTTCTCGGTGACTTGCTTCAGACTACTACCAATGAACCAGATTTCATCAAAAAGACTATAACCGGAGATGGAATGCCAGTCTGCGGTTATGATCCAGAAACAAAGGCTCGCTTGTTCCATGAAAACCTCTTGGTTCTTCACTTTCTAAGGAAAGATAAGGTGAAATATGTGAAATCCGAACAAATTCATTTTTAAAGGGACTATAACTTGTGTGGCTCAATATTTTTCGATAGACACCAGGTATGTCTTTACAAAATAAAGTAAATTTGACCATTGCCTAACATAACAATTTGTCGCCATATTTTCGGTTCGTGGTGGTTGAGTTATTTAAAAAAAGAGATAAATATAAATAAAATAATCTATAAAAATTAATTTGCACTTTTTATTCTTATAAGATTACGCAAATGGTAAAGAGCTTCCACATTGAGAACGAAAACAAAATAAATGCCATTTAAGTTGTAGTTTATTTTCTAATGTAATTCTTTAGAGGTTGTGGTCCAACGTTTCCCTCCCAGAAGTGACTTTACGGGTGCCAAAATAACCAAGTACAGCCTCAATCATCTCTTTCAAGGAATATTTTGAGTTTTGGGAATAGGTGGAAGTCTGATCGAGCCAAACCAGGCGAATACAGCGAGAGCGGAGTTATGTCGATTTTTTATATCATTCCAGGGCTTTTTTCTAAATTGTTGCTTTCAAGTTGGTCCAAGATGATATTTTGTATGGTCCAGTAACTGTTTTTCCTTTTTCAAAAATCCTCGTAACATCCAAAAACGCACATTTCAAGTGATCAGACGGATTTTGCTTTCTTGGGAACCGATTCGTCGTATATAATCCACTATTTCAATTACATGCTAGTTCTTCAAGCGTATCAGTGAATCCAGATCTAGTACACGGTCACAAATAATCTCTTGAACTGCATCGGATTGTCCTTAAACATTTAGCATCAGCAGAAAGTTTTTTTTTGTATCCAATTCGTTATGTATAGTATGGACTACTCTTTTATAAGGTTTTAATGGAGATTTATCAATTTTATGCGCCTTTTTTCGACCATTTGCTATACCCACATCCTTTAAATCGGTGATGGTTTTTGGGCATCCTGAACATGGTTCATCACTTGTGCGAATGCGGCCACGCTTAAATTTCGGAACAAAAACATTCACGGTGGAAAATAAAGATGATTGGTTTGATATTAACATTCAATATTTACCAAAGAGTTGCTAACCCAACCACATAAAATGATTGCTGACTCCAAAATCATTAATTCTAGCCCTGTAAATGGTTTTTTCGTTATATGATACAATTCTTCAAGATCTACATCTGTAAGCAAAAAAATTTAGATGGCATTTGAACTTCCAGTTCTGATTCAACATTGCTTTCAAAATTTTTGTACAAAAAAAGTTCTGGAAATGATTGCGTACTCAAAATGATAAAGTATGGAGTGGTTAATCTAATGAAACTTTCTCATTTTTAATCAAAATATAGTCAGAGTTACTTCATTTTAACCGCGCCATGTAGAGAAAAAATTGCTGTCGGTAAACAAATGCTAAACAGTGTGTTATTAGTAACCAATTGCCTTTCACTTGAAAATGGGTTTAATCAGTCACAAATGAAAAAGCAATCATTTGGAACATCAAAATCGGGGTCGTCCTCAAACAAGACGCGAGAAACTAGGCTTATCCGTATAACACGATGATAAGACGGGTTAGTCATATATGAAACAGAAGAATGAACTGAACGGCCAAAGAGTTGATGGACGCACGATTCAACCAGAAAAAGATGAACGAATCGAAGAGTGAAACAACAGTTGATGATTACGAAAAATAGGTCCCTAGGAGTTTTAGCCGCCAATATCAATAAAAGCAAGTGCCTTCGCGTAATCCACAAAATTTCAATTTGGCTAAAGAAATTTGAATGAAGAACAAAAAGAGTTGATGCTGCTGGAGCGATGTTCTTCGTTATGAGTGTTGCAATGGATGATTACAGTGAATTGGTCATAGATAAAATTCAGAATATAGTCATGACTGTTTTTGGTAAGAAGTTGCGAGAGCATGCACACCAAATATAATAACACATGAATTGAGGAAGTGAAAGGTAGTATAGACTTTCGCAATAAATTCTGATGGTATTGTTTTCTCTGATTATGATGAAGGGCAGACTATTTGGTCAATATTAAAACAGAATGCTTTGACAAGTTCTACGTGATATTAATAAGCAGAGTTTGTAGATTATTCTCAGTTATACAGAATTTCAAATTCCAATTTGATCATTACATTTTATTTGTCTGCTGGGATGATCTGTAAATCTTTTATCGCGTGGAAATACTTATCCATTTTATCATAATTTTTTTGTGCAACAGAACCTTTCGCTTGCACTTAAGCAATTTCACCAAATATATAAGTTCATGAAGCCGTACTTGGCAGACAATTTTTTAACATAAAATTCACAGATCTTCACCAGATACACTCTGAGCAAGGCTCTGGCCCCGCTATTGTATTTTTTGTACACAGCCGACCTGACAATCTCGTGACTAACCACAACAGCAATTTTCGTTGTGCTACGTATGTCTGTTATTCAGTAAATACAAAACTACAGCAAAAATGACAAAGACACACTGAGTGCTGCTTATTCAAATGAACTAATTCACAACTTAATGGTCGAGGATGCCGAACCAAAAAAGTTAAAACCCCGAGAACTATCGGCTAGTTTCCAATAAGACCTTATATTTTTCATTGTTCTGACATAATTAAAATAATGTTGCATACAGAAGTATAGATGGCATCTAACTGCATAAGACTCACTGTTAAAACAGCTTACATCATTACTAGTTCTTCATAAACATACATAAGGCTTATTCAATTTAATAATGAATGGAGTTAAAATATTACATCCCATAGCTGTTGTCGGCTTCAAAGTGGTGCTGCATCAGCCTTCATTTAAAATTACTAAAGAATGGTAGAGACATTCCCGGTATTATTTAATTAAAAGTCTCCACATCTTTGCCTAATTAGCAGTTCTTTGTTAACCCGAGTTAATTAATTACTTCCTTTAACAGACTCCTGATCTTTAATTTGGTAAAGCATCAATAAAAACTATTCTAGCTATGAGCGACCTTTTCTCTACTAGGCGTATTTTTTGTTCTCTCGAAAAATAGATTTTCTACTTGAAGCTCTCGGTAAGTCTCCAATACCCATAAAAAACTGATCGTCTTAGATAACGTTATACTTCTTGTTAGTATATTAAAGCTTCTTAACCACATTACCTTCAGCATTTTTTTTTAATTACAAGCAACAGGCTGGTGGGATGATAATTTTTTGGGAAGAATACAAGATTTCGATAATACGAAAGAAATGTCACACAAGTACAGCAAGGCAACTTTAAGTCTAGACATTTCTGTGCTATACAATTTTTGCCCTTGCTGGTACTACACTTTCTTCTTTTCTATCTTGTGTTAGGTGTTTCTAATATAGTTTTCCACTTTTCTCAAGATTTATTTATGTTCTTGTTGTCAAGATGCGATATCAGATCGTACAACTGAAAATTAGTTCAAAAATTTATTAGTCTTCAAAGGAAGCCTGGATCTGAACGGCCTTCTGTAGTAAATCGAGAAGTTTTGCTTCAAGCAAAGACACCACCGACTATAAACCCTCGATAATTATCACAAAAACTTCAAACATAAGCCGTCACTTGCATAGACCAGGCGATTCAGAAAAATGTTTGGCAATCTTCAGTATCAAGAGGGAAAATTTGCTTGAGCTTTCAGCTTTACTTAGAAAATTTAGTTCATAGATATATAGATGATATCTTTGACACCACCCCAGTGTTTTCAGCACCCATCCCTTTAGAGAGAATTAAAAATGCAAAATGCGTTCTAAATCAATTTTTACAAAATACTATAAAATCATGCATTTTCAGGTTTTCGTCGAAAATTTAAAATAAGAAATTTCATAATATTCAAATTCGGGACCAACTACAATTGATATTGTTGCAGTTAATGAACCTTGAAGTGTTTCTCTTCGTAATAAGTAATTATACACGTCTAATGTCTATTTTTCCCCCATAGAGTAAGAAAGAAGCCCCCTTTCATGCCCCTTTTAAAGCAATCGCCTCTTCACACGTTTCGCATTATCAATATTAGAAATTCAATAAGACCGCAGCCATTAAATTAAATTAAAGTACGCAGTTGCTTAGTTGTCCCGTTATGCACGACTGATGCATTGCCTTATCATGCATAATTGTCTCCGAACAATTAAAAAAATTAATTTCATGCATACTTTTTAATAATTAGATAGGCTTCAGGCCCGCCACCAAAATTGTATTATGTAATGATTCTGAAATAATTTTTGTTCGGAAATAGCGGTGGCAAAATTTTCCTGCGCAAGGAAACGAGTTATGAGTTTTCAGCATCTGCCTATCATCAGAGATACAAAACTTCAAATTAAGTCGACATTTTGTAATAATTCTGCTTTATCCGCAATGAACGATGTGGTAAGACAAAAGGAAAAGTATTTCACGTGCGAGAAAAGTAACAAAATATTCTTCGAACAATGAATTTGATTCTTTCTACATATCGAGGCGGCTCCAATCATGAGCAGCTAGCTACACATTGATAGAGGCGTTTCTTCTATTGTTAGTGGCAATCGTGGAAGACTCCTGCTGGAATGCCTTTCAACTCGTCGGTTGCATCAGAAACACCAAAATGGTGACCTTCCAAATGATTTTTCAGTCGTCGGAACAAAAAGCAATCGCAATATTTGGCAAATAAGACGGAGTCACGCAAAATGGGATGTTATCGTGGCGCAGCATCCAAGTGTGTGAAATGTCTATTTCCACGCATGCCGCTCTCTCCTCGAGTTTTTCGAGAAGTTTCCGATAAAAATTCTAACTGGTGGTCTGCCTAGCGTAACTTTCTTGTGAATGCCCTTCTAACTGCCGGTATAAACAAATAAACATTAACTTCTGATTTACTCATTTTCGCTTTCATGGGAGAAGGAGTGCCTTTTGACTTTAGAGTCTAGCATTTTGTGTCAAGGTCGTACTCAAAAACCCTGGAATCGCGCGACTGGAGATTTTTGGCTCTCTTTCAAGGTGATACAAAAGATCAAAACACACATTCCCCTGATTAGTGTTCTGTCCAGCCTTGAGGTTCAATAGAACTATCTTTGGGCAAATTTCCCGTATCCAAATCCTGCGCTAACATATGATGCACGGTAAACCGGTTCCAATTTTACTCACTACTGATTATTCTCGGCATTAATCGAAGGCCTTGTTGACTCACTCCTTCTTTCGCTTCTCGGCCCTATAAAAAGGTCTTGTGTTATCTGAAAATTTGTACCCTGGACAGAAAATTTTCTCTATAAGCCATTTGTAAGTCATGGTAGTCGACAATCACGTTGCAACTGTCCGTTTAAAAGTCAGTTCGCGCAAAGTCTTGCCAGTTTCACTATTTTTCTGGCAAGCCCCGTAAGTTACGTTGACGAAAACTAAAGCTCAGCAGCTCGAACACGCTAATTAAATACATGTATAATGATTTTTCCAAACGCAAAAGTGGGTGATGCAATATTCAAAGTTCTACATGTCTTTCCCTCCTCCGCCCTCCTCCGCCCTCCTTTCAATTAATTTGAAAGAGATAATGCACAAGTTTTCATCCCCACTTTGGTCTTGAAGTAATTTGTATACTACCCTCCTAAAGCATCTTTAAATATTCACTGTAGTACATACTGTTTGTTTTGAATTACAACGGCTATGTAAATGCGAGCATTGTCTTGCAAAGTATATTTTGCTCAGACTGTCACGACTTTTGTCTTCACTAACTCAATAGTATTTGCATTTATCATTTCTTCAGTTTGCAACTCCCCATAAATATATATATCTCCATTTTAGCTTTGGTTGGTGCACTTCGTCGTTCTTTCACCATTCATTTACTTGTTTGAACTCCGGATTACACTCATTGTAAGTCAGTGTCCATTGCAAAAAACCATCTTTCTTCTCTTCGTAACAAACAAGGAGCTTCTAAAAGATCTTAAGTCATTTAGACTTTTGTTTATCGATTAGGCATTATCATGACAAATACTCACTTTGGTCAACTGCCAGACGCCGATTGTCAATAAAGTAGCAAATTTAAGCAGCGTTCACCTCGGTGATGCTGATAAGAAATGAGATATATTTCGTAGCGAACACTTTGCCCTTATTGAACATCTGGCTTCTCAATAACGTGTCTCTACCGAATTACCAACGAGTGTGGACAGCATTAGTTTAATATTTTCAGTAATTAAAAGAGTAAATTTTTGCTGTCGTCCGAAAGGACGACCATCCATATTAACCTAACCTAAACACACACGTACGCTAATAACTTCTATCTAATGACAGCATCCCAATGTTACCATATCGACAGGAGGACAGAGAGTCTCGTTCACATTTCAATTATCCAAGTAGAAGCAGATATACGTAGATTAAGTTTAAAAAACATACAAATTATCTCATATATTTCACTACCAAAAATTTCAAGTTTAGATTTGTTTTTGTGAATCAAAAAATGGAATTAATGTAAAAGTCTTAAAATGTAGAAAATAATTGTTCATCAGCTCTACACGTTTTGATTATATTTTATATTTTATACACCAAAAATTCTTTAAGCTTTATCCCCGGAAAAAAAACAATTGTGCATTTTCAGGTTCAGAAACTTTTTATTCATAGCTAAACAAATTGCGAACATCTACAGTCTAGAGCTCCATAGAAGCCCCATGAGGATTCCCCGCGATTAAATTTCGAAATAAAAAATTGTCGCAGGCACACGAGGCTTTTGGCCGATGCACAACCGGTTCAGTGGAACACAAGCGGCTTTTCGAGACCGAAAAAGTTTGGAAACCGCTGGCTAAGGAATTAAAAAATGAGATTTCACAGGTGTTGCTAAAATGTAGGCACAAAACAAACAATAAAATTTAGCCGAATTATTTTATCTGGCGTTCTTTTCAATTATACGATCTTTAGACTTTTTTCATGATAAATTATGTGCGTACTTTCGAGCACGCACTCTTGTCTTGAGAATTAGAGGCGCGAATTTTATGGGCATTTCTTGCTTTAGCGTTAACGTCGTACTGAGCAGAAATGCCAAAATCGTGTCGGCCCGGTCAGCTCTGAAATAATTTTCGATGTGTACGTTTCGACCTTGGGAGTATACTTGCCATGACCTATTTTTGTTTTTGAATTAAAAATCAAACATCGCGCTTTTTTATTTTCCAATAAGATTTTTAAATGCTGTATAAGACAGGGCTGCAATGGACATTGTTCCAGATAAATAATCCCCGAAACGATCCTTCTTAATAAAATTTATTTGTAATATACTATTTATCTGCAGGATTTTTAAATAATTTCGAGGTTTTAATTCCAAGGACTCGATAAGGCGCAGTTCCCAGGTTTACACATTCGTTTCTTTTTTAATATTTTTAATAATGAAGTTGGAGTGCCCGTGTGGCCAGACTTAATGTCTGACGGGTGGCTAAAATCCAGTCGCTACAAATAATTAAATACCTGAGTTTACTTCAAACAAGAGATAATAAGGAGGTTGTCTAAGGCGCCGCATATCAGTGAGGAAAACCTATGAGAGTCTTAACCTCTTAAGTTCGTAGGCCTTACTCTGACGCGACGCGCAGAACCTTAACATTATTAATACTTAAGGTGCTGTCAAACTGTCGCAACTGAAACTTTTTCTGCGAAAACATTTTTAAATTTTCATGGCAAGAGCGAGTTTTCAAAAGTGCACATATAATTCATTAAAAAAAATTCTGAACCCAAAATCATACAATTGAGGCCTTAGTTACGTTTTAAATTCCTCGAAATTGTGCCCCTATAAACAGAGAGTAGAAAAGATGACCTCAATGTGCAAAAGCAAATAAAACAATAAGTTAACAGCAAAAATAGAAAAATATCGAAGTAAGCGAAAATTCAGTCGAAGAAGGGTTAATATGCAAATTAAAATGCACAAGACCTGAAAAGAATTACAATGCGAGATAACATAAGGGTGAAATTCCCAAAACACAACTGAGCGTAAAGTCACGATTATTTACAAAGAACGCGAGGTACATGTCGAAACATGGGAAACCTGCCTAAGGTGAAGCTCAGTTAGTTGCACTCAACATAACAGGAAGAAAAGGCCTAACACTCGGGAATGACACGAATAAATTCAAACAAATGGATAAAAAAATGATGATACAAATGCAAACATTAGAGAACAAATAAAAAAGCTAAATAAACTGAAACTAACTAAAAAAAGATATGAACCAAAAAAATGAGAAAAAGAATAGTGGGCAATTATTAAGATAATTATAAATGGAGATGAATGGAAGATGGGAGATTCAGAGGAACAAAACATGAGAAAGCAAACACGACGAACGCGATGAAGTATAAACAAAGAGAGGACAAAATAAGAATGAGATCTGCAGACGAAGAATAAAAATTCTATTAAAGAGATCACAAAAGCACAACAAAAAAGAGCAAAGCTTAAACCCAAAGCCTGTTAGCAACAACCTAAACAAAATCACGATTAATGACGCACAATAAAACAAAACAAAGAGATAAAGAAATAAAATTAAGAAAAAGAAAATAGATACTAAAACAGTAAAATATATGAGAAACCTAGAATGCGTAAACAATGCGAAAATGGAGACACGCAACAAATCGAAAAATAAATAGAAAAATACAGAATATGAATAATAAAATTAAGTGAAATAAGTTATCTACTTTAAAAGAAACAAATGAAAAATTAAAACACGAAAAGCAGTGCCTATTCATGTTGCCAACAGAAGCAAAGCACGCTAATAACCAAATTAGCTTAACCTTCACGTTAGTAGGTAGCACTGAATATTGAAAACTAATGTTTTTGATTCTCTAAGCAAAGTAAATGGCGCCTTTGTGGTCAAGCGGTTCAAGTACTTGATTGAAGTGCGGATGGATCCGGGTTCAATCCTGGGCTCAGATGCCTGACGGGTGGCCTACTCAGTCACTAAAATAATTGAGTACCTGAATTCACTTCGAACAAGGGGTAATAATAAGGTCGCAGCCTTAACCTGTCACTTGATAGGCCATCGCACCTACGAGGGGCTGAAAAATCTATCATTTTTTGATGAGAAAAGCGTAATTTGAATTTCTCAGCTCCGAAATAGTCCAATTTGATACTCAATTTGTATATTTTATGTATATACTTGCTAAACTTAAACCAGATATATCGGTTTTTACTTATGAGAGTTAAATTCAAAGAAGGGTTTTATCCTCCCGCCCCTCTACCTGCACCCT
Organism: Sinelater perroti; assembly: GCA_036346155.1. NCBI lineage: Eukaryota > Metazoa > Arthropoda > Insecta > Coleoptera > Elateridae > Sinelater > Sinelater perroti. The sequence goes on from JARFIY010000201.1 coordinate 10,514,889, forward strand.
CCTTTCACATAGCTGGGATGCTGCGACTGGATAGTGTGTAGTTTAGATGGGTAGTAGCCCTTCCATGTCCATTCATTAACAGCTTTCGTAATGAGTTAATAGCCAATGAGATGGAGGGGTGGGAGTGATTTTCAGTTCAAACTATGCCAAAAATTCGGTTATCGAAAAGCCAGATGTTTAAGTGATACAAGATGAAGGGAAGCCGAAAATAACGCACGTGTTTCGCTCGCATCAGTAATACCGAGATGAACGCTATTCTAATTCGCGAGCTGATAACTTGCAAAATATGGACCAAGTGGATATTAATCATAATAGTGCCCAGTCAATGCCCAAAAAGTACCCAAAAAGATTACGCGGCTCTTAGAGGACTTGAGGGATTAAAGATTCAAACAAGGAGGTGTGAAGTGTCCAATCAAAGGCAAAACCAAAATAAACCTATATGCGAGGAAAGTCCTTGCAATCCTCTTTTAAGAATAAGCTCTGTTGTGCCCAGTATTGAGCATAGCGCTCCGCCATTTCTTTCTGTTCTGCGCCACCTCTATCCAACTTAGTCCTGCCATTTATTGACGGCTTTCTCTGATTACCTAACTATTTCAGCAATTGTCTTATATTCTGCCTAATCCCATTTTAGTTTAATAATCATCTTTGTGATATCGGTAGCTTTAGTCTTTTGCCTGATCCATTCATTCAAGTGTCCATCTCTTAATGTAACGCCCTTTTTGTGTTTCCTTCAGTTTGTTTGTACTTTTTTTTGCGTGAGAGTCCATGTCTGGGCTTCAGAAGTATTTTCTTGTTTTTTTATTATATGCGTCAATTTTCCAAATGCAGCCCATCCTAATCTTCTTCTTCTTCTTCTATTTCGATGCCTTTGTTTTGTTTCCCGATTGTCATTTGTGGTCCTAAGTGTAAGTATACATAGCCTTCAACATTTTCTATTTGTTTTCCATTTATTGCGACATGTACCTGTTATGGGCTCAATATTTTCATTTTTACTCCTATATTTAGTGATTCTTTTTCAGTTCTTCAGCGATCAGGACTACATCGTCCGCGTATCTCGGATGTGAAAGTCTTTCACCATTACTTTGATCACTACCTTATTCCAGTCTCATTTTTTAAAAGCTCCTTCCAAAGGCTAGGCTAAATAATTCAGGTGGTATTGTATCACTCTTTTAATCCCTCTATTGTCGAGGTTTCACGGAGTCCCATTGTGGCTATCGCTTTTTGATAGACGTTTTTCATTACGGTTGTGTAGCGTGAATCCATTTGTGCTTTATCCAATCCATCCGTTATGGCCCAATAGTCTAAAGAATAGAAGGCCTTTTCGTAATCCACGAAGTTTTTATTATCAAAAAGGCGGTCACATGAACTATAGCCCTTGCGAAATGCTGTCTGTTCAACAAGTTGATAGTTCTTATAAACAACTTGTAGACTTAAGATAGTAAGCTTCTTGCTGGATAATTTTGCAGATATGTCTTCTTGAATAGTATCATTGTTATAGCGTTCTTCCACGTGGTCGGTATGCCTTGTTGTCCCAGATGTTGAGTAATTGTCTCATCTTCGTCGTATTAACACAACAAGAGAAAGCCCTTCTTGTGATCATCACCTGCTCGAACCCTTCAAAGACGCCTTAGAAGGACAGGGGTCTAAAAGCAACAATCAAGTAGAGAAAGTTGTGCGCGGAGGCTCCAGAATCAGCCTACGTCTTTTTACGCTCGTGGAATCGCTAATCGGGCTTCAATAAAGGATTACAACAATAGGCTCGTTTATACTTGACATTCCCACGTATAAAAGGGTCAAAGTTTTTCCTGCGCGAAAATCCGCTGTCGCGCTTCTTTCTGGTTTAATGAAGCAACCGAATGTTTCGCAGCCTCCACTCTTCCCGGAAAATTTCGCGGCTTCGTGCGGCAAACAAAATTGTTCTTGTTAGATGGGCGCGGGGCCGTTTCAGGCCTAAAAAATCGCACCTCGGCGACATACTTTTTAGTACGCAAATGTCTATGCTGAAGATTCCCAGCGGGCCCTAATTCATTCCTTCCGGAAAACGGCAGTATTGGAATTTTCGAGTTTAAAAGTTTTTTTGGGAAAGCCGGGTTATTCTGTCTAACTGAAATATTTTCAGTTTCCATTCCAAGTCCAGTAGTGTCCCCTTTGCTTCAGAAAACCTGAGCGCGCTTTTTTATAATGTAGAATAAGGCGGGCCTGTAATCAGAGAAAAGTATTTTTGCTAGATGATCGTGTGGTGATTTTTTCTGCAAAACATCCGTGTGGTTGTTTTCAGAACCAAAAATTCGTTTATTCAGCAACATACCTTTCAGCAAGCAAATTTCCCTAGAAAATAAATATCTATGCTGAAAAATTCCCAACGGGCCCTAATTTCTTCCTTCGCAGAAAACGGCAGTATTGGAATTTTCGAGTTAAAAACCTTTTTGGGAGAAGCCGCTTTGGTCTGCCCTCTTGCAACGATGAAAACGTAACTGAAATGTTTTCAGGTTACAGTCTCAAATCCAGTTGCTCTGGAACTGAAAATCTGAATGTACTTTTTCGTATTTGTGTGTTATTAAACTTAGCCTTGAACGAGGCAGGGTTGTAATCAAACAAAATAATTTTTGCTAGATGAACAAGGGGCGATTTTTGTTGCGCGGTGCCGCATTCAGGCCTAAAAATTCGGCTATTCAGCAACATACTTTTCAGCGCGCGAATTTCGCTGGAAGTTGAGCATCTATGCAGTATTAACAGCAGCCTTGAACAAGACAGGGCTGTAATCGAAATTATTTGGATTAAGGAAGCGCTGAAACGGCGTCCCATCTGGAATACTGCGGGTCGTGCCGGTTTTTCCTCGTAGCAAGAATTTCGCATTACATTTTCGTGAAGTCAAAAAATTGTCAATTGTAAAATGATCATAATTATGCGACATCAACATAAAAAACAAACGAATCGTGTATTTCGAACAGTTCTGATGCTAAAGCTAGATACGGAAGACGCGTTGAAACGGCTTTTTCATAGTGTGCAATTTTCAGGAACGCCATAGTAAAATAAAACAGAAACAATTGCAAAGCGCCCGCCTTAATGTTGTGTAGAATTATCCTCAAATTTAAAACAGGCCAGGGCCGTAATCAAAATTATCTCGTTTGAAGGTTGCTGAAAATTATCGATTTCGCTCAGCCCCCTTTTCAGCTTCAGCGGCGCTGTAACCGAAAAGAACAAATTTCCCGTTTTCCGACTAAAAAGCGAGAGTCGTTAACATTCTCGCAGTAATGCCGCTGAAAACGTTTCATCTGGGCCGATTCGTGCGGTTTTCAGCTTCTTCCTAACGAAGCTTTTTCGCGCGGCGCCGAGCGCGAATAATCTTGCGGGCCACCGTGGAGGAGGCCCGGCTGAATAGCGGATTTTTCAGGAGGCGCGGGTGTCCGCGGACGCGCGCCGCGGCGCGCGGACGCCTTTTTTTCGCGGAAAACGGTGCGGGCTGCAGGAGAGGCGAGCGCCTTGGCGGTGGCTTCCGGTTCCGGCGCGGGGGCGCCGCAGCAAACGGAATAGGTAGTAGCTGGATGCTGGAAGTTGTAGGGATGAAAACATTGCAGGTTTTATTGCGGTATTGATTATAAAATCAATAAAATATGGCCCGGCGAGCGAAACGAAACGGGAAAAATAGCTGATTCACACAAGTCCGTATTTATTCTATGAGAATTAAAATGTTCATGCGCAGCTCTATAACCTCAGCCCGCGAAGAACGTAATGATTTTTTGGGGGTAAATTGGGTGGGAGGGCGAAGGGGCGCTCATTAGCTTACGAATATGCAATTTTGATCTTTCGCCGTCTGCGGGCGTGCATTTTTCTGCAGCTTCCCGGGGGCCCGGCGACCGGGGGCGCGCGCCGCGCCGTGCGGACCGGCGGCGGCGCGGCCCGGGCGCCGCTGCGTCGCAATTAAACAAAATCCGATTTTTTTTATTTTGACATTTTTAATTGCGGGCCTGTACTCGTTATTCTGCGCATTTTCATTCGCCGCGGAGGGGTGGGCGGCACGCACTATTTTTTAGTGCTGGCTTATTACGGCAGATGTCTCATAGCCATGTCCCAATAAAGAATAACCGGGCCGTCATTTTTTGCGCGTTTGTATTTTTAATATTCGCCGAGGCGCGGTGATGGTCTGACGTTGTGCGGGTGCAGTGCGTGCGTTTGAACCTCCCGGGGCCCGCTGGGTTCGTATTTCGCGGTCGGCCGTGCCGTGGACGCGTCTGTCACTCGTGCATCGCGGCGCACCGCCTGCTGCGGCGCTGCAGGATGCAGCGCTCCTGAAAAAATGGACGCTGCGACGCCGGAGCGGCCCCTTGGCGGACGCGTTTTTCATAAATGAGAGCCTCTCGAATTCTCAGGTAAAGCGGAGCGGCGCCGGCCGGCCCGCGGGATTCCCGCCGGGTCTTCCGCCTTCCGGGACGCCGGCGTGCATGTCACATGCGTGTGTTCGCGTGCATGCACGCACTTACGCACGCATGCACGTGCTTGCTTGCACCCCGTGCGTGTCCGGCCGGAGCGTTGGAGTCTGGCGGCCGCCGGGGCGCGGGCCGCGCGCGCCCCGGCCGTCGTTCTTCGGCGTCCTCCGTGCGGCCATTTATTTACGTTTTTTTCGGCGCCGCGATGCACGCGTATGCATGTGCAGCGCCGCATCGGCCCGCTTCCGAGATGCACCGGAACGACGCCGAGCGCCGCGGCGCATGGCGGCCGCTTTCCCTTTCCGTCATAATTTTTTGCCGGTAGCCATATTCGCATACTTCCCCACCCCGCTAGTAAATAGCCAATGGGTTTTTTATACAATTTATTTTTAATGATCGAGCGGAGTCGCGAACCCTGCGCGCCGGTCCCTGCCCGCGCCCCGGCGCCGTTTCGCGCCTTGTTTACGCGGCCCATTATCGGCGCGGGGCAATTAATCGCGGGATTATCGCGCCGGGCGCGGCGCCCGGCCGCAGCCGCGGCCCACCGACCTAACCTCACTTCGCCCGGCAGGGCGCCCCCGCAGCTCCTGACCGCTCTCTGCTTGCAGGTGAACACTCATTACGATGGTAGATACACAACACTTCTGTTTACGCTGGAACAACTACCAAAGCAGTATAACTTCAGCATTCGAGAACCTCCGCGACGATGAGGACTTCGTCGACGTCACGCTAGCCTGCGATGGGAAGAGCCTGAAAGCGCACCGCGTCGTCCTATCAGCCTGCAGCCCGTACTTTCGAGAGCTACTGAAGGTAAAGCTTTTGCATTTCAATCGCATTTCTCGGAAGCAGCGTAATGGTGGATGTAACCAAAAAGCAGACACACATACAAGCACTTGAACGTAATTTTAAATTCAAAAAACCAATGCTGCCAACCATTTTTCACATAAGCGTCATTAGAGCTAAACAATTCCCATTTTACCAATAAAAATGCACGCATTAGAAAGTTAGCTTGAAATTAAATTAAAAATCTTAAATAAACGCCGACACTTGTAAGATTATTGTTGGTGCGTGTGTTTGGGGGGAGGGTGTTAGCGCATTCTTAAAACTAGCAAAATTGATGTCAAGGTACAACACTAGTGACGTCACGTGTAATTTTTCGCGCCAATTTTGAATCGTGGCACGTAATAATCGACAGTTTTCAATAAATAAAACCACATAGTAACTATTTTTAACTTCGTTTTATTAGTAGCTGAACTGTATGCAGCACTGGCACTTTAGGCAAGAAATTTTCAATATCGTGATTTCATAATTGAACTATTAGGTAGATCTAAATCTTTAGTATTTTATCCACTAGACAAATTGATCATTTTCTTTTTTTTTCATTATATAGTCGTCAAAATTTCCAATCAAGAATTTTGCTAAAAGTAGAAATCTGGCCGTTCTCTTCGGGGTCAATTTTTTTCGTCAAGAGACACATTCCGGAAATGAGTGATTTAGCGGCCAGTTTCCCGCTATTCTTCCGGTCTGACCCCTTCGAGTTATCAATTGATACGTGTGGGCTACTGGTATGTTTACACATCTTTTCTTTCCGGTTTTTAAATTTCCTTTACTTCAATACTTGTCTCCTTCATTACTTATGTTGTTAATTACTGCCATTAAAATTACTCCAGTGACGCTTTTGTTTTGTAACCAAACGTTTCATTTACTCTCTCAAAGCAACTAATCTTAACCTTCTTTTCGTGGTTATATTTGAATAAGATACAGATACGTGTTGCGACTATTGTGGGCTCTATAGAATATTCTTTTGCTATGAACTTTTAAAGTTGCCGTCTTTTCTGTTGTTTTTTTATTGGATTTTTTAAAGTAATCTTGGCATATTGACTTCGTAATTTGTAAGGTCGTGATTTTTCGATTCCAGTTGTAGTTGCCGCTCGCACAAAAACCCAAAAGCGGCTTTTTGATTTTCTTCCGATAGTTGCTGACGATCGGCATCTTTCATTCTGATTATTCTTATTAGCTCTTGGTAAATGTTTTTCCACGTTTTACCCTCAACATTTGTCCGTAAAACTTTTATTTCCTGTTACCAGTAGAAAGAGAAATAGATTCCTCTCTCGCTTGAACGGAAAAAAGAGGTGATCCATCAGCTAGTTCCAATCATGCAAACCGTGCATTTCCTCGGGTGGTTTTCAGAACTTCTAATTTATCTGTTTTTGATGGGCTTTCTCGTTTGTTAGAGCGTCAACAGTCCAAAGATCTAAACTCACACTCAGGATTGGTAACAAGGGGCTCTTTCTTTCCCCTTTTCATTTTATAAAATATAAAAGATTGCTTTGCTATGGACTTTCAAAGTTGGTACCTCTTCTGTTGTTCTTCATTGGCTCTTTTTTTAAATCTTTGCATATTGGATCTGTAATTGTTGTGATTTTATAGGCCCGGTTGCAGTTGCCGCGCTCGGTTGTGCGTTGCTTCAATTAAATACAGCGGCTCCTCTGTTTATTAGTTGTGTACCAAAACTCATCAGCGACTTTTTGATCTTCCAATAATTGCTCGAGTGATTATTCTTATTGACTTTTGGTAAATATTTATCCACGTTTTGCGCTTGGCCTCCGTTCGTAACACTTAATTTTTATTTTTAGTCGCCAGTAGAACGAGAATTAGATGCTACTGGAAGCTGAACAGGCAAAAGAGATGACAGTCTTAATGTCGGTTCAGCTCGCTCCAATACTGCAAATTTTGCTGTTATTATGCAAACCTCGCGTTCTAATGTTTTGGTGCTAAAAGGAGTACAAATAAGTCTCAGCCGTTTTTTATCAAAAATTGGGAATTTATTGTGAAAGAACGGAACCTTATCTTTTATTCAAAGTATTGTCCATCGCTAGCCACTACCTTTTCCCATCTTTTTGGCAGCACACGGATACCGCGTCGGAAGAACGCTTCACCTTTTGAGACTATCCACGAATCGACCCAATTTTTGGTATCTTTATATGATGTGAAGTGCTGCTCAGACATGCCATTTGCCATCGATCGGAACAAGTGATAATCGGAAGGGGCAACGTCTGGTGAATACGGCGGTTGGGGTAGTACTTCCCAATTGAGTGTTTCCAAGTACGTTTTGACCGGCGCCGCAACATGTAGACGAGCCTTATCATGCAGGAGAATAATTTTGTTGCTCATTGAGTGCTCGGCTCAATCTCATCAATTATGTTCGGTAGAAAGCCCCAGTAATGGTTTCGTTTGGTTTGATCAGCTCATAATACACAATACCAAGCTGATCCCACCAAATACACAACATGAGTTTTTTTCCATGAATATTTATTTGGCTTGGCTGTCAATGTTGAAGCATGGCCACGTGGTCCCCATTATTTCCTCTTCTTTGGATTATCGTAGTGGATCCATTTTTCATCACCAGTGACTATACGATGCAAAAAACCCTTTTGTTTATGCTTGGAAAGCAGCATTTCACATGTTCCAAATCGGCGTTCAACGTTTCTCGACTTCAGTTCATATGGAACCCAATTCCTTGCTTTTGAATCATTGTTTAGTCACTCCTAATGTAAGTGCAAGTTCTTGCGTTTGGCAGGACTCTTCCTCCAATACTGCTTCTAGTTTCGCGTCTTCGTACACTTTCGGCCTTCCGCTTCGATGTCGAACTCGCCGTTCTTAAACTTATGAAACCACTCACGACAAATTCTCTCGTTTAAAGCAGCTTCACCATATGCTTCTACAAGCAATCGATGCGCCTCAGCTGCAGATTTCTTCAAATTAAAGAAGTAAATCAAAAGTTCCCGCAAATGACGCTTATTCGGCTCAAAACTCGACATTTTCGCATGAAAAAAATGATGGGATGTGACGCTGATACAAAATAACTAATATTTTAAAGTTATGGTGTTGCCAGATGTTCAACCTTACAATATGACGTTTTATATCTGACAATTTCTACCACAACTTACTGCTGGGGGCCATCTTTTCTCAAACAGCGGAGACTTATTTGTACTTCTTTTAATTTTGAAATAATCTCTCTATTTTACAATTTGGAGAAAAAAGCAAATTCAGATATGGTCGTATGATTGTTGGTATACAAGGATTAAAAAAATTAGTAGTACTTTATGTGAAACAAAAAAAGAAAACATTAAAAAAAATTTAATCTCTTCAAAACTGCTTCTTCCACTTCATCATCGGTAGAAAACACCAATCAAATGGGGAAGCCTGAAAAACAACAATTCCATCACTCCTCTTGGACTTTCTATCTTTAATGGTTTTGCGGATTTTTCAAATCAGTCGTTTCTTGGAGTATAAACGTACTTAGATGTTGGACAACACCTATAAAACTATCATGGTGACCATTCCAAACTCAACCAACTACAACACTAACGCTTGGAGAGTAGGAGGAGGGCAATATTACCTCAATGATAATTATTTTATCTCGTACTACAAGAACGTCGGCTGGTGGGCTCGATTTTTCAAGATTCGCCCGACCTACATCCAATAAATGTACGACCCTGCAGTGATACTTCCATTCTAATTGTACTCAAGCCTTTCAGAATGTCCCCAGATTACTTTAGGGTAGTTTCATCTTAAATATAATGCCAGTTACAGTCGCTACTAATCACTCTCTACCCAGAGATGTTACTTTTCGGTAGACGACGGTCGCCCTCTTATCCGCCACCCGAAGACGCGCTTGGTTAGTTTTCAACACACTAAAGTTGTACTGAAACCACAATAACATTATTTTCATAAATCTTTTGCATTGCTCATAATCGTATGAGGCGGATAAAATATTGTTACATACAAAATATCAAGCATACGAAAATTCAAAAAAATGGAGCGTCTGTTTTTGGATTGTTCAAATCTTTAGAATTCAGTTCCTTCAGTTTGGGGTATCATTTTTGAAATTCACAGATTTTCGAAATAATATTCAGTTCAAGACAGACGATCAAATTGGAATCCAATAAAGATAAAATTTTATCTTCCTATATATCTCTTTTGACTTAAGTCCTATAATCTTACGGATTTACTTTCGACACATTCGGGTTTCTTGATATCCTGGAAAATTGTGATCTTTTGGCCTTCTTTTGTCTTCTTAATCACAAACTTACGATCGGTTTTAAAATTTATCCCCCCCCCCCCTCGCCTGAAAAATCGATTTGTAACAAAGCGAGCTTGTTAGACATTTTGTGATCTATCTTAACTTTCTAGTTTTTGGATTTTCACGTCCTTTTGAAGGTTATTATTCATTTTACACTTTTTTTGACTATTAATTTCCTCCGAATTGTTCATTCATGTTAGCAATTTTTAATCATTTAATTATACACATTTACTATTATTTTCCAAAACCAGCTTATATGGATCTATAAATCAATCTTCAAAGATGAAGTTTTCCAAATCTTCCAATTAAAAATTTCATTGTTTGGTGCTTGTGGCACCAGCACATTGTGCACGGCCCTGTATTAGATCCACACTTTGTTCATGGTGTTGAGTATCGCAATACCAAGACTCAACCCGAGATTATCCGAGTCATTCTACAATACACAAGAGGACTACACGAAGCGACATATAAACTTCTTGATCATGGCGTTATACTGGGCGTTTAAAATAAATTCGAATTTTGATGCAAAATTTAATTCACACAAAACATTTATGCGCACCCTTTTGTAGTCGTTATAGTTGCATTTTTTTTTTTTTGTAGATGGCGATAGTTATAAACCTTCTGAGCATGCGTCATTATCTCTACATATCCAACCCTCTGATGAGAAATTTTAGGTTCAACGCAAACAAATTGTGTCTCAATATCTTTCAATTGTGAAAACACGAAGTGTTGTAGTTAATTACAACAGAAGCCTATTCATTTTTTCAATTCAAACAGATGCCCCTAAGCACGATCGTGCATTAATTCACCTTGATTGTGCTGGCTCACGTGATTCCCAAATTTAACAATTATGATGATTCATTAAATGTAAACTAATGTTCTTCCGCTCTACCGCGCCATCGTTATGATATTACCCGATCCAAACAATGTTCCAGTAGTGCCAACTGATGTCGCACTCAAGCACAACATTATAGAAAAATAGACACTGTATATTATACCGTCTCTATTTTTTTTATATATATATAAAAATACTCTGGTGAGCATTTTATTCTATGGTTAATTCCGATAGGGTCTTAAATTATTAAGTTTGGAAATGATTGGTGTACTTACCTATATCTTCGTATTTACAAGTTTCTTTTTCTCTGTTTATAAATTATCTTGTCGTCCATTAGTTACAATACTTCTGTAATTTTTTTACGCTCACGGTAGATTGTTTCCATGATCACAATCTTAGTGCTGGTCATTTCATTCGCGTTTACCCTTTGGGTACCGCATCCAGTTGAGATACTTCGTGGCGTTTGCGACTCTAACTATTGAATCATTTTTTCAAGTAAAATAAAATTCGGACTGCTGTGAGCAGTTCATTAAGTACGAAGAAATCCGACTTCTAGTATTCGATCTAGAGATTTTCTGATTCAACTTCAGGACTTTAGCGCTATGCCACCCATGTTCTCGTCCATTTTTATGTTTTCTTCCTGTCATTTTGTTATCTGGAAGCTTTTTGAATCAAAATGTTTAAATATCCATAACGTTGTCAAACAAACGGTAGTTATTTTCTCTTTGCTCACGATTTCTAATTTATTTTTTCCCGTTAGTCCCGAGCGTAATATAGCCCCGATTAGATTTCATGGATGGCTTTTTTGAGGGGGGGGGGGGAATTAACCTAGGAGATCTCAGCTAGAGTATAAGGTCCGACATTGCAGTTTCTGGAGCACACTCTAGCAAAATATTAAGTTCTCATGATCTAAGTCTACCATAAAGTAGTTGTGTCGTTTTGTCCCTTTCCTTTAAAAAATTGGAATCCATTTTCTATTCACTACTTGATTGACATTTTCAGGAATGTTAAGATGATTTTCGAAAATTGCAGATCCTATGTCGGTTCCGTTTGGCAACTTTTGAAAGTCAAGGGTCATGCAAAACACGACCTTGCTGCGATCCCCATTTCCAAAATGTGGCCAGTTTTGGGTCAGGCTGCACCGATAAACTCGCCCAAACAGACTTCTAATTGGCAGCGACATTTCCCTGTACATAAAAACGATAGGCTATCGCGCCACGGCCGGCGAGTGCATCGCACATCACATGCTTAGTTTTTTCTTGCAATTCCAAAGGTATCCCCTTTATCAATGTTTATTGTTTGATAATTTTTGAGCATTAAACATATTTGCCTATACGTCTCCCACCGTTATCGCATCTGCTTAAGTAGCTTTGAAATGTTTTTAGTTCTTTTTCTGTGGCTTTATTATTACTTCAGCGAGCACACAACAGACCGGGCTTGTTCATCATCCATTAGTTGGCCGATATCGCTTTATTGCTTTGTTAAGTTGGATCGAAATAAACAACGCTAAGTTCACGCGCGCTATTGATGCCTATTTCCATTGTCTCATTTGCTGCAGAATATTAATAGACAATGAACAATGATCAAATCGACTAAGCTACGAAAACGGGCGCAGATAAAGTTATTTTTCTTGCCTCGGGGCGACCGCGCGCCGCTGCACTCATTAGACGCTGCTCGCGCGCTTCTAGGTTTGCAATTTTTATCTTATCGGGGACGTTATTTGGCCCGTTCTAAATGCGTGCATTTTTATCTACGACCCGGCTTATTGGCCATAAATCAAATTGGGCAACGGCGGCTTATCTGCCGGCCCGCCACTCGGCCGCCACTGACTCCATTTTGCGTTGCAGTCAACCCCCTGCAAACACCCTGTGATAGTACTCCAAGATGTGGCGTGGACGGACCTCCACGCCCTCGTCGAGTTCATATACCATGGGGAGGTCAACGTGCACCAGCGCTCTCTGTCGTCGTTCCTCAAGACCGCGGAGGTGCTGCGCGTCAGCGGTCTCACCCAGCAGCAGCAGCATGGCGACGACCGTGAACAGGTAATCGCGCGAGTGTAAGGCAGATTGTAACTTTGTGCTAATAAATGGTTGACACCCCAACGAAAGCTCGTTTTTTAATGTTTGAGTTGTTTTGCGCTGGCGGCGGGGTTCTGGGTGGGCGTGGTCTGGTTCCCCCAACCACATCCTGTTGTAGAGTTCCGCTGCAAAAGCTAGTCAGAAAGGTATTGCCAAACATCATGGTGTTATTGGCTTAAATCAGATTCATCTCGCAAATGCTCAAAATACTGCAAATTTAAAGAGAACCATTCACATCCTCTAACTACCCTCTTGGGTAATTGTAATGACAACCATACAATACAAAACTGAAATATCACGAGACCATGTCCTCACCCTTCGAAATGTAAAAACAACACCCACATGTTAATATGAGTGTTGTAAGGTTGATCCACGATATTGCAAAAACAAACTTATTCTTCTAAATGTTTGCATTCTTATATAAGTCAAACTCTAGTTTCAGTGTATTGAACAACCCACAGCAGTTTTGTTATGACTCCTTTTAACCATATCGGATGAACACTGATGGGGTTTGCAATTCATCGCTAACTCTTATATCTCGTTCAGACTCAGTTTTTCTCAATTGCTTATGATGGCAGAACTGTATTAGTCTCAACCAAACTGGAGATGACCTGTAAGGCAAAACAAGATGCTCTACAAGATTAAACCATAAGCCATAAAGGTACCAAAAAGTTGAAAAATCAGAATACTTAGTGTTGTGTACACTTGATACAGACATTGTACTGGATATGTTTCGTCATTGTTGATGATCCGAAAGTCAAAAAATAGATTAACAGTTCGCCACTGATATTATCATCAAGGCAAGGAAAAATAGCAAATTTGGACAACCGATTTTTTCAACAAGTCATCAAACATTTTTTGTTAAGACTCCAATAGTAAGAAAATTGAGAAAGAAGTGATATATTGATGTTTAGCTCAAATTGTGGTGTGTCATAGAGCTATGAAGATCAGTTTACCTCAGTAAGTGCTCCAAACATATAAAGTTCTATCATGACGTTTCTACAAAACCTCGAATAAGACAATACTACCTACCATAGTGGCAGCTACAATCTTGAGTTGCCATGCTCAAATGACAGAACATCCTACATCCTTCTACAGCCTAACGAATCAAAATGTTGAAAAGCTCCTTTGAAATTTAATTACAAGCATGTAGATATAATATAATAATATAACAAAATGGCAGCTAAAGGACCAAGAGCGTCGATTTTCCGCTCCAGGATGCCCATCCCCTTATTGTGGCTTCTTTACCATGGAGCTGATTCAAGTGGAGTTGTTAAGGGTTGTATGAGAGGACAAGGTGCCAAAGAAGGGTTGCATTAACGTCACGACCAAGATTCTCCGTTTTGATTTTTTTGTGGAATACAGACAATTGAACCGTCTTCAGCCTAGTCAGAGCTAATGAATCTAAAATTGAAGCAAAATCAAATGTTGCCATGTTCAAATGATATCCTTTTGCAACCTAATAAACCAAGATATTAAAAAGATCCTTTTGTGCATCTTTGCCAGAAGGATAAAAGACACTTAACTACAAGCATTCAGATGAATATAACAAAATTGACGAAAAGGACCAAAAATTCCGATTTTCTGCTCCAGGATGCTTCTCCCTTTATTGTGGCTTCTTTACTGTGGAGCTGGTTCAAGTGGGGTTAAGAATTGTAGGAGAAGACAAGATATTACAGAAGAATTACATTAACATTATGATCAAGGCTCTCCATTTTGGTTTTTTGTAGTACAGAGACATTTGAACTGACTTGAATCTAGTCACAGAAGCAAGGAATCTAAAAAGAAGAAATTTCTTTACTTTTTCTCATTTGCTTCTATTTTTGCCAGTTTGGGACATATAGTTTTCATCTTATACAGTTGTATAGTTTTGATCTTGTTACTAGAAATAGTCGCATCAAACATCAAGGATGAGAGACGGTTGCTCGTAACGGGTCCTTGTGGGGTACTCAATTCTTGCCTACAGCTCCATGTAACACCCAGGGCAACTGCATCTGCCTGCAAGCTAAAGTAAATAAGGGTAGTAACAGACAATTTGTAATCAGATTAAGTAAATTAAGTAAATAGTGCCAGTATTTCAAGTTAGAATCAACAGTCTGTCCGGCCAGTATGATGTTTTATGGCCAACAGGTTGAGATTACAATAGTTGATTTTATTCTTTTCTATTCGATTGGTTAAGTTTTCAGCTGTAAATACCTTTAATAATTTTGATGAGAATTTTGCTGTGTCTATTGTATTTATTTTGGTTCCGGTTTTTTTTTTTTTTATTACAATGAGTGTTCAAGGATCCACAAGTAGTGAGCTATTTTAATTAGATTTCTCATGAAACTAAACTCAGTCTCTTCACTTTTATTGGCATTTTTAGGTTCATATATTATTACACCTTCGGGGGATACTATTGTCCTGGTTTCAACATGCCACAGTTGTTAACAAAGATTTTTCATTATAATCATGTATTTGACCTGCCCTCCTGGTCCTTGCTAAAATGCTATTGTTTTCTTCAAGTTGGCCCAGGTGCAGAGCTTGGTGCGATCGCAGCAGCAGTCGACGCCGACCTCGAACCACCACCCATCGTTCACCGAGAAGTTAGTGGAGGACGCGTTGTTCACGTCGCCGGGGTCGCCGCCGCATGGCTCCACCGTGAACCAGCTGCTGCGGCGCGCCGCCATGCAGCACCGTCGCGACCGCCGCATATCATCAGACCCGGAGAACGAGCTGAAGCGGGCCCGGTCAGAGCTCATGCTTGGCAACAACAACAACAACGAGCTGAGCCTGCCTCACCCAGTGCCACCGCAGACGCAGCCGGCGGACTTCTCGCCCAGCGCCATGAAGAATAGCATCCTCAACCTGAACGCCAGCATCACGACCAACTCGCTGCTGAACTCGTCGCACAAGGGCGAAGGCGAGGGCAACGGTATCAGCAGCACGGAGCGCGATAATTCGCCGTGCTCCGCCTCGCCGACGCACAACAACCGCACGAACAATAACGACGACATCAAAAGCGAGCCCATGGAGCTCCTATGTAGTACAAACCAGGAGGTGGACAATAGTAACGACTCCACAGATGCACCCAACGACAACGGGCCTAGTAGTAACATGCCGCAAGGGCCTCTCTCCGGGAGTTCTGGCGGGGACCACGACGACCACGACAGCCCCATAGGGCCCTACTTGACGCCATCGGAAAGCAAGCTGTTCGCAACGGCAGCCGGAAGTTTCAATTTTAGCATGGCAGCTCTTGCCGCAGACCCTTCGGCTCTTGGAGGTGAGTACCGTCGAATGATAACTCGTTACCTTTAGTCCCTTATCTATAGCCAGTTCCAATTTGAATTATTTTCGAAGAATCAAACCTACAAACTCTAAAACAGAAACATAACCTCAAATCACAGTTGCGAAAGTATACTCAAGATGTCAATAAAATTATGCCACAGGTATGTGCAAAATTAAGCAATTTTTGTTTGTAGGTTGGCATTATTGTTAATTATTTTTGCTTGTTTAAAGTGAGTAAATTCAAGTAGTAATTAGTGAGTAGTTTAGTGAGAGCATGCCAGTTAACTTTGGCAGTTAACTCTGGGTTAACTGCAATTTAATTTAGTATTTTTACTTCCAGGTCTGAATCCGTCGTTGCAGCCGAACGCAGACAGTTTAGCCGGCACTTCACAAGGTAAGATTCTTATACAGTTATTACAGTCAAAATGGACTGACGTTTCCTCAAAGGTCCGTCTATTTCTAAGCATTACTGGGTTTTCAGCAAAGTATACGTTCAAATTGATTTCATGCAGTTTAAGTGTTGCAAACTATTTAAAAAAATCCAATAATGCACATGTGCTGCCCTCTCATCTCACCCATGAGCTGGCAACATTGACTTACGTACCCAGAACTCTGCTGTGGGCTTCAAAATTGATCATAGAACATTATTCTGTTAGTCGATTCGTTCCTGCAGATTTTTGCGGTACGAAGGGCTGCTGCAGAGCTGAGCCGCAGGCCGAGGTGGCGCCCGAGCAGCCTCAAACGTGCAGCGGCCCTTGCAGTATAACTAATTTATGTCTCGTGTTCGGAATGTTTTTAACATCGTGTTTGTGTGTGTTCGTTCAGTTGTCCCTGGTCTGTTTTTGTGCTGTTGATTGATTTCTATTATTTTGATTTTTGGGGAAGCCAATTCTAAAGTAAATCTCAAATTACGAGCTGACAATGACGTGTTCTGGTATTGCTAGCCTGCGCTAGTTTGTGCCTAGGCCATAAAACTCATAGGTCCGTTTTGCTTGATAGGTGTTAGGAGTACCTAGCTGTAGTGATTAGGCTATGGAAGACTCGTGTGATGTAGAAGCTTTACATGTATTTTTCAATGGAGCGTTTGTACATGTCAAGCTTCTATTCGTCCTGTTGTACTGTAGTGATATTTTTAAGCCCTAATTTAGTAAATCAAACCTTCAAAAAATTATAATCTGTTAGAGTATTGCATGATGACTATACTCTTTGTAAAAGCATACAGAGTTCATTGAGTAACGGAGAGATATTCTGTAGTTACCGAAGAGTGTTCAAATTTAAACATTCCACCACACTGTATTAATGGACGAAACGAAAGAAACCACCCTCTGTTATGTTAGTTGTGATAATTTGATTCCTGGGATGAATTTGTGAAGCAATTGTTTAATTATTAATGCGTCTCAAAATCACATAGTCATCCAGGAATTAAATTAACATATCTGGACCAGAGACTGTGCTTGGACGATCGAAAGAAGAGTGAAGAGATGGATCACTATGCAAGATGAACCGCACATCAAACTACAGTTGCACTAGGAGCGTGATTTTTTCAAAAAAAGTTCTATGGTGGTTAATTAAAAGGCCACGAACAGTTCGCTGCAATCTCGATATAGCAAACTATGAGGAAATATTTGAAATAGTGACATGAACAACAGAAGAGCCCATTGATATTTGCTCGATCACAGGTGAAGAAGAGTTGCGATGTTATCAGCTGGTACAACAAAATTTAAACATTTCTTTCTCAAACTATAGCAAGAGTACTGTAAAGGGTTAAGGCGATATTTAAAAAAAATTAGGTACCCCACTCTATTGAGTAGCATGTTCTGATTGAACTCTAAGCATACGATGCTAATTGAAGGGGTTTAATTTTGCCTCAATTTTAACCTTTGTGACCTTGCCAGAGAGTACCCAAAAGACGAGTAGAGATGAGCAAAATTGTATAGTGGAGACGTCAGGAAAAATGAATGAAGAATATGCTGCAAGGGAGCTCCGCGTCGCAGATGTTGACTCTGTATGTTTATTAGTAGCGTCTATGGTTAGCATGATGTGCGAAGGGAGTTCTATGATGTACTTTGCACATCCTTGCCAGAAGTATCCGCTTAGCTTCATTTGTTTGAAAGATATTATTAGTCTTTTTGCTAATTATGGATGGTTTTGCCATTTCGATTCATTACAACATTAAATCTAATGTTTGATCAGTAGGTGATTGTTACCAAAATCAATTTTAACTCCTCCTCAATATCCAGATTTTCATACTTCATATATTTCAGTAGCTTTTCACTTTAGTGACGGCGCATTTTTCAGGCCGAGTTCAGTAACACAAAATCCAACATTAAGAATTGATGGGAGACTTCACTCAAGCCTACTAATTCAAAGTAACCTAATGATAAAATTAGAACCCTCCAAATTCCACTTACTCATAAACAAATGAATAGGGAAACGTAGGGTTCCTCTTTTTTACCAAAGTGTTTCATAACTTTTTGTCAATCAATAAGAGGAGGTTGAGTTAACTCCACTCTTTGAGGAAAGTTCAAACTTGTCAACCCTATGCTTCTGGAAGTTGGCAGAACTGGTTTTGTTCGACTCGGCTCTGTAATTAAGGACTTTTTGTTTCCACTCCTTCGAATGCCTTTTTATGTGATTGTTTCTAAAGTTTCTTGTGTAAAGTGAGCATATGATGCTTTCCATCTCTTAAGGCCAATCAGAGGAGGTTGAGTTAACTCCACCCTTGGAGGAAAATTCAACTTGTCAATCCTGTGCTTCTGAAAGTTGGAGGAACTGGTTTTGTTTGACTCGGTTCGGTAATTCAGAACTTTTTCTTACTATCGCTTCAAATGTTTCTTTATGTGGTTCTCTAGAAAATTTCTTGTTTAAAGTGAGCATACGTTGCTTGCTATCTCTTAAGGTAGATGACGTGGCTACCACATTACAGAGCGGATACTTGTCGTGGGGTAATGTAACAAAGTAATTCATTTTCCCATTACTTTGAACCATGTCATGCAACCATCCAACAAAATGCTACCTCTGTGTACCATGCAATCGACACGTTGTTCTTAAGTTTTAGGACTGCGAATTTTTCGAATTCAAAAATTCGCGGTCCTAATGGCATCACATCGTAACGTTGAGGTGTATCTTAGGGTTAGGGCAGAGTTAGCTTTACGAGTGAGCAGTTGCTGCCGTGGAGACCAGCCTCCCCGGCAGCAATTGGGAAGCTGGTTAGATAGGCACACGGTGCTCAGTATGTATTTGCACTGACTGCACGGTCGTGGCGCGTTGAACCGCTCCTGAGACGAAAGAGCATGACGGGAAGCAAGAAGAACAATCAGCGGCACACACCAGGCATCGCCCCCTTTGATCAGACACTAAGTGCTTGAGCTTGGATGAAGCGGCTGGAGAACGCTGGCTAGCTTGCTTGGGCGGGCAGCAACAGGCGGGCGCGGGGGAGGTTTTCGTTTGGGTAATCCGTGGTCGCTAGTCAGACCAGGAACCGACCAAGAACCACTGAAACGCAAAAATTCCGTTAGGCGAGCGGGTGCAGAGCATGCTGAGTACTAAATGCTAGCGTTAGTCCGGTTCGGCTCGGTGTAAGTGGGGCTGCTCGTAGACTAAACTTAAGGCGTGTAAATAAGCTTTGAAGTGCGGCCCAGAGAGGCTAATGGCCCTTTCTGCCGCCAGGTGTGGAGGACTTCCGCTGTCAGCCCTGCAACAAAAGCCTGTCGTCCCTGACGCGTCTCAAGAGGCACATTCAGAATGTGCACATGCGCCCGTCCCGAGAGCCCGTCTGTAACATATGCAAGCGGGTGTACAGCAGCTTAAACTCCCTCCGCAATCACAAGAGCATTTACCACCGCAACATCAAGAACATTAAGACTGACGATATGCTGCCGCCGCACTCTTTCTACTTGTGAGGGAGGCCGCGGCCCGATCACGCCACGACCGCAATATACGTCCACGAATGTGCTTAACCATGGTCTCGGAGTTGTTCCTAAGCCCTCCACGTTTGATTACTACGTTTATGTTTTGTTTGTAGCGTACTTGTTGGCTACCTAGGGCGGGGGCGGCTGCGGCAGAACACCCGCCCCCGCGCGCCAGACTATAACATTTAGGTTCTTATAAACGTACAAATAATCCTACTTATACATACCTACATAAATATATTTATTTGCTCTTGCTGCGCGCGCTGCTGCCGCTGCAATCTTTGGGTACATGCAGCGTAAAAGTAACTGACCGGAACGAGAGAAGTGCATGCAAGCGTAGCATAGATGGCGCTTAAGGAATAACTAACCCCCTCGCTTCCACCCCACTTCTGTCGAAACCGTCCCCCCCTCTTTGCATGCATCGTTTTAACAAGGAAACCCCACAACGTTCGTCGTCACTTTCAAATTCGACTTATCTTCCGATTTTTCACTTTACACTGAACATATCGGCTTTCCCCTTCCCAAGAGCAATCGCTACAACCCGAGAGGCGGCTCGTCTTCGGAGCCGCGCCTGCTCCCTCCGTAGCTTACAAATGTATAGAACGCTTGAGAATAATCATAGAAGCGCTAGGGATAAGGGTACAGAGGCATATACATATATGAATAACATAGCTGTAATGTAAGACATGCTTGACTGAGTTGAGAGCGGGGGCCTAATTGGTGTTATGTGTTCCCGGTGGCAGCCCGAAGACTGAGCCTCCCCCTCCCCTTGATGGCCACCCATCGCTGTGATGTCTGCGGCAAACTGCTCAGCACCAAACTCACTCTGAAAAGACACAAGGAGCAGCAGCATCTGCAGCCCCTCAACAACGCTGTGTGCACGCTGTGCCACAAAGTGTTCCGGACTCTAAATTCATTAAATAATCACCGCAGCATCTATCACCGCAGACAAAAACAGTAGCTTTCGGTTCGTTCCCAAGTGTCTGTCCATGCAAGAGGCTACAGTAAGACATAACTACATTACGCCCCCGCAGTAACTTACTAAGATATTGTTTGTCAAGCTGTCTCATGATATACACACACACAAAAATATATTTATATTAATTGCTAGATAATTTAATATATTACATAGTTGTACGGACATGCATATTTACATTTAAAACTATACGATTATTATATGATAATTACTGGATTAGTAGAAGAATAGTTACCGAGCTCTCATCCGTACATGCCGGACTGGCCACATTTCATTTGGCACTGTGATATATTTAATTTGTAGCTTTTCGAAATATTCTAAAGCGTTATTTTGCCAGCGGCAGGTGTAACGGCTGGGAGTCCGGTAGCCGCTTTGGGAGCCTGAACTAAAATCAAAGCTAGAGTTTATATCGATAATTTTAAGAGGTGAAAGGGACTCTTCCATTTATATAGGCCTAGATTTAACCTCTCCTTTTTACTTTCATCCGTATGTTTTATAAATTATTTTAAATTATTCCATAGAGAGAACAGGACTTTTCTTATTAAAAGACTGAAATTAAAATGTATTTAGGTGACTTCGCTGAACGGGCTAAAGGCTTCGCACCTGACGCGGCAGCGGTTTCGATTTCGCACGGGCCCCCCCGACCGCACTCGCCGCTACCTGCCGGTGCCCCGCAAGTGCGGCATCTGTCGGGCGAAACGCGAAATTCCAAATTGTTAGATTAGGTCGGTACTTAAAGAGGTAGTTCTAGTGAGAATCTTACGTTAACCGTTTTGTGATATTCAAGTAAGTCTTAAGTGCTGCCGACGGGTGCAGCTTGGCGCGACAAATTGATGTGATTCGCATGGTGCTGTTTTGAAACTGACCGCAGCCTTAGTATTACGCCGGAGACTAGAGGCCGCTCGCGGCTGCCGGTGCCCAGAGTTTGGCGCGTTCCCGCGACTTTGACTAATGTAGTTGTTACTTCTAGAACTGACTTAGATTTTGAGGTGAATTAAGAGGAAAATTCTATGGCGAGGGCCATACCCCCGCCGGAGGACTGAGTTCGTTGTGAGTTTTTATAGCGGTATTCGTTAAGACTGAGCTTTTATTAATTTCGATTCGGACTGATTCGGTAGGAGAAGCGCAAAAACGACAGACAGACAGACAAGACAGAGAGAAGGGAGAAAACGAAAGACGACAGAGAGCTATATAGGCGCATATTGCCGTTATCATTTCTACTACATTATCAAATGATATATACATATGAGGAGAAGATTGGCGACCCCCCTTTTGATTAATTCGTCCTGTGTAGTTATTAGTTATAGTTTGCATTGCGCATGTTCATGTTGTTTGATGCAATATTATATTTTATGTACTGTTGTATAACCTTTATTTATGTTTAAATATATTTTTACATTGGCAAAACGTAGCTTGAGTTTTATTTTTGCTTGTTACGGAGCCTCCCCCACTGACCCCTACTGTTCGCACACAAGTGTTGCCACCAGGAGATGCAGTGCAGCCCTGTGTGCAGATCTGGCTAGGTGCTGGGGTGGGGCGGGCTCGCGGTCGCACCCGCCCCACTAGGAGTCGGTAGGGCACACGGACACGATGCGACGGCGGCGGCGGTGGGCCGGGGCCGCGGCCGCGCGTCCGGACTCTGCTGGTGGCAACACGCACGGACTGGACCATAGCGAGCTTGGTTTTGCTGTTGCAGGGGCGTCGCCCAAGAAGGTGTTCACGTGCCAGCTATGTGGTAAGATGTTGTGCTCTAAGGCGTCCCTGAAGCGCCACATCGCGGACAAGCACGCCGAACGGCAGGAAGAGTACCGCTGCGTCATCTGCGAGCGCGTGTACTGCTCCCGGAACTCGCTCATGACGCACATCTACACGTACCACAAGTCGCGGCCCGGAGACATCGACATTAAATTCTTTTAGCCTCCCCGCCTCCCAGGTACCTATCCCGCTCGCTTGTTATCTTGAGTTGCTTCTGTGTGGGTTGCTGGCATGTGGTGTAGGGCGCGCGGGCCCCGTCTGTACGCTGGCTGTTGCAGGCGCCGTCGTCGCCGCCGCCGCCGCCGTGCGCATGCCCCCGCCCACCTCGGGGGGCATCAACGAGCCGCAGGAGTGCCCCTACTGCCGCCGCACCTTCAGCTGCTACTACTCGCTCAAGCGTCACTTCCAGGACAAGCACGAGCAGTCGGACACGCTGTACGTGTGCGAGTTCTGCCACCGGCGCTACCGCACCAAGAACTCGCTGACCACGCATAAGAGCCTGCAGCACCGCGGCTCCAGCGGCATGCTCAAGCGTCTGCTCAAGACTTCGGCCATCAAGAGCGTGCTGGGGCCGCAACCCCCGCTGCCGCCGCAACCGCCCCGTCTGCTCTGACCGCCGTCGCCCCCGTGCTCTCGCCCGCCGGCCTAATGCTCAGCCTACAACTACGACTACTACTACACGTTGTACTGCTACTTCTACTACTACTACTTCATTCAGGTCTCAGTGCTCCAACCAGAAGTACAAAAGCTCAGAGTATAATTAATATTATCTATATTAAGAGAGATGATAATGTAATTTTTAATCTTTTACACATAGATTATTATCTATCTCATGTCGAAATTATGCGCATATTACATCGCATACCGCGTTATGGCGTTTACATGCACACATACAGAACACACATCGGAATGAAGCCGCAATGAGAGCCCGCTACAGTCGAGCAGTGCTGTAACATATCTAGCAATTATCGTTAATTAACTGAATAATCAATCGATTGATTCATCCATATCAAATGTGGCGCCGTCGTCATATTTTATATACAAATCTCTTTACATAAACACATCATGCATTATGTGATCTGCCCGAGTTGCGACATTCCCAGTGTTACTGTGATTCGGTTACTTACACCCCCCCCCCTCAAACCCCCCCACCACACCCGCCATCCCATGCACCCGCTCATTGTGCTAATGGACGATGCATCAAGGGGGCACCTCCCGCGCAGCACCCGGCAGTCTCGGCACTCCCCCAGCCTTCTCCAGGGTCTTCCACGTCGAACTAGGCAACCCCCGTTGAAATTTCAGAGTACAAAGCAGACCGTTCTTGCCATTTTCATCTCCCCCCAGAGCGGAATCGCTGCGGCCCGGCCGCCTCCCCACACCTCTGAGCGAGCAGCCCGCAACAGCGACTGCGCGAACAAACTTAGCATAAGTACTAGTTAATCCCCTTTTAAGACTATGTGAAATTACTGTTAGGCTACGCCGAGGAGCTGTTGCGCGGCCGCGCCCCGGGAGGCGGCAGGCGCGAGGTGCCCCCTCCATCCCCAACGAGAGAGACGTAGGTGTGTGCCTACTGTGTAAAAAGGACAAGCATGAGAATTTAATGTTGACTTGTATGTATTTATGTTCGCATTATTTAAATCTGTGCTAGTGTAGCTAGAGGCAGGTTAACTGTGAGTTTTCACAAGTACATATCTTTCCAGGGTTCAATTGTTGTAAATAATCATGTGCCAATCTCGATTGCATTTGTTTCTATTAATATTAATTGTGCGATTGGACGGAGATCGATGTTATCTGTTATAAATCCCGGCAAGTGTGAGCTGCGCCCCGGCCGCGCGCGCGCCCCCCCCGTGCCAAAATTCCAAACCGAGCGGTTCCGAGATTGGTCTGATCTCATTAGGTAACTCGATGTGATACTTGGAACCGACCAGAAGCCGCGTTCGCCCCAAAATTTGCGCCGCGGGCGCGCGCCGCCCGGAGCGGCAGCGAGTGTTTTCTACGGTAATTTAAGGGTTAGATCTGAATAGGCACGATATGTGATTTGGCCCAGCAAGTGTATCGGACTGTATCCTTAGTGCTGTGAATTGAAAATTGCGTCTAACTAGATTTTAAAATTATTTATTCGATTTGCTTTGTTTGTGATAACAGTCGAACCAAAGACTCTTTCGTTTAAAATTAGAGGCGCGGCGTTTTTTAGTTAGTTTTAGAAATTTGGAAATTCCGAGATATTTTTTTAATCGTGCCATAAGTTATCGAGCCGACACGCAGACGTCGCTAGGGTTGCGATCGGTAAGTGTAAGGATTTGTGTAGGTGTAAGAGTTATGAATGTCGATGGTTCGTTAAGTATCTTGCATATCTGTTCATGCCAACACTTATTGCGATATATAAATTTAAATTATATATATTTGAAATATAAAATTAACAGTATTAAAATTTGTACCTAAAGGTAGTGGTTTAGATATTTTATAAAATTATATACGTTTTAAAGTTTATCTTTCTAAAATTGATATTTGGTCTCTATGTACGAATCGTAGATTTTGTTACTGAAAGCGACTGCGTTTGGCGTGACATAGCATAGTTGATTGTTTTGTATAGCTGTACTATATAGACAAGGTAGTGCACACAGAAGCCCGCTTTCTTTACCCCGCCCAGCGCGCCCCGTAAAGGCGGCGGACTTGCATGAAATCAGGCTTAGAACCCACTCTACACTGCCTCAAGTGTTGTCATAACATACATTGCATTGGTTCAGATCCCTTCATATGCAACAAGATGCCTTGATACAGTACAACACAGCCGTTTTTTAACTACAAGCGTCGACAAAAAATTACTGTTATACCTCAATACTCAGAAAACCCACAGATGTACTTATATTGTATTGTAGTAGATATTAGATACAAAACGTGAAACGTTAGCTTTTAGAACAGCTTTTGGTTTGCAGGGCCGCGCGCCGCCGCCCCAGCGCTATTTTTACACACGCACGGAGTAATACCGGGGCGGCGGCGCGCGCCCCCCCAGGACACTGTATATTTTTTTAACGGTTAGTTCACGATTCTTTGGTTGTAAGGGTTCATTTCCATTGTACATAGTTCGCGCACATCGCATTGCTGAAAGCTTGCGGGAATTTTATTTTAGCTGCTCCAGATATACAGATGCTTCCATGTTAATTTTAGGATTTATTTTTATTTAAAATTTTATTACTACAATTAACTTTTGTTATTTAAACTTATGAATATTATTAAGATATGATTGTTGGTGTAATAAAATGATTAAAATTAACGGCGCTGCTTCTTTCTCCCTCCTTGGCGCAGCGACCAGGCGGCGAGACGGTCGCCTCAAGTCGTGACGCTCTGGAATGGTACCGATATCCTAATTTAAAATTGATGGTCTCGTGGGGTAGCTTTAAAAAACTGGGGAAGAAAAGTTACGAGAAGATTTTTAAGATTAAATTGCCTTTGTATTTATCCCAGCCTTTCACAACGTAATTTAGAAATATATCAATCAAAAATGATGCCTTCACTTAAATATTGGTTCTCATTGGATTTCGTAGCGTAAGAAAATGCCAATGGTCGTTCCGATATTAACAAATTCAAGTTTAAGTATTTTTTAAGTGCAACAAATTTATCAAGTACTTAGATTTCAGTTAAATAAATATAGGGGACGTGCTCCGCATCGCAACAACAAAATCATGGGTTTTAACTGAAGCGTACCATCTACAACTGTACATGACAAAACTCATAACCTCCAACCCACATAATATTAAAAGCAAGCACTAACAATGGAGAACCTAAAACTGACAACACACATTCACGGCAAGTCGTGAAGAAACTCCAAAAAAGAAAGAAAAGTGAATCAAGCATCCCCAACCATGCAAACATCCAAAATCATTACAACCCGTTATCTACCACAAATCAAGATGAATCAGCCGAAACGGAAGGCAGGGATAAATAACCACGAACTGAACCTTTCTTTAGTTACAGAGGAATAAACTTATCATAGCAAAAGAGGAAAGAAATCCACCACACGTATCAGATCGAAGAAGAGTTTGTGTACCAAATAGTAATTAGACATATACACTCCACAATAACAGAAGATACCAAACATGATTTAGAAAATGCAGGCCGTAAAGCACGCAAAATAATAAATGCCGAACAAAAGCTAACTAAAGTACCATTATCATTGATCTGTGTCGTCTTTGAACCTCAGCCAAACAACAAATTCTTACGCAACATCAGGATATTCATGAAACCTACTAGGAAAAAGTGGCATAATCCAATGAATGATATGCCTAGCCTATGGTTTACTTCGCTAAACATTTCAACTGCGTGAAATGTGGCAAACAACTCTAAAACATGTAAAAAAACTCAATTGTACGCCAGTAAAATGCGTATTGTGTGAAGCTCACCTCCTTAACTGAGCTGTATCTTTTATAGACAACTAGTGGGAGCAAGGAATACACTTAGTACAGTGAATTATCAAAATCTAGATAGGCATACAAAACGGTTTTCTTTATCCAACACAAGTACGCATCCAATATTTCCATATAGAACACTCAACCAAATCCATAATGGCACACATTTTCCGAATTGCAACTTGGAACGTTAATGGCATGTTTAACCACAAGTAAGAAATCTTAGTAAGGTTATTTTGCTTATATCTGTCATTTGGAATATCACAGTATACAATATGCAATACTTCTCATTGGAATAATACCGGAAATTGGTCTCCGACCGCTCTCTATTGCAAGATTTCTGGCTCCGGTTAAGCTCATCCCAAGCATGCTGTTGTATTCAGGTCTGGGCTACATGGAGGCCAGTCCATTTTCAGTATACCGACGTCAGCCAAGTAGTAGTGTGGCAATTTATGCATATTGTGCATTAGCATGAAGTCCTCACCAACAAATCCCGCAAACGGAACAATATGCTCCTCCGGAATGTCCCTGATGTAGCTATTCGCTGTTAAACCTTCGCCGCGTCTTCCACTGGGCACGAAAACCAACTTAGCTTTTCCGTACATGGAAATGGCCGCCCAGAATACGCAAGAGTCGCCTCCATATAAGACAGCATTAAGAAAATGGCTTCCTAGGCCTTCTATAGATCCGACGTCTCCTGTCGTTGCCATGTAGGCACATCCTGGACTCGTCGGCGAGTAATATCTGACGCCAATGATCGAGGTCCCAATCGAGATGTTCGCGAGCAAATTCCAGCCGCCTTTGCTTTTCGACTGCAATCAGCTTGGGAGCCGTAGCTGCCTTTTTTGGGATCAGGTTGTCTGCCTTCATTCTTCTTCTGGCTGTCCAAGCGCTGGCGACCACACCTCAGCCCTTGCTTGAGGTCAACGCCAGTCATATGTGGATTTCTGAGGGATATTGAGATGAAAAATCGATGGTCTCTCTCCGTTGTCACGAGCCTACAGCCGCCTCTTTGCCGGTGGACGTAGCCACCGGTTTCCCTGTACCGACACTCTCGACACAGTACTACAATAATTAATAAATCTTACCTCCCCCCCCCCCCCAGTTAACTTTGAAAAATACTGATTGGATTTTGTTCTAAAACTATCTAGAAGCAAACAGACCTTATCTGAAATCTGCTGATAATCTGTACGGAGCAGTACCAAACTTCAATAAAACGGTGCAAGACGCAGCGTGACAAACAACTAATATTGCCACTAAAGCGCTACATATCTGACAACTAATCGCCCAGAAGCGTAGAGCTAAAAGACTATAGTAAAGATCAAACAATACCATCGTTGAACACAACTACAATAGACTTATTAAGGGATTAAAAGTAACTTTCGAAGCTTGTAACATCTTTAACAATGTGTTGTCAACCTCTCATCCTACGGAAGGCAATAAAAAAGCTAAACAAATCCACTAATGTATGAGCACGCACTAACCAAGAAAAGGTTGATATTTTTGCAAAAGATCTATCTGAAGTATTTAAACCCAAGCCAGGAGATATAAAAACAAAGCAGAGACCATGCCAAATGTCCCTCCCAATAAACCATGTCTTACCAACAGAAGTCAAGAAGAAAACAAATATAAACAAGGCTCGATGGTGTGACCTGATTATAGGATAAATATTAAAACAATTGCCTCAAAGAGCTATCGTTCTCTTTGCAATAATCTATAATCGTGTGCCAAGTTTAACCTGCTACCCTATTATTTATAAAATATGCCGAAATTATCGTGATTCACAAACGTTCACACAAAACAACGTTTACTGACCTATAACAAAGTGTTCGAAAAACTCTCACGCACGGTACTTTGTGGTGTTCCAGAGTCTCCTGCTGATCTCCTAGAACAGATTTTTTGTCGTCTTTGTTCGCCGTATGAAATGACAGAGAGACAAGCGACTGGTTGATGATTTTGGAGACGGAGCACGCTAGAAAAAACGTTTTAGGAAAGTAGGTCGTTTAAGAGTGTCATCTTTGTCGTTCCGCATACTGATAAGAATAGTAGTACCTCGACTGTACGCAAACTGCTCTAGCACACACCAGGAATACTCTACGTACCCAAATCGTCCCCCTATCGTACATCTAAGCAACAGCCTTGATGTTAGCCCCCAAAAACCCGTAAATGCTCCAGGGTTTGGAAATAATCATCTAATTTATTTAAAAGCTGGATATGGAGAAAACCTGTTGAAGCTCCTCCTATGGATGGTGGAGTCTACAAGTAGTTCCATCATTAGCAGGCTCACATGACCTGTCCATCTACAGTTGAGTTCCTGGAACGCAAACGGCTTCCGCAATAAGAAGGAACAGCTTCTGGAATTTGCTGGATGCCATCTTGGTCACCGTGACCCATCTGGAGGGCAGAAGTGCGGCCTGTCTATCAAATTGCACCTGATACCGTAACGACCACCTCCTCGCAGTTAAGGGAGGAGCCGCTGTCTTTCTAAAGTTCTCCAGGCCCCCGCCATCTCCAGACGAGGGATCGGGGAGTTAAGTTGAGGCCTGTAGCTCCCTCATAAATGTACCAGAGAGCCCCCCCCCTCCTTCTCGAGGATTTAGACGCCAATCTCGAAGAAGACGTCGCCATCGTCGAAAACTAATGACAGGACGCTGGACGAGTGTATCTTGGTGGTGGGTCCCCCGGAATCCACTCACACAGTCACCTAGAGATACATGACATTGTCATTCTTAAGGACTCCCCTATGTAGCACACAGCGATCATAGCCTGGTTTTTCTCACGTTGAGGATGCCACAGACTGCAGACGACATCTCCTCAGTTTCATAGCTGGAAATCATCATCCATTGGAAGGATAATATGGAACCTACCTCTATTATCCGCTCCGTCGAAGACCTGGAAGAGGTCGTACGACACTTTACGATCTCTATTTAGAATTCCATCTCGTCCGCACAGGTGACGGGAAAGACATGTTTCCACAGGAACTGAAGGAACGTATCCAGAAAGAACGGGGACTTCAAAGACCAGTGGGAAAATAAAAAAACTCGTTGGTAAAAGTCACGCGAAAGCGTCTGCTTTCAGTTTCACCAATTCACGGGGAAATGGTTTAGTTTACACAGCCACTAGTAAAAGAGGCGCTTCCTCTATCTGCTTGGAGCATCAGTGCGCCCTCAACTACACCAATGCCGACCTGAATTATTCTCGTTTTTCGCAACCTAAATAGAAATACATCAAACAAAAATAATGTCCTAACTACTACTGGGTTTTCATAGTGTAAGGACTGGTCGTTCTGATGGTAATAAAGTTATGTTTAAATATATTTCACAACTTTAAAAATCCTCAAAAGACCTTAGTGCATCCAGTACTTAACATACTAAATCAGCTGTCACAATTTTGGCCACCAACTTATCAATGTAATAACTCTCCAACCCATACAATACGCCTGTAGCTGACGCTAGCGATGGATAACATGAAACCGACAAGAGTGAATAAAGCATCTTCAACCATGCAAACATCCAAAATCACTAAAAACCGTTATCTATAATAAATCAAGATGAATCAGCCCAAACGGAAGACAGGTAAAACAACCACAAACTGTACGGATCTCAAAACCACCCTCTATACACATATATGGTATAAAAATTTTAAAGGCAGGATAAACCTTTCCCTAGCTACAGAGGAAGAAACCTATTACAACAAAACTCATCAAAATTTGTAAGACACCTAAAAGAAAAAAGCAATACACCACATGTATCAGATTAATTAGAAATTCAGACCACTCCATAGCAACTGATGATATCTAATATGATTTGAGAACGTAAGTCATAGATTTAGCAATATAATGAATGTCAAACATAGGCTAACTAAATCATTATCATTATATTCTTTCAATAACTTGAAACTTGAGCCAAGCAATAAACAAATATTTAATCATGAAGTCTTGTGCAACACCAAGATATCTGTGGAACCCTTCACAAAAAACTGACGAAATCCAAGGCTTACTACACCAAACCTTTTAATTATGTAAAATGTGTCGAACAACACTATTGTAAAGCATACAAAACTCAGAAGTACGCCAGCAAAATGCGTATTTTATGAAGATCAGCTTATCAATGGTTACAAAGGTGTACCATCTATAGAAAACCAGTAGGATGAGGAAATACACATAGTAGAGTAAATTCTCAAAAGCTAGATAGGCATATACAAACAATACTTCTATACAGAAGACTCGACCAACATATGCATATATTGCTAGTATAGGTAATCTCACCAAAATTAAGCAAATAACTAACGTATTTGGACAACTAGCAACACTTTTAAAAGGGCTTGAAGCCTTGTTTTCCCTGATGTAAAATTAAAGTGATATTACTAAATCTACCGACGACAGCGGTTGGAAGACAATTGATGATGGTACACATTCTTCCAATTGCAAGCTGGAACGTTAATGAACTGCTTAACTCCAAGCAAGAAATTATAACATTTTTAAGTTTAAATAAGGTCAACATTTAGTTCTCTAATTATCTGGAAATCGATCTCCTACCACGAACTACCCAAACACCCAACGCAAGTCCAAGCAAGGAATGTGGAAATAAAAGTTCTTCCGTGGCACGTCAAGGTATTTGCCTTTTAGCCCATCACGGCACACAATATCATCGGATGAATATAAAGATTTTCTCCGAATGACTGCGAGTAGGTAATTAAAAATTAATATATTTTTCAGAATTTTTAATGAATGTAAAAATTTATTAATTTATTTTTTACAGGTTAGCTGGTAAATGAAAAAGGCCTGGAAGTGTTCCTGATGAAAATGAAAGCAGAATTGGTAACTGTAAGGACTGAAGAGACCAGTGAACGCGTGGGAGAAACTTTTCAAGAACATCCCACTGCATAAATAGGTAAGGATTGCTTCAAAGCATTTGAATATGCCGAAAAGCACTGTATTATTGGTTTTAAAAGAAAATTGAGTTTGTTTCCTTATAAAATTCAAGTCCAACATCCAAAGGGAAAAGATTTGAGTTTGCAAATTCTGTGGCTCGCTTACATAACGCCATGGTTAGCGACGGGGGTCACTTTAGAAATATAATTAATTTGATAAGAATATCTATTATAGTTTGTCTGAAATTAATTTTTGCCATCAGCATATACTTCTTGGACACCCAATCCCATACACCAGGTTTACAAAGCTCTTTCTTATCACTTCAAGGTTGCTGCCACTTATAATCCACTACAACATACAATATCATCCGATAAATATAAATATTTTCTCTAAATTCTTGGTAACAAATTAGTTGTAGAAGATAGGAATGCCAAATATACCCAGTGAGGCTTGAAAACGATTGTCACAAAAGGTCAAGATGTCTTCAAAAATTACGACCTTTTACTAGTGGAACGCCCAAATAAGCTTCCTGATGCCTTGGATTTCTTTTGTAATCGTGAAATCAAAAAATTGTATAGTAGAGTTAAATTTAGATTTTTCATCTGACTATACACTGGTTATCGTCAGCATTGGTACTACTGTTATCAATAAATCGTTTTCCTCTCCAGATAATCACTTCTAAAACATAGACCTTAAGCTTTAACTAATATCTCCTGACGACTTGGACAAAATAGCACAATACTTCATTAAACTAGTGCAAAATTATAAAAAAAAACCAACTACCGCTGCATATTCGACAACTAATCTCAAAATAGTACAAGTTAGAAGACTATGGCAAAGATCATGAAGCGTCATTACTGCATGAAGCGTAACATTACTACAATAGACTGTCTAGAGAATTAAAAACAACTCTCAAAAAAGCTCAGAATAGTACGTTCCAATAATATATCGCCAATCCCTGAATCTAGAATTGATGCAGGGTGATGTAGTACATGGTGACTTCAAAACATTCCGCGTTCCTAATGTGTGGGTGACAAACCCTTGGGAGTCGTGTTAAACAACTGAAGAAGAGGAGGGGACACAAAAAATTTAAAAATTAAAGTGTCTTATTATTTACTCCCGTCATTCGCAACGTAAATAGAAATATATCAAACTAAAATGATATCTTCAATTAATTACTGGTTCTCATTTGGATTACATAGCTTAAGGATATGGTAATTATTGTTCTAATGATAAGAAAGTTGTTTAAATACTTTAAACAATTTTAAAATTATAAGCACAACAAATATATCAATTAACTAGTGAGATTTCAGTTAAATAAATACAAGGGACATGCTCCTCCCCCCCCCCCCCATTGCAATTACAAAATCAGGAGTACCCATCCCTTAATACTCCAAATCAGCCGTCACAACTTCAGACATCAGATCAATCACAAGAATTTACTCCTATTCCACCAACTACATATTAATGTATTAACCCTCTAACTAATCCATAACTACACTTGACAAACCCCACAATACACCTGTAGAGCAGTTCGAAGTAGATACTAGAAACCTAAAAGTGAAACACAAAACAATGAATCAAGCACCCCCAACATACATCATGCAAACATGTAAAACCAGTCCGTTATCTACCGCAAATCAAGATGAATTAGCTAAAACGGAAGGCAGGGATAAACAACCACAAACTAAACGAATCTCAAAAACCACCCCTTATACACATAGATGGTATAAAAAACTTCAAAAACACGATAAAAAATCTTTCCCTGTCTATAGAGGAACAAACCTATTACAGCAAAACCATGAAAAACGGAACTTGTAAGGTAGCCAAAAGAGGAAAGCAATACATCAAAGAATCTATACTCAACCACTCCATACTCTCCACATGATTTAGATAACTTAGGCCATAAAGTTCGATCATAATGAATGCCAAACGTAAGTCATCTAAAATCCATTATTTTTATTCTTTGTGGCTTAGAGCTTCAGCCAAACAAACAAATATTTAATCAAGAATTATTTTGTAACACCAAGATATCTGTGGAACCTTCCAGAAGAAAATCCAGTGCAAGCGGTGTCGCCTCTATGGTCATTATGGCTTCCCGCACCAAACTTTTTAATTGTGTGAAATGTGGTGAACAATATGAGTTTAAAGCATGCAAAAACTCCAGAAGTACTTCATTGTGAAAAGGTCATTTCGCCAACTACAAAGGTCTACCATATATGAAAATGTGGTAGGGACAAGAGCAAATTATCAAAATCTGGACACATACAAATAACAACCAACATATGGACATATTGCTAGTAGAGGTAATTTAACCAAAACCAACCAAAAATTAAGGTTTCTGAAGAATCTAGCTAGCAAATTAAAACCGTATAGCACTAAACCTATTAACAACAGCTGTTGGAAAACTAAACCCACGTATTCTTCGAATTGCAACTTGGAACGCTTAACCATAAGCAAAAAATTGAATTTCTAAATTTTGCTTATATCTAAATCTCATTTCACTAATTAGACATTTGTTAAACCACAATCTACAACACTCTTCACCCTCATAATATAAATTGATAAAGGCCGAAATCTCTTGCGTACTATGACTGAAATAAATTATAACCATCTTACTAATGGAACACCTAAATAAGCGCCTTGGTCTCCCAGATTTTCTTATAACAAGTGGAACCTCAAGAAACTGCTGTATAATAGAATTAAATTTTGGGCATTCATCTGATTATATACTAGTTATCCTCAGCATTGGCGTTCATCCCCTCCCCAAGAAATACTAATTGGACTTTGTTCCGAAACTATCTAAAAGCAAACATAGACCTTAGGCTATGGCAGGCCTGACGACCTGGACGAAGCAGTATAATCATTTATTAAAATAGTGTAAGAATCAGCCTGGTATTCCACTCCCTAAAATGATAAAAAACAACTAATATCGCCACTATACCGCTACATGAAAATCAACTCGAACAAGCTCAGAATAACACTTTCCAACAATATATCAACCTCTCACCAGATGATTACAAAAAAGCTGAAAAGTAAAATTTATTGGTGCACAAAAAAGACCAATACTTTTGTAAAACATCTATTTGAAGTGTTTAAAGAACAAAGTATAGAACTTCATCCATATAGCCAAATGTCACTTTCAATAAAGCCTTTTTTACCAGCAGAAGTCAAGAAGGAAGTATAAACGAAGCTCCACGATACAACCTGATTACAAAACAAATATTAAAACAATTGCCTCGCAGATCTATAATCGTGTGCTAAGTTTAATCTACTACCCTGTTATATAGACACATGCTGAAATTATCGTGATTTACAAACCAGGCAAATTTCCCCGTGAAACAATTTCTTACCGATCTATTAGCATTCTGCCTATAACAAGCAAAAATTCGAATAGAATTTTCTTGTCATTTCGGTTCGTTGTATGAGACGACAGAACCAATGCATTGATGTTTTTGGAGATAGACCACGTTAAAAAAACGTCTTTGTACCAAGAAGGGTAGGTCATTGAGCATCTGAACACCAATCTCGAGGAAGATGCAAACCATCCTTCGTGGAACAGTTGAGTGAGCAATACCTACGACAGGACGCTTCACGAGTTTATCTTGGTGGTAGGTCCCCCTGAATCCACTCACACGGTCAGCCTAGAGATTCTTGCTATTGCCATTCTTAAGGACTTCCTTATGTAGCACGCAAAAGAAAATGTTAGTGTGCTAGACAGTGATCATAACTCTTTGGGAATACCATAGGCTGCGCGCGACATCCCCTTCCGCACCTCAATCTCACAGACACTTGAAGGACAATAAAGAATTTATTATCTCCATCATCCGCTCTGGCGAAGGCCATGAGGAGGTCGTACGACACTTTTACGACCTCCATCTAGAATTTCGCCAACAATCCCGTTCACAACGGTGTTTTCACGGGAATTGAAGGAGCGGATGCGCAAAAACCGGGCACGCGCCAGGTTATCTGAAGTTCGAAGACCAATGGGAATACAAAAAAAAGCTCGTCACTGAGGTGAAGACCGTTGCAAACGAGCATCGCCATAACGCGAAACTTTCTGTTTCATCTATATACGGGGAAAATGGTTTAGCTTATGTAGCTACCAATAAAATAAACGCTTCCTCTAACTGCCTGGAGCATCAGTGCGTCCTCAACTACGCTACTGCTGGCCTTTATCACTCGGTCAATGTTGACCGCTTTCATGCCTTCGACAAGATCCAGCATCTATCTCGCTGCCAATAATCTGGTTCTTTCTCTCTGGACCAAACTCAACGACGTGCAGTCATCAGAGCGGCGTCTACAAACCCACATCCTCCAAGGCTTGGTGTTGTCCCTAGCGTTAGTGTTTTTTTTTTAAATTTTTATTATTTTACACGCGCGGGAATAATACCGGGGCGGTCACGCATGCCGCTAGGACGCTATATATATTTTTAACGGTTAGTTCATGATTCTTTGATTGTAAGGGATCATTTTCATTGTACGTAGTTCGCGCACACTGCATTGGTGAAAGCTTGCGGGAATTTTATTGTAGCTGCTCCAGATATGTAGATGCTTCCATGTTATTTTTAGACTTTATTTTTATTTAAAATTTTGTTACAATTAATTTTTGTTATTTAAACTTATGAATATTAAGATATGATTTTTGGCGTGATAAAATGATAAAAATTCATGCAGAATGATGTAGTACATAATGACCCCAAAATATTTAGAGTTGCCAAAGTGTGAGTCTCAACTCCCTGAGGTTGCGTTAAAGAACTGAGAAAAGGGGATCACAAAAAAGTATTCAAAATTAAAGTGTCTTTCGAAACATAAATAGAAATATATCAAACATAATGCCCTAACTAGCAGTTCTCACTAGAATTTTATAGTGCAAAGAAATGGTAATGGTCGTTCCGATGGTAAGAAAATTAAGTTTAAATATTTTTGACTACTTTAAAATCAGACCTTAGGGTACTCAGCCCTTAACACATCTTCTGCCACCGACTACTTACCAATGTATTAACCCTCTAATTAATCCACAACTACACATGATAAAAGCCACAAACTCCAACCCACACAATACGCTTGTAGAGCAAATTGAAGTGGGCATTAGTGATGGAAAATCCGAAACCAACAACAGAAATGCATGGCTATCCGAAGCCACGAAAAAGAGAAAAAATATGAATTAAGCACCCCCAACGTCCACTAAGCAAACATCCAAAATTATTAGAGCCCGTCATTCATCGCAAATCAAGATGAATAAGTCAGAAGGTAAGAATGAACAACCACGAAATGAACGAATCTCAAAACCACCCTTTATACACATGTATATGATATAAAAACGTAAAAGACAAGATAAATAACTTTTCACTAGCTATAAAGCAAGAAACCTATTACAACAAAACGCTAAAAAACAAATCAAAATTTGTAAGGTACCTAAAAGAGAAAATAATGCATCACAAGTATTAAATTAAAGAACATGCGTACTAGAGTAATTAAAAATCTACACCAGTCCATACCAAATGATGATATCCAACATGATTTGAGAATGTAGACCATACAGTTCACAATATAATCATTGTCAAACACAAGTTAACTAAAGTAGCATTATCATTATTCTTCGGTAATTTGTCAAGCAAAAAACAAATATTTAATCAAAAATTCTTATCAAATACCAAGATATCTGCGGAACCCCCTAGAAAAAACTGAGGTAATCCAATACAAGCCTTACTACACCAACCTTCTAATTATGTAAAATATGGCGAATAAGAGTATTGTAAATTATGCAAGAAACTCAAAGTACGCCAGCAAAATGCGTATTGCCTGAAGATCATTTCGTCAACTATTACAAAGGGTGTTCCATCTATAGAAAACTAGTGGGAGTCAAGAATACATTTAGTATAGATACATACAAGCACTCAGAGAATATGTCCGTACAGAACACTTAACCAACATATGCACATATTGCTGATACAGCACTAACAACATTTCTGAACGAATTTATGGTCATGGCCCCCAGCTATTAAATCAAAATGGTATAATACTAAACCTACTAACCACAGTTAGTCATAATGGCACACATTCTCCCATTCGCAACTTAGAACGCTAATGGACTCATTAACCACCAGCTACATAGTAATTCAGTAATCGCATATCGTTTGTTATATTATATACAGTGTATAATACTCCTCACTGTAATAACACGGAAAATCGATCCTCCAACTGAAATACCGAACCAATAAAATCCAAAAAGTGTGGAAATAGAAGCTCTTGCTTCCACCAGGATATACATAATCGGATAAATATAAAATAAATGTTTGAATCCTCAGCAACAAATTAATCGTAGAAGACAGAAACGCCAAAAATATTCACAAAAGGCCCTGATTTTACCATTGAAAAAATTGGCATCATTTTACTAATGGAAGACACACAAATTTCCTGATCTCCTGAACTTTTTTGTAACAAATGGAATCCAAAGAAACAATTCTATATTAGAGATAAACTTTGATCTTTCATCTGAACGTAGTTTGATCGTCACCATGGGTACCAATGTTACCAATAAATCTCACCCCCCCCCGGGTTAACTTAAAAATATACGGATTAGATTTTATTTCAAAACTATGTAGACGCTTAGGGGCTACAGCTGAAATCCCCTAATAATCTGAACGAAGTAGTACCAAACTTCAGTGCAACCTGACAAACAATTTTGCCACTCTACCGCTACACATCTGACAACTAATCACCCAGAAGCGCGGAGCTACAAGATCACTGATTAATACCACTACAATAGGCCGACTAGAGAATTAAAAACAACTGCCAAAGAAGCTCAGAATAACTCTTTCCAAAAAAGTGTCGTCAGCCTCTCAACAGACGATTACACCCTACGGAAAGCAATAAAAAAGTCAAAAAAAAACCATTAGTGTATGAGCGTGCGCTAACCAAGAAAAAATTAATATTTTTGTAAAGTAGTTACCTGAACTGTTTAAAACCAAGCCAGAAAGTATAAACAACAAAGTAGAGAACTTCATCCATAAAGCATATCAAATGTCTTTTTCAATAAATTCAACACAAGCAAAGCTCCACGATACAACCTGATTACAGAATGAATTTCAAAACAATTGTTTCGAAAAGCAATAACCTGTTATCATGTGTTAGATTTAATCTACCCCATTATATCTAAATATGCTGAAATCATCGTGATTCACAAATCAGGTAAACCTTCACAAAACAACGTCTTGTCAACCAATAACAAGCAAAATGTTTGAGAAACTCACACGCGTGGTACTTTGCGGTGTACCAATCTATGACAAAAGCAGAGATTAAAGCTCATCTCGAACAGAATTTTCTTGCCGTCTCTGTTCGTCGTATGAGACGACAGAGAGACAAGTTGACGTTTTGAAGAGACAGTACGTTATAAAAAACACCTTTGACATCAACAGTGTTGTGAATGTGATATTGTGAGTGAAGCAGTACCACAAATGCTACGTCGTTGAAGAGTGTCATCGTTGTCAAAAGTTTGTGTACTCCTAACAGCACTGTTACGTCGGACCGCATTCAAGGTATTGTAATAAGAATAGCAGTACCTCGACTGTGTACATAAACTGCTCTAGCACACACCGAGAATATCCAAAACGTCCCCCTATTCTACGCCTAAACAATAGAAGTTGCACCAACATCCCTGATGTCAATCCCCAAAAAA
This sequence comes from Sinelater perroti, assembly GCA_036346155.1. Classification (NCBI taxonomy): domain Eukaryota; kingdom Metazoa; phylum Arthropoda; class Insecta; order Coleoptera; family Elateridae; genus Sinelater; species Sinelater perroti. Next base: position 10,554,184 of record JARFIY010000201.1, read on the forward strand.
CCCGCGATTAATCCAGGGTTTGAAAGCAACCATCTAATTTGTTATAAATCATCAATATCATGGGTACCGGCTTGTTACAGCCTTTTTTTAGATAGCAGACACACGATCTTTTTATCTACAGCTGGGTTTTTAGAACGCGAAAGGGCTCCGTGACAAGAAGGAACAGCTTCTGTATAATTTGGATGCCATCTTGGTTACCGAGACTTATTTCGAGAGTAAAGTTATCAAACTACATCTGCTATCGAAATAGCTATCTTCTGGCAGTTAAGGAATGAGCCGCCGTATTCCTGGAGTCCTGCCTAGAGTATTACACAGCCTCGCTCCCGGCTGCCGACAACGCCATTTGCTTCCAGACGAGGAGTTAGAAAGTTACAAAACTTCCCTATGCACCAAAGAGCCCTTCTTTCCGAGAATTTGGACGCCATCCTCAAGGAAGATTTGCCAACGTTATCGTGAGGGATCTAAATGCAAAGCATCGTGAGGGATCTAAATGCAAAGCATCCCTCGTTGAAATGCATCCTACTACGACACCACGGGTCAGCTTGACGTCCTTGACATTGTCAATTTCAAGAACGTCCCCATACAGCACACGATATATAACGTCAGTGAGTTGGGCAACGATCATAACATGGTTTTCTTTACGGGTGCGGATAACTTCTTCTGCACTTCGGTTTTATGACCCCATTATTGACCCCATCCTTATTTTCCATTCTGCTAAAGACTTGAAGGAGGTCGTACTCTCGACTTCTATCCAAAACACTATCATGTTCGCCAGCAATTCCGTCCACGACGATAACTGGAGAGGCCTGTTTCCATGGAAGCTCAAGGAGCGTATCTGCACGCAATATTCTCTGGATTCTGAAGATCAGTAGTAGTACAAAAGATTCGTTGTCAAAATGAAAACCATCGTAATCGAGCACTGCCACAACGCTCGGGAGGTTCTCGACGTAACCAAGAATTCTCTTTGTTCCTAGTTTCACCTATCTACGAGAGGAGAGGTCTAAATAACCACTAAAATCGAGGCTTCCGTTTACTGTCTGAAGCGTCAGTGCGACCTTGATCACATGACCGGCGTCGACTGCGTTGCGGGACATCTACGCGTGCAGCAGTCCCGCGACAATTTGTAGTCGGCTCTTATGAGAAAGTCATTTAAGAGCGTAAAGCAGTCGTATGCCACTTCCCAAGCTTCTGGATCTCCAGCTTGAGAAGTCCGACATATTCCCCTAAGATTGGCAGCCAATTAGTCTTCTGTCGGACATGGGGAAAATTGAGTAAATCATTCACCGGTGTTTGAGAACAGTCGTCGAAGACGTGAAACTGATCCCGTTGACTCACTTCGGCCTTGGCAACTCCACCATTCAGCAATTCTTTCATGTGTTGGAGAATATCACAGAAGGCTTTCAGAAAACAGAAGTCATCAGCGCAGCCCTTCCTGACGTGCGACATAACAGGCTAATTATATAACATCTTAACATCTATGTCCGGGATATGCCGATGACGCCCTCCACGATGATGGCCTAGTACGCAGACAACACGGCCGTGCTAACTAGGTCACTGCGTTCTCATGTGATGCTACAGCAACCACAGGAACATCTAAACATCACTAAAGAATATTTTCTACTAGAATAAAACTTCGTTGGTGTGGGAACCTGACAGCCCTCAAAATCTTTAATAAAGAGACACCCTGGAGAGCAGAAGCAAAATAGCCCAAAGTGGCCTTGCTTACTAAGCTCACTTGGAAGGTCTACGTGAAGAGGACTCCAAGCCCGACAAGTTCTAAGCTCTATGTTCCATCGAGCACTCAGAACTATTTTTGGCGTTTCATAGTACATAAGGAATACGAATACATCAAGATGTAGATTTGCTGAAAATCCAAAAATTCATCTTTAAAAATGCTGAACAACTTACTACGTCAGTGTGCAAGCCTACGAAAATACATCCACCTCTATGTATAGGGGTGGTCTAATAAACGTGAACCACCATCCGTGACAGGTCATCGAGGAGAACGGAGATCAAAAGTTGAATTCAAGGGTTTTCAATCATAACGAAGTAAACGTTAACGACTCATAGAGCCCGATGTTAAGTAGCATAAACGGGGCGAAGTTCAGAGAAAATATGTTCTAGTTGTAGGTTACCACGAGATTAGAAAATCGATTGGAGACATTTTAACCCTTTTCAATTTGCCCAAGTTAATTGCTATGTAAAGGCATGACCACAACAAAATCACGATTAAATAAGCTACGTATAATGGTAAAAAGAAGAAACTACTACGCATCAGAAAATGTGGTTCGCAAAATTGATAGTTAGCAGGAGTTCTATAATATTTAGATACCACTACGACTTAACATCGAGAATTGAGAAAAATGGGGATTTTCGTTTAAGGGGGGACCCTACCCGGAGCGCGCTAAAAATAGTCAAAGTTTTATGATTTTTTTTCTCCAAAAAATATAAATGAAAACAATCCCAGTTTTTATATGTTGTAGAGTATTATTTCAACCATATTAAACAATTTTTTTCATTAAAAAATCTTATATAGGGGATCCATAATCATCGACTAAGTCGAGCACCGCACCTTTGTCATTGCCGGCTGGTGGTCACTTTCGAGAAGTACTCAAACAAGATAAAGCAATTTGAATGAAAGAACCTTTATTCATAAGCTTGTGATTACAAACTGACGTAGGATTTTTTTGAAATTCGAAAAATTACGAAAATGGCTGCGTTTTGAAAAAAAACGTAATTTTTCGATAAAAAAAATTGAATTCAATTGTGCACCAAAAATCCTACGTCACTTTGTAGATATACTATTTTGAATCATTAAACAGAAAGAAATAAGTAGATTCGATAAATAGGTTCAGAGATTTGGTGACTACGAGCTAAAAAAATGTTGTTTCGAGAAAAACGCGTTTAAAGTTTTAAGTTATCTTTAGAGTTATAGTACTTGTAAATAATGTTTCGATTCTTTACCATATGATTAGTCAGCTATCCCTGCACCATACACGTCCCCTTCGACTTCGTGGAAGCTGTCTTCAGTAGCTTTTTTGGCCGCCAGTAGCTTCTGGCGCGCTTCTTTACTGCTTGCAAAATTTTTCACTTCCGCCTTTGCCACTCGTTTCTCGTCCAAATTTTGGCAATATACGTAGCAGTTTGTTGCAGTGGTTAAGTCCATACATTACATCATCATAAGAACGCTGTCGTAGCCATCATTGAATGTAGCAGTAACTGCATTAGCAGCAAAGTCAATTGTATGCTTACCACAGAACTTTGTTTTCGGAGTGATTGATCAAATAAGTGCGTTTAAACTTTCATTGGAGATCTGTGTGAAGCCTCCTTCGCATCTTTTCAACAATTCTTCGGCACTAAGATCCGTATAAACTGGTCGAATTGCGTCTTGCACTTTTTGAGGTAAAGGGTTGGAATGTTTGTAATTTTGCAGTTCATCTTTCTCTTTTGCCTGGAGCCAAGAACACTAAGACAAATCACAAAGAACGTGTTGTGGATGTTTGTCTGGCGAAATTTTGTGAAAAAATGATACCCAAATAGCGTCTTTCGTTGCTTCCTTGCTGTTTTTGTTTCTTCTAATTGCCAATCCGTAATAAATAGTTAACTCATTTATCAATTTATTCGTCAAATTTCCTTTGCCCCCAAGACCTTTTATATTCTTTTTTATATTTCGCAAACGGGTTCCCATGCGTTTTTGTACGTGTCCGATGCATTCCTTTTTTGCAATCGTAACATCTTCATATGGATTACAGTCCAATAAAGCTTTAAATGTTTTACTATCACCGTCACCAATATAATTGTGATATTGTATTCCATGCTTCTCCTCAGACCGTTGACCGATATTTCGCTGTAACTTTGTAACGAGTTTGAATATCATAAAACAGTTTCAGGACAACATTCTTGACAATTCAAACTATTGAAAAATGAAATAAAAATTTTTTCGATTTTTTGAACATCTCAGGGTAGGGTCCCCCCTTTTAAGCAACTTCCCACAAGCTTTTACACAGTTTACCATGTGGTACTCTAATGGAAAGGTTTAAATATAGAGAATGCCTGATGGGCTTTCTTGTAAAACTGAATATAAAATTGACCCATAATTTTTGGAACAAAATTTGGTATTTTTGATGAGACTATAAGATCGATTATAGTTTAAAGCGACAAGGATCTTGAAAAGAAAGAGGACTCAACCGAAAGCGACCATTTACGTAATAAATTAGAAGACCCTTCGCAACGAAGGCGAAAAGGTCACTACTGGTTTAAGGTGGTTAAAAGACTAATTTAAAATAATTTGCCTATTGAGACCTCAGATTGAGAGACGAGCATGGAAATGATCATGAAGTACCACCATTAAATGACAAGTCGTGATATTCATTCATAGAAGTGGCAGTGATGGTACTGGCTGCAACATGAATACTAGCAATAATAAGATCTACTTTTCCATGACCTATACTTCAAATCATAGATTCGCCGTGGTAATCGAAGAAGAAAGCGGGCTCCCCTAATTCTTAGCTCTTTATAGAAAAAATAATCCAGTCCCCCTAGAATAAAATTTGCTTGTGTACATTCGATTATGAATGAAGGTTTCTCTTTAACAGATAGTCTTAATGAGCACCTTGACCTTTCTTAGCTAAATGGAAATCCGGTAGGGTCAGTTAACACTAGACAACTAGTAACTTTATTTCCTTAATATTTTGTTTACATTGTAAATTTAGAAACACTTCAAATTACAAAACAGAAAGTATATTAGAAATAAACCTAGTAGCTCAAAGTTGTAAATTTGGATCGAACCGCAGGTGAAAACTGCCTTACCCATAGTTCTTGTAATACATATATTTTCAACAAGTGTGACACTGATGTTTGCCAGCATAAAGGCGGCAGAAGATTAAACGAAGACTTTACTTTAACCACCATACAACCCCCTCTATACCGCCGCGTTTTCAAGCGGCATCAAATAATAGACAAAATGCACTTCCCTATTAGCAGCCGCATTCTCATCTGTAATAGAAGACCATGATGCGCTTCAAATTATACAAACTGGACAAACTTCAGAAAGATTTTAATGAAATTCATTTGTTAGATGATTCTAATACTGCCTGGTTGGTGTTCATCAAATTTAACTACTTTTAATTGAAAACTGGAAGCGAAGTAGACTAACAGGTATCGTGGATGCGAGTGCCACGGTATGGTAAAATTTCCATGAAGAGTACTGAAGGTCGACCCCATTGCTTGTTCATGTGTAACATTGATCGGGTGTAAATCATCAATAAAGTAGATGATCGTGTATACATTTTCGAAAATGGTCTCTGGAACTTGGACCACGGAGCTTATACTACACCTGTTCTTTTTTAGAGAACAGAGCCGTCTAATACTCTACACAAAGCTTCTATTTGGTTTAGCTTCTAGAGTCGCCACATTAAATCATCATGAATGAAATTAGAGCAGATCAAGCAACCAAAATGCTTTAGTTTGTAATACAGAATAAAACAAATATACGAAAGGTGCAACTGAACACTGGAAGACCTGTGTGATTTAGTTTCTTTTTAGTATACATCTATTAGCACCGATGTCCACCATTGTTCGCGTGCCACTTGTACGATGTGATGGAAGCTTTGTTAGTTGAACGTTTCAGCTACCGCAGGAATGTTTTAGTCTGGATTAAAATATCACGACTTCTCAACTAGAACAAGGATCTCTAAGAAAGATTATTCGAAGAACCAGTTTGTAATGCTAGTCTTCAAATGTATACGATAACATCTACGCCATTGGCATGTTAAAACAACTCCATACACTCAAAAAACCACAACAAATTTCTAACATAAAGAAGAAAGAGCTTTTGTGTACTTACATTAACGTCAAATACCATAAAGGACGACATGTTAAGGATCTTTACGTCAATAGACATAACTGATTTTTTACATTAAGTAGTACTAATAAAATAAAGCAAATTATGTACCACTAAATTATGGAAACTTCCGACTATGTAGAGAAATGACCAAGGAGTAGCTCTAGCTTCACAAAACAAAACTCTTATCTTGCATAGACAATAAAGCAACATCCAACCAATAAGTGTTCAATAGTCTCCTTCCTTTTCTAGAGAAAGATTTTATTACAAACTTTGTAATAATAATTAATAATTTTCCATCTTATAAAGAAAGAATACGGTAGATTTAAATTGACATGCAAACGCAAGCGTGTCCTCTGCGGTACTACATACGATTCTTAGTAAGATAAAATATGTGTATATTAACACTAGTATTAACACAGCATTTAAAATAACGTTGACCTCCGATCCAGAAGAAGTTAAGCTAAACACAAACCAATATTGCCCACGTTTATTGGAATTAGCAAAACAGTCAAAGACAATTTCAGTTTTAGTTTTTCGCATGACCTTAACATGGGTATTGAGCAAAAGGTAGGTGGAACTAGTGGCAGTATTTTTGCTCCAAATGAGCTAAGTATGAGGCAGATTAGCACCCGGGTAGTGTATCCAACCAAGTAAATTACAGCTGTCATTTTTTCCAAAACCAAGCTAGAGAGTGAAACATTAAACTACTGTCTTCATTGAATGTCTTTGCAGTTGCTACAAATACAAATACAAATTTCGTTATAGCGAACAACCCGATGTGTAGCAACGAATACGTTACTCCAGTCAGTTCATCAAAACTCTTTCTCACATAATATGTACGTTTCTTCATCAAAGACTTTATTGGGAAATTGTTTAGTTTTTTGATGCACTTGAACCATTTCGTAAAATAACTATTTCAAGTGTGCCAAGGCACTAAATAATTATCTTTGGATGCTGTCCTTTTGACGTGTGCTGACGACATCAAAAATATTTATTCTTAGCATGTTCAAAGATTTCTAAACACCTCTTGGACACCATAGAAGAAGTTCTTTTATCTCACCTGCTTAAATCGCCAAAACTTTCTAAAAAGGGAGGTTCAGATATTATCCTCAGAAATCTCACGTCACAGATGTTAACATTAATAACGAAAAAACTGAAGATTATTATTCCGAGTCCCAAAAAGTACAATGATTTTGACACACTTACTTCTACTTCCAGAACTACTTAAAGAAGACATGGTAGGGACGTAATTCCAAAAATGAAAGACGATTGCTGGATGTTCAACAATTTGAAGTCAAAGGTGTAGCTTGAGAATTGGGGAATAGGAGAGCAACTGAAGAAAACCTTAAAATCACTGGACGACTTAGTCAACTCAGATATAATTTAGAATTGACGCTTCCTATAATTAGCAGCTGTTACTGATACCTTCACCAAAATTTAGAATTCGACAAGTTCAAAAAATGTCTGATAGTGCACGCAGTATTTTAATCTGGAGCAACTAGGATTGCGACGTTTTGTCTTCCCATTGCGAGAATCAAATCGCACCATCTAACATTTAATAGTCTATCAGTGAAGAAGGCATTTGTCTAGGAAAAAGCAAAGAAGAACCAAAAGTTTGTATACCGTTCTCCACTTTGCAGATGTTTTAAAATCCCTTAATATCGCTCGGCTAATATAAAACTCAAATCTATTTAATACACCCTTTCATCAGTGGAGTGCCTCAGAGTTCTTCTGATACTTAACTAATAAATAAAATTTATATTAATCTTAAAGCGAACATAATAAAAGTTTATTACTTCAATATCGATGCGATGGTTACATGTAAAATTTTTGCTATAGCCCTACAACAAATCATTACGCAGTAGCTCATGTACTCCATAACCAAGCCACGTTACCGTGGAAACGCCGCGTGGCAACAAAGCGGCCACCGACCATGCCGCGCTACAAGGCGAAAATTTTGATCATCGGTCCCGCAAACGTAAGGCCCCACCACTCTCTTGTGCTGTTCTAACTTCCACCCAACAGAGCGGGAAGAGCACGCTGGCGAACTTCCTGTGTGATTTGAACATCGCCCTGCCCAAGGACCTCCAGCCAACGAAGGGGATACGAATTCTGGAGTACGACATAGCCGACGTGGACGTGGGCGGCACCAAGTGCGATATCGACGTGCAGCTGTGGGACGCGAGCGGGGATGACAAGTAAACGTGAATCCAAACGCGTCGGTTGTCTCCTGACGAGCATTGCGTTGTAGGTACTCCTCGTTCTGGCCGGTCTTTCGGAAGAACGCGGACGGCATGGTGTTCGTGTACTCCCAGGAGGACGACTTTGGGGTGCGGAAGCTCGACTTGATGTACAACTACTTCGTCACGCAGCCCAACCTGAGCCCCAGGGCGTGCTTGGTCTGCGCGATGCATTCGGAGGAGGTCAACGCGAAGTTGTGTGAGTTGGTACTAAAATTTTAGGTATCTCAGAGAAATATTTGTACTCAAGCAGTCATTTCATAATCGCAAAAAGACCGAGTTTGGTGTTTGAATGACCTTGAAAGTTTTGGGGTGTTGAAATAACTATACAACCTTTTCTAGACTATAAAAAAGCCAAAAAAGACTAATCGTGCTGACATCTTCAGTATTGTAGGTCATTTTACAACTCCGACAATGGCTTTATAACTCAAGAACTAACCACACGATGCACCATAATATCGGCCGAGAGCCGCATCTACTTGATTTCTTATAAAGAAGAGGACACAATTCTCTACCGTTCATTTTTTCCCACAGATCAAAATTTCATAACAAATTCCAAGCTATAGAAGCGTCTCATTTGTATTTTGAGATCCACATCTAAAGAAATGTTTTATTTTTGAAGGAATAAACATAATCTCCAAGTATCTTCTTCAGACTATCGCAATTAAATTTTTTCAAAGTTTGTGTTCATTAAAATTACCTAAACTAACATTTTCTCGTTGCAGCCTCAACTTTTTCCAAGGTTTCACAAATTACCGTCAACCTTGAAGTGCAGGGGGAGAAGTTCAAGCAGGACTTTGCCAAGTACATCGTGTCTGTTGTTAATACAATGAGCAATAAATGATTCTATTATATTTATGTTGTATTACTTTTACCTGTGACCTGAGCATCTCTATTATACAAAGCCTTTGTTATCAACATCGTGCAGATCGATTTTCTGCACAAATCGTTGCAATGAAGTAACATCGTGGATGGAGATCGAATAGACGAACTATTAGAGATCGGGTGCACTCACCACGCCAGTAGAGGGCTCCGATTTCCACTATAATCTTCTTTCATCAGATGAAATAGACTATAGGTAATGGGACTATAGATATATTCAACGTTGCGCAGCATTTCGGGTTGAAACTATCATACTCGAGACTCTGGATCTGTTCTTAAAACAAGGGAGCGTAAAAATGTACGGTTGAAAACTAAAATAAGGATCACTACGGGACTCCATTTGGATAGGGTTCACATTAGTAGGTGAAGGTCAAACAAAATAGAATCATCCTGATAACAAGACAGCTCTAACACAAACTAGGCCAATTAGGACAATTATAATATATAATAATTAACCAGACATAAAATAGAATTTATTACCAATACGAGACGAGTATGAGTTTGCAGATAGACTGCAAGCCTTTTTCTTTCCCTAAGGGGGCAGAAAGGATTTTAGCGTACAATCTTGAGTGAGATGCAGTCAATTGTAGTTTAGAGATGGGTGCGCGTTCAATAATAAACAGTTCAGATTCTGTTATGTAACTTTGATGCAAAAAATGTTATTCCAAATTTACTTCACTTAGCGATAATCGCTCTTAGTGCCTTTGTACTCTAATGTAGATATTTCAATCAGTGATTGTCAATGGAATTCTAATCTGTATCTAATTGTCAACAAAATATCATCTAGACTTGTTTGAACAAAACATGAAAAGTTTGTAAACCGGGTTTTTGGAATCTTCAAGTTTGGTATAAGTAGCAAGGACATTACTTTTGTTGGTGACATTACAGTGTGCCACATCAAATCAATTTTCTACCACTTGGGCAAGTTGGCAACCTACAGGTTCGATCGTTTTTGTTGGCTCAAAAAATAATGATCTTGAATATCTTGAAAAGCTTCAAGTGTGAAAATCCTAAAATGAGAATACAAATAAAGAACGCATTCAAGAGGTAGAATGTTGTACACAGTACGAGAATATTCCAGAGTAATGAGAAACTATCAACAAGAACAGAACAGATACTGACTAGGTGGTAAACAGGTCGCCTTAGGATACAAAGATTTAGGGCGACATTTTCTTTAATTTAAGTTGATATTAGATTGGGGCGGAAATGGGCAGCAAAATCAGTGATTGTCTAAGAAGTTTTTCTCCTAATTGTGACTTCCAAAACACTAATAGAAAGCGACCTCATCCTCTTTGCCCTTATAAGGGCATTAGATAATGATGAAGGTATTTTGTTTCATCTTCCACAAACTTTTCTATCCGATAACACTATTTGGATCATATCAAACAATTGATTTGATAGTGCGTCCCGCACCAGATTACCGATTAATGAGGCCATCAGCGCATAACATTATTTTTACGTTTCTAATTAAGCTAAGCGTTATTCAAAACTATTGAAAATAGGTAGACCAGCAGTTTACTCGACACAAGTGTCTTCCATGAACTGAATCGGTGAAAGTCGAATTCCAATTAGATATATTCGAGAAACGTAAATTTTTCTAGAAAAAATTAACGCTATGTCTCAATTGATCAAATATTTGTAAATTATTCAATTAAAAATTGTCGCCATACTGGTCTTTCAAAGCTTTTTAAGTCGTTGATGATTTTTCCCAATATTAGTAAGAGGATTAATATGGTAATTTTACAACACAGATGTTAGTTGAATTAGTTTTGGTAATACCATATGACGTAGTTTAGTATAGTGGTCATATTGTATTTCAAATTTCCTAAGAAACGCTGAGATAAACTTGCGAGTCCATCTCCCAACTATAGAGAAAACTCCAAGTGTAGCAAAATATCTTCCAGATAAAACTCAGATTTCATAAATACATACATTTACATGACCACTGACTATTAAGGGGTGAAGGTGAGAGTATTTACACTACCAAGTACCGATGGAGACATCTTTCCAAAGAGACATGAAGAATACTGGTGGTTAACTTTGTCAAAAAACTATCGGTACATTTGTAAAATGCAAAATAACTAAAAATAAAATAATCTGATAATTTTCATCATTGTGTAAGAAACTTAAAAGAAGGCCAACAGTTTTAAGTAGGTAACTATTTGGGAGTCTATAACAAAGTTTTCATTTTAAAAACATGGGGCCGGCGAAGAGATTGCTCTGTAAGCAATCCCAGAACGAACTTAAAAAAACCTTTCGATTTCGAAATCAAATATCTGGAAAATTATTCGACATAGAATTTTTTCTTCATTTTCGAATTCAGCGAAAATTTCCTATAAGAATCACATTTAAAATCGTAATGTCGAAAATTTTCCATAATTTTGTGACAGCGACAGACAGACCGACAGACATATAGAATTCAGTAACGAACTTTTTAAGTTCGTTGAAAATCCATGGAGTCTATCTTGATCAGCTTTGCTATCCAATTCTATTCATACTGGGAAAAAGTTGAAAGAATTGATTAGAAGCACTGCATGAGGATGCAGATAAACAAAAGTTTCCTTCGAAGTGCTGGCGCTGTATTGAAATATTTATGAAGCTATAAAAAATTTGCACCTCAAAGTGTAAACGCTTTTCTTATATTTCAACACTGGAATTGGCCGAGGAAAGCTAATGAAGATATCAGTCTAAAATTTTGCGCAATAAAAGTTCATACATTGCTATGGTTACAATTATGTTTTTAGTATTAATTGAAACTCTAAGATTTTCAGCAGAGAGGTATACCAATAATGTAGATCAGTGTTTTTAACCTTCTTGAATACACGACCCCTTTAAGAGTTAATAAATTCTGACGACCCCCCAGGACTATAATAAAACTATGTCAGTGATTTTAAAGACACCGCATTTAATTTTCTTTTATCCGCGACTCCCCCGGGGAGTCGCAACTCACAGGTTGAAAAACACTGATGTAGATCATTCTTTAATGGTGTGGATAGAGGAATGATGATTCATAGCATTATTGGTTAACTCAAATAAAAACCTTTTTTCTGGTTGCAAGAAAATTGATCATTAAAAATGACAACTCATTACAAAGGATAAAAATGTCATTTCCATTTGGTTTTTATTTAACTACAACAAGAACAAGACGATATGGCGGCATATTAGTCCTATTTAATATCTAAAGTACTTAAACACTGTCAAAGACTCTATAATAAAGCTCTCCGAAGACAATATACATAATATTGCCTAGGTCTATAAAATGAAGAAAAAAGCTTTTCACATAAATAAAAAGGGAAAAGACTAGCAAAATAAACTTCTTTACGACCATACCACAGGTGATCATGGTAAGTATAGCTACCTCGAGTGCCACCAGATGTTATTATATACATGCTATTACTTTATAGACGTGCTTCTATATACAGTGTGTCCGTTCAGTGGACAATTGTTCGATATATTCTAAACGGTACATTACATGTAAAAAAACCATATTTTAAAAATATTTGTAAATACACAGGGTACCCCTAAAACACGTGGTGAAACTACACGTAGCTTTTTTAAATGGAACACCCTATATTTTTTTTATCCTAATGATACTACTTTTAATTACTTTTCTAACGAAATATTATTTTTAAGATTCTTTTGCGCCGTTGTCAAGTTATTCAAAAAAGGCAAATAAAACTGAAAAACCAGGCCCTAACAAAATTAAATACACTCACTTTGTACAGGTTGTTCCCTACAGGTTAACTAATATTGTAATTTTTAAACGTTAATTACTTTAAATTTTTAAATGGGACACCGTATATTTTATTATTCCATATGACGTCCGTTTTATTTATCTTTCATTTTTGTTAGACAACACTATGTGTAAAATTACTATTTCACTGAGAAAATTAACATTTTATGGATAAATATGTAAATTTTCAGTTTTCGCCAAGTTAGTCTTGAAAAAAACTTTTTTGTACTTGTATCATTTTCTTTTTGGTTTATTATTAGGTTAGGCAATAGTTATCTTTCTTAAACCCTCCGTATTTCTTTACAATTAATTCGGAATTTAATGGTCTTGCAAAATGTTAGATATTTCAGAAAAGTAAAGGGTTTTACGTTCCTTTCTTTGCAATTGTATTCATTTTAATAACTTAAAAACATAAATTTTACTATTCATCAATAATTTGATAAAGTTTATTAACACAAAAATTACAACTGTCATTATTACAACTTAAGATTACAACAAACTGTTTACAATGTTTTCTTACAAAACGTGCTCAATATGCCCACCTTTTTTATTTAAACAAAATTGTACTCGATCTTTAAATTATTTTTGCACATTTTGCAATATCCTAATAGTTATGCTACAAAATGCGTAAATTACTCTTTCCATCATATTTTTGCGAGTAGTTGGTGGTGTGCTATAAACGATGTTTTTTATGTAGCCCCCCCAAAAAAAATCTGGAGCTGTAAGGTCCGGAGACCGAGGTCAGCAAATGTAGCCACCCCTTCCTATCCAACTATTTGGAAAATCCCTATCTAAATGTCTTCTCGCAGTATTATTGTAATGAGCAGGACATCCGTCGTGCTGTAACCACATCTTCGCCAAAATATTAAGTGGGGCATCTTCAAGATAATTCAAAAGTTCTGCTCGTAAAAAATGCAAATAGATCTCTCCAGTGGGGAGTCTGTTTAAAAAAATGAGGTTCAATCACCTTGTCTCCCAAGACAACCCCCCCCCCATACATTCAAACTCCATCTATGCTGTCGATCTGTAGTCCTGAATTGAAGTTCATTTTTTGTAGCGTAATAATGAAAATTGTGCCGATTTACAAATCCATTTTTGTGAAAAGTAGATTCATCACTAAATAAAACTTTTTTGAAAAAATGTTCGTCTTCACGAATTTTTCTGTTCCCAGGTACAAAATTCTCTTCTTTTCTCAAAGTTCGCGTCTGTTAACTCTTGAAGCAGTTGAATTTTAAAAGGATGTAAATTATGAAGCTTTAAAATGTGAACAGATATACGTTTTATGTCCGTATTTAAACTAATTTTCCGAACACTCGTATTATTATCTTCAACAGAAAGAAGAACACGCAATTGATTTTCCTCTGTAACAACAGTTTTTTGTCGTTTCTTTTTTTCTTTAGTTAGGTGGCCAAAAAACGATCGAATAATATTTGGAAACACTTTTCTTGTGGATGTCTTCTCGCGGAGTATCTTGCATTATACATTCTACTAGCTAGAAAACAATTTCTGTCGCTCTCACCAAAAGCAAATGCAATGTCGACTAATTTATTCTCGAAATAATTCATCTTTCTTAAAGAAAATAAAAACGGAATAAAACTAATACAAAATAATAATTTATAAATTAACTGCTCTGCCGCAGATATTTTCCCTTGGCATGCTTTCATCATAATTCTTTTATTGTGCATCAAGACACTGAGCGAGATCATTACACACTGAATCAAAAGTCGTAAATAAATAAGGAGAGTTTAACAAAGGTAACTGTTGTGTAATTAAGCCTAATAATAAACCAAAAAGAAAATGATATAAGTACAAATTTTTTTTCAAGACTAACTTGGCGAAAACTGAAAATTTACATATTTATACATAAAATGTTAACACATAGCGTTGTCTTAACAAAAATGAAAGATAAATAAAAGGGGTGTCATATCGAATAACAAATATAAGGTGTTCTACTTGAAAATCTTAAGTAATTAATATTTGAAAATTACCATATTAGTTAACCTGTAGGGAACACCCTGTACTATAATAAACAAAATTGGATAATCTTCAGTTAGCTTAGACTATATGCTTTAAAGATACATGATTTTTTAAAATTTAATTTCAAAGTATTTAATTTTATTAGAGCCTGATTTTTCAGTTTTGTCTTTTTTTGAATAACTTGGCAACAGCGCAAAAGAATCTCAAAAATAATAGTTCGTTAGAAAGGTAATTAAAAGTAGTATTATTTGGATAAAAAAATATAGGGCGTTTCATTTAAAAAAACCTATGTGTAGTTTCACCACGTGTTTTAGTGCCACCCTGTAATTTGAAAATATTTTTAAAATATGCAACTTGAATAATGGATTTTTTAAAGTAATTTACCGTTTACGATATATCGAACAATTATCTACTAAACGGACACACTATATACTAATATCAACTGTTATAGCATGTAGCGTTAGACGACCACCTGCTCCAAATACAAGCAGTTTTACAGCCTTTAAACGCGTTTTCTTGAAACTACGTTTTTCAAACTGGGCGGCACGATATCTCAAAAACTACTGAGTATATTGCTATTTTTGTTTTATTTCAAAGTAGATTAAACTTATTGGAGGACAAACCTAAAAAATATTTTTTACAGCACTTCGAAGAGCGGAAAAAAGCGCGACACACGAAACTAAAATTTGTATGTCTCCCATTTCCCCATTTTTTATTGGTTTTATAGGTACAACCTCCAACAAATGTAATATATTTCATAAAAATTTTTGGATTTCTGATATTTACAAGTGCTAGTGCCGCCCACTTGGATACTTTTTTTGAGGTGGCCATGTTTCAACATAAACAATTACTATATTACTCCATACTAAAAAAAGATTTATACATACACATACAGATCTATTAAATAAGTATCAAAAAAAGTGTTCTTTATTTACTTCCTTCCATGAAAAAAAAAATTCGAGAAAATCGCATCATTTTTAGGTCGCTAGATGAGAACAATGTCAAAACGAAATGATTTACAAAGAAATGTGTATGTTGGATAAATAAATCAAAGACAAGATATAAATGATTGCGTGAATTAGTTTTATTGAGCAAACGCATAGGATTTGTTAAACAATCATGGATGGCATCGGTTATAATTCAGGTAGCACAACTTTCTCAGTGAGTGGTAGTAATTTTCTAGCAGTCTTCTCCCCCTTTAGTTTTTACACTGGTGCTTTCTCAAGCTCACTTGCATTTCAATCACTCTTTCCAATAAAGTGTAACTAAAAAATAAAGACAAATTAGCAAAACGTTCACAATTATTCATCTTCTTTAACTTCTCAAATATCCAACAGAAGTACCTCATCCAAATATGATAAATATTCTTTTTTAAAGGTTGTTCCGTGCCACTTGTGGATACAATTTTCAATTTCATTCAATGATGTCCCTGTAACTTTAATTCCATTTAAGCAGCAAGATAAAATTGTAAGAAGTAAGGCAGGTAATGATGGTACATCTAATATATATATATTCCAAAAACTTTAATGCCATTTTTTATTTTACAGAAAAGTACAAATATAAACATGCAAACATAATTTTAGAAAAAGGAAAGGCTATTACAGAATAAAAAGCAAGACAAATTAACTACACATAAAGTTCAGAGGTTGCCATGTTCACGGAACCTTCTGTTAGCCTACATCACTTTAATCTTAATACTCCACCCAATTTACTTAGATCGCCTCAATTTCCTGAAACAAACATCGGTGTCATATCAGTTCAGTCCTGTTAGTGCAGCCACATACCGCTTTAGGGAAGGTTCTTTGAAGTTGATTCCCTGCCTGTCTCTCCGGGAGCGGCCTTTTGTGGGGGATGAAGGAGACCTGCTGAGAATAAACATTCATTTAATCAAATCCCTCCGTAATGAATTTCATACCTGTTTTGCTTGGCGTTTGGCGTTTCAGACCTTTTGGGACGCTTGTTTGAGATCTGTTTTTCTGGTGAACTGCATTTCCTATGTTACATAGAAGCAAACAAGAAAACAGACTACTTACCTAATTTTTGGTGAAGATGAAGCAGATGATGTTTTCTTCCTAGGAGAGGAAATCTGTACCTTTTTAGTACTACCCGAGCTCTTCTGTTTCAGCGGAGAATTCAAGCTGAGCCTGTTCTGCAAGCTACTGCCGCTACTCAATCTTTTAACAGATTTACCAGAATGGGAACGACTCCCCTCTGATTTACTTACAACCCCCTTTTCTAAACTTCTCTTCCTTAAAGAAGTAACAATTTTCTTTCTCTTGCTAAAAATTAAAACCTGAAGCGCTTTCATTAAATAGTAGTTCAAAAAATTACCGAAAAGTTCGTTTTGTTACATTTATATCACCTTCAGACTTGTCAGCTGATTGGTTGCTCTGAGTGCTTTGTCTGGTCTGGAAGTCATTTCTTGATTGGGAGCTACAGATCACAATCAAATTTTAGTTAACGATAGAAATGGCCACTTTGGTTTAAAATGTTTTGGATATTTTACTTACGTCTCACCACTTGTATTGGAAGGAATGAGGCCTAACCTGTAACACATGTTTATAAAAGTTAGTAGTCACATTGCTTTGTAAGCACTTGCTTCTGCATTATTTCAATTTTCAGGTTGCTCTTGTTGCTGGAGGAATTCGCTAGTGCACTCGTCCTTTGCAGGGAATCATGACCTTCAAAGGATCTGGATGAAAGCGTCTGTGTAAAATAAATCATACAAATAACTCTTTGCTTGCTAAGAGGAATTGTCCATCACAGGGGTGGGAATGTGTCAGTGCAAAGTTCTAGGATAATAGCGGAACACTGTAGCATAGGTAAAATTTTGTTATTTAACAACTTTCATGATGAAGTTTCAAGCAATTTTGTGGCAACCCATCAAAGCACCATCTTCACCACAGTTCACTACAATGGTTAATATCATGTACACATACATTCTGTCAAAAAAGTACTGGGAATTTGTAAGTTAAAAAGCCCTGGCTAATAATTTAAAAAGAAAAAACCTTTTTTTTTGAGTAAGTTGGTAGCGCTGTCCTTAATTACTGTGCCTAAAATGAGCGCGATCTCTCAACCAGTATGTTTGAATGGTTGAATCAGTGCACCTCAGTAGTGTCACGATTTTTACAATAAACGAAAATATTGAACAGTTTGCCTTAAATTTTGACTTGCTAAAAATGTTAAAAAGGCTTATGGTGAAAGCTATTATTTGTCAGAAACACAGGACTACAAGTGATACAAAACGTTCGAAAAGGGCATAGAGATCGTCGAAAACAACATTTGTTCCGGACGATCTTCGACCTCTCCAAACGACGAAAACATCAAAAAAAGTGCTCGATAATCGCCATTTCAGCTTAAGACAGATAGCACGTGACTTCAAGGTCTCTCACAAGTCCGTTCGTTCAATTTTAGTGGATAATTTGGGCACGAGATGCTTTGCCATTGGGCTCGTACTAAAAGGGCTGAATTTTCTACTTAAAACAGTTCTGTAAACAGGTTTCTTTAGACTGCATCAATTCTGACCCCACATTCGTGGAACGCATCATAACTGGTGATGAGGTATGAGTCTATGAGTTTGACAAGTGAATAGGCAGGCATCAGAATGGAGGGCAAAAAACGAGCCAAAATCTAAAAAAACACGTTAAAGTCGCTCAAAAGTCAAGGTGATGCTCATTGTTTCCTTCGATATTCGCAGTTTGGTCCATCATGAATTCGTTCCAGAAAGACAGATGATCAATAAAAAATATTATTTGGCCGTATTGAACCGTGGGCGTGAAAAAATCCGTCAAAAACGGTCAGAATTGTGGAACAATTCGTGGATTTAGCACAACGATAATGCATCATCGCATAGATCAGCAATTGTCAGAATTTAAAGCCAAAAATGCGACAACTACCATCCTCCAACCACTGTACTTACCAAGATTTGGTCCAATTTGACTTTTTGTTTCCAAAATTAAAATTGCCACTCTGTGGTACTTGTTTTGAGTGGATTGAGTCCATAAAACAACATTCATGTAAGGAGCTGAAGGCTATTTTGAAAAGAGCATATAAAAAATATTTCGAAGAATGGAAAAAACGCTGGCGTATATGTGTTACATCAAATGGGGTCTATTTTGAAGGCGACAAAATAAATATTGATGATTAAACGAAAATCGTTAATAAAAAAATATTTAATTCCCAATACTTCTTTGACAGTGTAGTGGTGATACTAAACAATGCCTTCTCATATTTAATAGAAAGAAATCTGATAACTGCAAAACAAAAAACGACATGTTTGCAATAGTTCAGAGCTTGAAGACTTACCCCATCCACTTTAGAATAAAATCTGTAGTAAAAAAACTATAAAAGGAGAAACTAACCATAGTTCAAGCAAATGAAGATGTAGAAAACAGACTATAAGAAAGATAGCTTATGATAAAATCTGTCCCAAATTCTTGTTATACATTCAACTTCAATTTTGTGAGGTAGCAAATATACACCTTTGTCTCTAAGAAAACTGACCTAGCAGATTCAACAATCATAGAGGAGAAAAATGTGCAACTGTGGGTTCTAGTCCTGCTTTTCTCATCTTTAAGGTGTTGTAAACCTAAATCTATCTAGTTGCAAAACTGAAGATTTATCTGAAGGTTAGGAAAGTAAACAGAAAAGTGTGGATGATGTAACTAAGGACATCAGCAGACAAAGTGAAAATTGAGAAAACAGTAAAAATTATCGAAAAAACTCCTACAATAAAAAAATAATAACTATAGAGATACCATAAAGAAAAATAAAACCCCAAAACTTAATGGCATTCTCTTCAAAATTATGAAGATGGTAAGTGAGATGCAATGAAAAATATTTTAGCCTGATATAAATGTTGCAGGTAGAAGTTACTAGTAACATACACCCCAAGGATCAATCTTTAGTGCGTTTGAAATATTGCATGACTGTTGCCTAACTCCCACTATCAAAAGAAATCTCTTTCATTATCCACAACAAGAACTTGCCTTTGGTTGACATGACAAAAACCGAGTAAAAGCAGCTAATAGAATGGTGATGGAAGAAAGAAGATCCTAAGTAATATAACTTCACATTTAACTGTGCAAGGATAAGTGTGGCTTCCATCAATCCAAATAGCACTTGGGGACAAACAGCAAAGAAAGATAAGTTGAGACAAATAATTCAGAAAAGATATGCATGTCAAACTAGGGTAATCAAAGCAGTTTTTGTCATTTAAATGTGAGTAATAATAGTATCAAAACAAGAATATAACCCAAAGAATTAGAAGAAAAGCTCGCACAGTTCATACACCACAAATAAAATTATTGATAACATGTTAATAACAGAACCCCAATATGATTTCAAAGAATGTAATTTATTTAATCACTTGATAATTAAAAAGGGAGGAAGGTAGAATAGGAGAGAAAAAGTGACAGCAGGTACTTCAACAAAAATCACCATACCTTATCAGCAAACTTTCTGCCACTACGTAACCTCAAGGATGGGTTTGAACTGTTGTCAGCATTGTGGATAGATTCACTGTCACTCATACAATCATCACTGTCTTGCGCTGCATCGCCCTCTTGTCTTGTATCATTCAACCATGCCATATTCTCTGCTCTCGAGGTAGACTGTTGCGCATGTCTTGGTGACGTGATTTTGGTGCTCGACAGCAAAGAGTTTTGGAGGTTGGTCGAAAACGAGGCGTTATCAAAAGAAACAGATGATTGCAGTGGGACGTCATGGTCTTCCATTGACCTGCTGGTTGAGCTCACGATTCTTGGTGACTGCATGCGCCCGACACTGTTGGTATTGCATTGCCTGCCCTCAGAGGATCCGGACTTTTTCATTCGCGGGGATCTGCTGGAGCCCCCCCTCTTCATAGTCACGTGCTGGTGAGGATTAAGGTACTGTGACATGTTCTGCATCGGTGAAAGGTATACCCTCACCTTAAACAAAGCTAGTGAATAAAAGATAGGCAATATAAATGTACATACGTCTCTGAATACTCCTGATAGCAAAGAAATATTTTTGGGCAAGTTCACAGAACTCGAACTAGGAGATGATAGAGAACCAACGTGTGCCTCTGTAGTAATGTTCTGCGATGGTTCATGCTCTTCTTGTATCGTATCTAAGCTAATGCATAAAAATTAATCTTTAAGAGATCAATAAGATGTTAAAATGATTTTCCTTTATTTTTATTTTGTGGCAGACCAAAGTTATGTTAAGGAAAGATAAAGAATGCCGCCATGTCCAATGTTTTACTGATAGATTAAGTTCAAAACAGCAACATTTTTGAAAGAAGAGATCTGCAATAAAGCCAGAATAAAGCTATAAAATATTAGGAAATGGCAAAATTTAGTTATCCACTCAAAAATACTTCAAAGGAGCTAGCTACAGAAGTTAAAACAAATTTAATTGAACTAAAGGCCATGTGAGAGTAAGTAAAAGGTACAAACATGGAAATAAGTTATCAAAAAGGCGACGATAATTATGAAAACATTTGATCTATAAGCTGTAACAGGGTTAAGATGCATATGTGGAATTGAAGGCAATGAGACAACTTTAATATCATTCTGGCTATCTCGAACCCCATCTACTTATTGTTTCAATGAAAACAGTATTATTAAGAGATCATCTTTTATCTTTGTATTTACAAAATAACAAAGTTGTCAATACAACTTCTAGACGTATTTCTCAATTCTTCAAGTTCTATTTTCTTGTGCGATTGTTAAAAGTATTTTGAATCACACAAGTACTAGTTTGATGAAGAACTCAAAAAAATCAGACACTACATTGCAAACAAGAAACTTGTTGATTGATTTACCGAGGGTTTTCGTCTTCAGCACCATCATCTATAGGATCTGAATCATTATCTGGTGGTTCAGCTTCATTGTTGTCTTCCAAATAAAAATCAAATTAGGTCAAATGATCACAATTTGATTACTACACAAACCTAAAAACCGGTCTGCTTCTTCAACGCTCTGCCTAGAATTTCTTTGGACATTGCTGTTGCTATTACTGACATGCTGAAATGGTCTACTGGATGTGATCTGCAACCCTCAAAATTATACTGATTAAAGTGAAAGCAAAGAAACTCCTTACGTTTTCTAAATTTTGTCCATGACCGTTTATGGAATTTGGTTGCACCTGCTGCATTTGCTCCATCCCGTTCAACCGTTTCAAATTGATGACAGGGCTATAAATAACATGGCCTTCTATCATGGGCTGAACGATGTGTGTTTTAACTGAGGGCGAGTTACTAGAAATCGGTTCTTTTTTCTTCTGCATGATCGCTTGAGATTGACATGGAACAAAGTTCGTACAGAATCGCTGGTTAAATTGGATGGATATCTACATACTTATGTCCATGTGCAGACCTCTGCTGGTGTTTTGCAGGATGTTTGTGAGGCAGTTGGACGAAGTCACCATGGTGTCGATGCAAGCCCGCGCCGATAAGTCGATGCTTTTCACGTAATTTTTTAGTTTCTGAGGAGAGGAGAGTTGAAACCGCGTAATGCAAAATCGACAAAGACTTACACTATACTGCAGGTTCAACGTGAACAGTTCTTCTTGCAGCACGTTTCTCTCTTTCAGCATGTCTGCATACAAGTTTTCTGCATGAGAGAGAGCCTTCGCCAACTCGCGATTTTTTGCCTTCCAGTACGCGATCTCTGAAAAGTTGTAAGATAACTATTTTTGAATGAGCTAACTCAGGATACTGCACATGTGAGACATTAAAGTGATAAGTGTAACAGAAGTATCAGTTACCTTCGTAAGCATTGTGAATCACTTGTTTAAGTAATACGCTATGTTAACTATAATTTTTCTATTTTTGCAAAGATGCTAGCTACTACTACCACAACTCTTATATAAATTATAATTCACTGGAAAATTGATTTTTTCAGTGTCCTTTGATACCAATAAGAGAAGGGTACATTACAAAACGAAGATTTGCTGACTTTATGAATTTGAAGTAAATGAACATAATATCTTCTAAGAAATAATAAGAAAAATAAATCCTCACAATCTGACTTTCGAGACTTCTTTTACTTGATTTTTGGTTTGTTGAAAGTATAAGGATGTCAATTTAAAGAAAGATTATAAAAGTACGAAGAGCTAGAACCTTCGGTGACTTTTTTTTGACAAAAATAAGGAGGGAAAATCTACAGTGGAATGTCAGTTATTCGAATGGGCAGAATCCAGATAATCATTCTGCATTTTTAAAAAATTGGCTTGTAACTTAAATGTAAATGGTTTTTCTAGAAACTCGTCTTTGGCACAATATAATATAAAATCTGCAATACAATCCAATGCTTTCCTTGTATTAGCGAGGGCACTGCACATCGATTATATATAATCACACAGAAAAGTAAAATGTCAAAACAATAGCATATAGTGAACCTTTTCTAATTTTTGACTGGTTAGTTATCCGGAAAATCGATTATCCGGTATTTATGAGTTCAACATTGTATACGTCGCTGTTGGTTCTACAAGTTATAGTTTTGAGAACGATTGAATTAAAGTCTTCAATGTTCTACGATAGCAAAAATTACATTAAGAATCAATTATAAGAGTTCCTAACCACTCAATTTTTAAATCACCTTTTCTCAGTACTTATACGTTCAAATTTATAACGCAAGATTGATGTATAAGGCCTAAATCTTGATAATTTGTTATCCATTATATTCATCAGACTACAAACTCTTTCACTTGTTCAAGAACTATCTAATCGAGTAGAGCTGTATCAACTGAGAAGGTATGTACAACCATAGCATACATACAAATACTTCATTTGGTCCTTTCTCATTGTAACAAGGTCAAACTTTCCACCATTTCATCATCTAAATATAGTTCTGGAAATTTATTTGTTTTAAAAATTGACATGTAATACATTTTTTTTTGTTGTCAAAAAAATTCTCATGATATAAAGATATTGCGCCCATCATCTTGACAAATTATGCGTACAAACTGAAAAGCAAATTGTTCAAGAGCAGTTCCTATGCAAGTCTTTTGGGAAGTACTGCTGGACAACGGTGATGTGCCGATCTTGATGACTATTGAAAGTATGAAACGCCATATTGTAGAACCTGACACCTGGCGATCAAATACGTAACGAACGAATGGTAGATGGTGCAGAACAAACTGGAGGTTTCTGAACTTGTTAGTATAACAATAATAGTTAATGTATAATGTATTGGCCTCAAAAACTTCACAAAATCCCTATACATTTTTTTAAAAACTCTGCATAACTATAATCAGCACCATCTGTAGCACAATAGCTAACATTCAGTTGATATCGATGTTTAAGATTCTTTACTTGTAGCCTATGCAATGGAAGAAATATATCAGATAATGGGATACGTAATTTCAATGGGTATGCAACATCAGACATTGAATATCAAATGTTCCGCCTTTCCAGAAGTCTTGGCACACTACACAGCTACGCGACGGGTTCTAAAATTGCATCTTATAAAACCAACTTGCTGTTAAGTAGGCATTTCTGAAGCCTAAAATCAAGTCTCCTCAAGCAAAATTCAGTCTACTTATCATGTTATATAAATAGAAGTATGAAATTTGCAGTCGTAATCTTAAAATTTAGACTCCTTCAGGAGTAGCTGCAGTTTAAATTAATATCCTATTATGCGAGAATGAGCATTGAGAAGATTAAGGAAGGGAGAAGGACGTACGTTATTAATTCTTGAAATAGAATAAATCAACTTTAAGAGCGTGTTTAAACATTATGGTTATTTAGTGTGCTACAAAAAGCTAGGAACAATTCAGGATCATTGGCGACACACAAAGAAAGGTACGTCTTTTATCACTTGAAGAGGTTTTTAAACCATATCCAACAATTCTTTAAATATGTGTCAAAGACAATTATTGGAAATTTTTCCTCAACGGAATCTAACTCTCCGTCACAAACAAAACTTTAAAAGCGCTATAACAGCAAGGATACTCACAAGAAGCGAACCCAATAGAAAATTTGGAATCAACTATTAAAATGCTCGTCTTCAACCTCTTAAAGCAGCCTGAAAAACGGAACGCGGGGGATTTTAAAATACTATTTAATTTGGTGAAAGAAGACAATTTATATTTTTCAAAAACTATTGGGGCAACAAGGCGAAACCGCACATTACAGTATTAGTTTTTGAATTTAAGAAATCCAAATTCGACATTTTGGAATTTCCAGTCTGAAGAGTATTGTAGTTATGTCATCTTGGATAACAGTCTACAAGACTACTGTGACCAATCAAAAAGAGAATAAATATCCTAAATTATAGTGTTGAATACAGCTCCCAATTTAAAGGTCGAGTTTATAGTTTTTGTTATATAGTGATGAGGAACTTATTATAATTAGTTTTGAATCTTTTTTCCTGCAAATTTAAATGATCAATAAAAAATCAATCAAAATACAAATGATATTATCCGTCAGCTGTCAAGACAAAATTGTGCTCCGCACAAAATATTACATTTTTGTAATTTAAAGATCTTATGACTGTGAAAGTGTGTGCAACAAAGGACTCTATGTAGAATTGTAATTAGAAACCTACATTATTCCATACCAATAGAAAATACTAAAGAAGAGCTTGAAAAAGCAGGCCACAAAGTCCGCAACGTTTTGAATGTCAAACACAGGCTAACCAAAGATCCCCTATCACTATTTTATATTGACTTAGAACCACAAGGGAACAACAAAGAAATTTTCAAGCTAAAATTCTTATGCAACACCAAAATCACTGTAGAACCTCCTAGGAAAAGCCATAACATAATCCAGTGCATGAGACGCCAGTCCTACGGCCACTCCAAAGCGTATTGCATCAAACCCTTCATCTGTGCAAAATGTGGTGAACAGCACGACTCGAAGACATGCACGAAACCCAGGCACATTCCAGCCACGTGTGTATTATGTGCAGGAAATCACCCTGCTAACTACAAGGGCTGTAATGCTTATCAAAACCTAATAGCAGAAAACAGATCTAGAACAGCAAACTACCAAAACCAGCCGCAACTAATCAACATACAACGTACTAATCCTTCTTTCCCAAATATAAACTTATCCCAGAATACTCCCTTGGTAAACAGTCAAACAAAATACGCGCAAATCGCAAACAGAAACGTTAATGCCACCAAAACAGAACAACCATCAAATATAGGAGAATAATTAACCATATTTTTGAATTAAATCAAAGTTATGTTCGCCCAAATGATAAATCAAAACAGCATAATATTAAACCTACTAACGAGCCATCGGAAAATTAAATCAATAATGGCCCACATTCTACGAATTGCAACCTGGAACGCCAACGGACTGCTTAACCATAAGAAATCATAACATTCCTAGATTTAAATAAGATTGACATTTTACTTATCTCTGAGTCTCATTTTACAGATCGAACAGCGTTTTTCATACCTCAATACTCCATATACCATACTCCTCACCATGACAATACCGCCCATGCCGGATCTGCAATAATTATTCGGAAATCAATCTCCCATCATGAACTACCTAAATATCAAACAGAAAAATTCAAGCAACATCTGTCGAATTAAGAACTCTTCCATGGAACATTAAGGTCAGTGCAATTTACAGCCCACCACGACATAGGATATCAACGGAGGAATACAAGATTTCTTCCAAACCTTTGGAAATAACTTTGTGGTAGGGGACGATTGGAACGCCAAATATACACACTGGGGATCGAGAATTGTCACTACAAAAGACTGAAACCTCTTACGTACTATTACTGGAAGCCATTACGACTGCCTCACTAATGGAGTTCTCACTACTGGCCGGCAGATCATAGGAAACTCCCCGACTTACTTGACTTCTATATAGTAAACGGAATCCCTAGAAGGAAGTGCATAGTGGAATCTAACTTCGATCTCTCAACTGACCATACTCCGGTCATCGTCAGTATCAGCACGACTGTTGTTAATAAATCGCCTCTCCCAAAGTTATCCTCAAAAAATACTGACTGGAATAATTTTCAAGACTACATAGAAACAAACATAAATCTCAAGTTACGAATAAAATCGCCTGATGACCTAAATGAAGCAGCATATTTTACTAGATTAGCGCAAGAAGCAGCCTGGCACTCCACACCTCAGAACGACCTTACTACAACCAATACTATCAACACACCGTTGCATATTCGTCAATTAACAGCTCAGAAACGCAGAGCTAGAAAAACATGGCATAGGTCAAGAAACATTGCAGATCAACATAATTACAATAGACTATCCAGAGAATTAAAAACAGCACTCAAAGAAGCCCAAAATACTACCTTCCAACATTACATTACCAGCCTATCCCCAGATGATCACACGCTGTGGAAGGCAACAAAAAAAACTAAAAGACCCCAGCTGTCTGTACCCCCAATCCGTAAACTTAATGGAGAATGGGCACGCACT
This sequence comes from Sinelater perroti, assembly GCA_036346155.1. Classification (NCBI taxonomy): domain Eukaryota; kingdom Metazoa; phylum Arthropoda; class Insecta; order Coleoptera; family Elateridae; genus Sinelater; species Sinelater perroti. Next base: position 10,581,257 of record JARFIY010000201.1, read on the forward strand.
GACAAAGACAAGACTGATACTTTTGCAACGCATTTAGTTGAAGTATTCAAACCCGAGCCAGGTGGCAATGACAGGGAAAGTAGAAGACTCAACCGATATTCCACTCCAAATGTCCCCTCCCATAAAACCCGTTCACCAACAGAAGTCAAGAGAGAAATAGATAATACAAACATACACAAAGCTCCAGGCTACGATTTAATAACCGGACAAAAATTAAAGCAATTACCTCGCAAAGGCATAGTTCTACTAACAGTAACCTTTAACCGAATGCTCAGTTTGTCCTACTTCTCCATAATATGGAAATTCGCTGAAATCATCATGATACACAAACCACAAAAACCTTCACACGAACTATCATCATATCGACCCATCAGCCTCCTGCCCATAGTAAGTAAAATTTTCGAAACACTCCTACTTAAAAGGATATACATAGGGCATGACCCCCTGACGCTACTACCTAACCACCAGTTCGGATTCAGGGAACGCCACTCCACTATACAACAGATTCATAGGGTAGTCAACGCAATTGCTAAGAGTATTGAAGACAAGAAATTCTGCAATGCAGTGTTCCTTGACATTACACAGGCATTCGATAAAGTGTAGCACACGGGCCTTCTCCTTTTAAAATCCTACCTAACTAATAAAAACTTCACAGCAAGACATAACGACAGTCAATTCAACTACCATACTATCGAATCCGGTGTTCCCCAGAGGAGTGTTCTAGGACTTCTGCTATTCCTAATCTAAACTGCCGACATACCCCAAACAAATAACACGACAATTGCCTCGTTTGCCGATGACGTAGCTAAATTATCTGTAAATGAAAACCCAGTATTGGCCTCTGAAAACCAACAAACTCATCTGGACCTCCTCACCGAATGGCACAAAAGATGGAGAATGACAATAAATCAAATAAAATCAGTCCAAGTCACATTCACCACCAGGCACGACCACTGTCCTCCTGTAACCATCAATAACGTACCTATACCTACTAAAACGGAAGCTGGACTTGGACCTTAGACTCATCCTAGACCAAAAACTCACCTGAAAAAAGCACGTACAAACAAAACGCAGACAGATGGACATCAAATTTCGACAGATGTATTGGCTTGTTGGACGAACTTCCAAGCTCTCTCTAAACAAGTTACTGTTATCCAAAGTTATAATCAAACCGATACGGACATACGGGCTCCAGCTGTGGCGATGTGCCAAGCCAACAAACATAAAAATCATATAAATGTTCCAATCTAAAGTGCCGAGAGCAATGGTGGATGCTCCATGGTACATCACCAACGACGCGCTCCATAACGACCTAAAGATCTCCTTTATAACAGAAGAGATACAGCGAGCTGCCACCAAATACAAAGATCAAGCAACAAACCACGAGAACGACCTAATAAATCAACTAAACAGCGGCCCCACTGTGAGAAGACTACGCAGAACCCAGCCTCAAGATCTAGCGTAACGAAGAAATCACAATCTACAAGGGGAAAAATCAGTGGATGATTCCCTTACAAGTCATATACATTTAACACATTTACTCAATACTCTGTATACAAGTAGATTGTAAATTCGCAAATTGTCAAAAAAAAAGATCAATCTCTTTTGACCAAAGGAAGCGAAACGTTTGGTCGGAAGGAAACTCGCAGGATAACCAGAGACGGCAATTTCATTTCTTTGAGCGTCTAAAATTCGTTTAATTCTTAATGGACTGGGGGTAATGATTTAAGAGACAGTTCAAGAAGAGGATGGCAGTACTGGGCTAGTAACCACCTAACCAAACAAGAAAATCAACAAAAATGAAAGTTATTCTGCCCTGTTTTTATATTTTACAATTTCCACTCAAGAGAGCAAAAGGATCAAATCGTTGCAGAAGTAATAATGCAAATTTCGAAATATTTTGGACTGAAATCCACAAGCTCTTGCGCAGAAACCAAAAAGAATTTTTAACCGTGTGCAAGACGAAGAAAGTGCTGAAAGATGGGAGCCAAGTTCGATTAAATCAGAATACAAGAAAAACCTTAGCCCGGAAGAGGCAGTACACATGGGTGTACTGTGGTTCTTAACCCAAAAGAGTATTTTGAAAATTCCTCTAAATTTATTTTGAATCTCTTCAAACATTCGGATAGGTAACCGGAGCATTATTTGTTGCAACGGTTCTTTAGTATTTTTAAAGGCAACATTAAGAGACCCGGAACTCATAATTTATCAAATTTGAAGTCATTTACTGGAATTTACAAAACATTGTCAGCTGTATTAAATTTGGCAACTTATATTTGGAAATTGCGATTCCATATTAAAATCAGCAACTACTAGACACGAAATTTCAAACTTCACAAAATTTTTTTAATTTTTTTAATGTTTCTTTTGTCACTTCATTGGGAGGGAAAGAGATCTTGTTTATCTTTGACACTAAAAATATCTTCTAGATGTTTTAAATTTTGGATACACAATGGTGGGCCAGTGAGCATTTTAGCCTGCTTAATATAGATTTAACAGGACCTTCTAATTGGAAATCATGTTCTAGGCCAGAATCTCTGGATATTCGAGGTCGAGAGTCTCGTAATAGTCACTATGAAGTAGACCAAGTTGAAAAAAGCTATTTGATGACGGTGCTCTCTATAGAATCAATCATCTTTGTTCATAGTTCTGGGGCACAACTGTTTTAAGGAGTTGATACAACCGCATCATGATTAGTGTGCAACGGTAACGTATGGCTTTCTATAGAGCCTCAGTTGTATACATACATCTTACGATCGAAATATCTAATCAAACTACCGTTTTTCGAATTCCGCCAAAATTTTTATTTTTACGAGCCAATGAACCATGAACTGAATTAAATTCGAGTCAACATGATTGTTAAATATCAAAATTACAAGGCAGTTGAAGGCCCACTGCTGTTCTAGCTTATTTTAAAAACTAAATAAAGTTTTTATCTTCACCCATCAAATAAACAGTATTTTTCTACAAGACCTATAAGAGCAGCAATTCCTTTAATTTCAAGTCCATATTTTGTCAGCAGTATGAACCTACAACAAAACTACATTTTATAAGATCACATATTTCAATGGATCTATTCAAAAAGTCTTCTTTACCATCTACAAATATTGAATTCGTCAGTTGGTCTTTGGTCGTCTCTTTAAACACTGAAGTATAGACTGGGGAAAAACTCCCTCCCTAATTTCAAAGAAAGGTTATGCAGAATGGTGAAAACCATTTCATTACTCATATAGTCGGAAAGTTTTGCAGCAAACATATCATGACAGTTTTTACTGTCAAAGTTACATTCAGAACGACTCTGTTGTGGCAATACAACATAATTTTTGAAGTTAGAGAATTTGCAGAAGTACTGGTCCTGTTGTAAGAAGGACGGAAGACTGGAGCATACAAACGTGAAACAGCGATGCAATAAAACGTTCTATTTTGCAGTCACCCAGATCTGCACTCTTTACTTGTCTAGTCGTGCTGTGCGGCGAATTTTGCATTAAAAACATTCGTTTTTATTCATATAAGATGGTTATTACACAGAAAATAAACGTCATTAGCAAAATCACCTAGAAATATGTAGAAACATTTTGAAAAACATGCCACATGACTGGATTGCTTTATTCACAGATAAAGTACAGTTCAATTTGTCAGAATGCGTTAACAAATAAAACTTTTATTGGGGTGACAACCCGTGAGATATTTATGAAATGTTTTTTCACGGCGATAAGTTGAAGTTATTATCCCTTATTTTCTTCTATATTTTTCTAATGTATACATGGAAAAGATTTGAGAATATTTCACAGCAAATCCTAATGCACTTCAACTGGAAAACATTTGATTCTCACATAGCAAGAGCTTCACTCCAAGTACTGCACGATGTGTTTTTTAGGTGTCTAATCTATCACAGAAGTAGTGATACGTACGACTTGGTAACCTGCCGGTTTACGAGTGAAAGGGTTTTCTCTGGGATTTTGATGAAAGCAAAATAAGTAGAAAGTGTAAAAGCATAAAGAACAAATAGTTGGGCGAGACCTAAAATTAAAGAAAAGTGAGGGAGTAAATTGGAAAACAAAGACTATAACTTCAGTACATGATAACATATGGTCGAAAATAACGTAAAACGACTGAAGGCCGCGAGCGCAAAAGAACTATTATACGTAGAGTTGGAACTAAATAACAGATAATATACATGTTTTAAATTGTGCGTAAATATATGAAGGACAGGCAGAATGCAAATATTAGGGAAAGAGCTAACAGTGTAACTACCCCAAAAGACTTTTTAAACATAAAGAGGAAGAGATCGAAGGAAATACCCGGAAAGTTTGAAAAGTGGGGGGGTAATATTTTATAGCGCTCAGGAAGCGGGCTAAGAAAATGTTCCGAACAATAGATAAAGTCGATAAACAGCAGAAAGCAGATGAAAACGAGGAAATCTCGGGGACTAGCCGCAACACGCCAACGGGAACAAGTATAGAGGAACAAGCGAACATAGCAGAGTTGCTATAAGCAATAAATAGCTTGAAAACGAGCTAAACTGAGGAAATAGAGAAGAACAAAGAAAGCAAGCAAGAAAATGTAGATTTACCAAGAAATGAAAAACACAGAAGATGGGGGCAAAGAAAAGTGTGTGGTGTAGAGAAAAACAAGAGCTTCAAATCAAGATAGGAATGCTAGAAAATAGAAGAAATGGATAAAGATCGAAGAAGACAAAATCTGGTAATATCGGGATAAAAGAAAAATCATAGAAAATAAAAATAAATTAAGAAACATAGAAACCAGAATTTATATAAACAATGATCTGACTAAGCAAGAGAAACAAATCCAGCAGGCCATAATAGGACGAGCTAAAGGGGAAAAAGGAAACGGAAAGGTAGTGAAAATAAAACACAATAGTTTGAAACTACAAGGAAAGAAATGGGAAAAAGATATGAAGCAAGCTACATTAACAGAAGCACGGCAAGAGGTTATACAAGTAGCTAGCAATTTTCTATATAAAAAAACAAACAAAACAAGTACGGACGTGGAACTCCGGTTCCACAGATGTCCGGGGCTTCTATACATAAAAAAAAAAAAAAAAAATGCGGCCACTTCCGGTCAAACCGGCCAGGCTGATTTTTAGCGTCTGGACTTGACTTATGGTTCTTAGTTGAATACTGAAATCGTTATGTATCCTATCACAGATCAAAGATTATAAGGCTTGACAGATGTCAGAAATTACATAAATAAAAACTTGTCTCCAGCTTGGAAGCTGCCTTGAGCAAAAGTTGAAAAATAAAAGAACGGACAGATAGACGACATTATTCTCTACACAAGGCTTCTCATTTTAATGTATAGAAGCCTAAAAAGCAGATACAGAGGAAACCGAATAACGCAAGATAATACACTACACAACGAACCGAGCAAAAGAAAAATGAATAGAAACAAAAAATAAAAGGAAATCAAGAAAAAAACCTCATACATACAATGTTAGGGGAATAAATGGGAATGTGGTGGCACAAAAGATGACGAATAAGACAAGAGCAAAAGTGATAATAAAAAAAGAGAAGATAGAAAAGTAGTCAAAATAGAAGCAGGGAAAAATCATGACATAATTAAAATAGCAACATGGAACATAAATAGTCCAACAAATAGAGGAAGAAATAACAGAAACTAATAAAAGCCAAAAATAGACTACATAGGAGTAACAGAAACAAAAAATCTGGTGTGAACATCACACGACTTTCCTTATCCTATTATTATATATTATACCGGGTCCATCGTCTCGGCCCTGCGCTGCTCTCGTCCCGGAACTTGTTATTTTAAAAAAAGGACGAGGCGCGAGTCCAACACTCGAAAGCTGATTAAAATAAACGGTACAAGACAATAATTGACTCGTAGTTAAAATTTTGCTACGTCACTGAAGGTAACCGTGCGAGTTCGGCCGCACGGCCTTCCTCATTATCACCTGCGTACTCCTTCCTAGCGGCCAAACGCTTAGCACAGTTGCAAAAGTATTTGCAGGAGTTCTGAAAAAAAATAATAATTAGGACGCAAGTAGAAGAAACGCTGTAACACAGTCAATATGGCTTTAGACCAAATAGAAGGATGCAGGACGCCATCTTTATGAGAACTAAATGAGAAAACAATTAGAGAAGCGGATAACGTACATCCGTGATCAGAGAAAAGTACTAATAGAAAAAGGAGTACATTAAAATATAGTCAGAAGTGTACAATGTCTATACCGTGATACAAAAAATTATGTAAGAGCATGGCATGAAGAATCGAAAATGTTTGAAATAACTACAGGACTGAGGCAAGGTTGCAGATTAAGCCCAATACTATCTTCTTTAGTCATTGACGAAGCTATGAAAGAGGTAAGAAAAGAGGCAACGAGATACCAAGTGGGAAACTGGAAAAATGGAGAACATAAAATTATTGGAGATATGCTACGTCGATGACATGGTAATAGTGAGGGACGAAAAAAGCAAGAAAAAAAATCTAGAAATATTACAAAGGCAGCTAGGAAATATTAATATGGAAATCAACAGTACCGAAACAAAAACAATGGTTATAAGTAGAGAAGAAACAAAACACACAATACAATTGAAAAGAGAAGAGATACAACTACCTAGGGTCCGTAAATAGACCAGGAAATAAAAGAAAGAAAAGGAGTGACCAGAAAAATATATGACAGTATTAAAAATTGCCTCATTGGAAATAAAGAAATATCGGAACTGATAAGAGTACAAATATACAAAAAAGTAGCAGTACCCATAATAATATATGGAGCGGAATCATGGGTAACAATGAAAATCCAGCGAAGCAAGGTAAACAGTACAGAAATGAGATTCCTGAGAAAAAGAAAGAGCAATACGATTATGGGCAGAATCAGAAATACATACAGAAAAAAACTGAAAGTAACGCCAACAGAAACAGTCATAGAGAAAGGACAAATGAAATGGCTTAGACATATAATGCGAATGAGTAATGAAAGAACAGTGAGACGAGTGTATGAAGCAAGAACGCAGAAGGAGAAATCCAAAGGCAGACCTAGGAAAACAGAACGAAGAAATCCGGAAAGTGGTAGAAAAGACGAATAAAATGGGAAGATGGAGCAAGGCATGAAAGATTAATATAATGAACTCCACAAAAACTAGCCTCACACTCGAAAGGGTAGAGAGGTTTTAGGATTAAGTAAGTAATCTATTAATGCAGCCTTGCCTTGCCTGTATGACTTCTTATGATGACATATCAAGACTGAGGTTTTCAAACATTGTCCTAGAGCCCTCCAAGCCCTATGAAAAGTAATACGTCAATAAATCGGGCGCATTCTGTAACCCATGTTAGAAAGAGTAATTGATATCATAATATGACTTCAACAATGCCATTCAACAAGTCCATTGAAAGTAAAGGACACCACTTGGCCAATACCCTTTTTAAAACTTCCAGTTCAGCAGTTTTAACTATCAAAGTAAATTTTGTATACCCCTTATTGTTTGTCCCTTCTTCAATCTGAAAAAAAGAGATGGCGTTTTGCCCCAAACTGTATATTCATCTATAGTATGCTAGTAATTTACAACAATTCTTCCTCGGCTCTTGGAAATTAAAAAATTTGTACGGAGCAATCTTCAGAAAGTAGATGATGTAGCAGTTGTGCTCTAGATCCTTCAACAACGCCCATCTTTTATGTTTTCGGGGGCACCCAACAAATAGCAAGCTTCTCGCCACCAAGTGCTCAAGGTATAAAGTTGTCCTAGTTGTAGTGTAGATGCAATGTCATCGTCTCTTAGCGTCTTTTCTGCAGAAACAAGGTTTTTGGGAGTAACAGCAGAATTAAGATATCGAGTTCGAAATTCATCTCAAAGAAATTGTCGTTCACGCTAGTTCTTGAAATCGAAATTGCGCAGCCTTCTTGTTATTTCCATTGTAAAATTAACTTTAAATTTCCTACCTTGTACCATAAGTTACAGAATTAACAGTTTTGGCAAAGGACTATTGATTGAATCATTATATCATTAGATATATTTAAGACGACCGTTTGTATTCATATATATCTGTCACAACCGAAGGCCATTGACTTTAAATGTTTTTACTTCGTATTTAAGGTTTCATACATCAAGTGTTACGCAACGCATACAGGATTTTTCCTAGTAATTTTAAAATAAAAGCAGATTCGAACCGCGTCTGACAGTTTATTGCACAGCAATAAAGACAAACCGTAGATATATTGTCGAAGGACATAGAAGGAGCCTTCGACAATACATCTTTCAACTCCATAACATCGGCCCTGAGAGGGCGTGGCCTAGAACAAACCTGCTGCAGGTGGATAGACTGCATACTCAAAGGAAGGATGGTTTATTCGTCAATGTATCACGAAACTATTATGGTCCAGGTAGCGGGGAGTGTCTTCAGGGATGAGTTCTCTCCCCCCTGCTGTGGAACCCGGTAATGGATGAACTTTTAAAGAACTTAAAAGGGGAAGGATTCTCTTCTGTAGACTACGCCGATAACCTAGTTGCCTTGGTGGAAGGGAAATTTGTAGGCACGATCAGGGAACGGATGCAGAGGGCCCTGAACATGGTAACTGAATTGACTAAATAGGAAGGCCTTAAGGTCAGTCCTGTAAAAACCAAAATTATACCCTTCACGCGAAAAAAAAATTAGAGGGGCTTACACCTCTTTTCCTTGGCGAAAAAGAAATCACCTTATCGGGAGAAGTAAAGTATCTAGGAGTCGTTTTCGACTTTAAACTTACTTGGAACCGTCATATTGAGAAAGTGGTCGACAAATCGGTGCCAGCTCTAGCATGTACAAGTCGTGGGGGTTAAAACCAGGTATGGTGCACTGGTTAGACCCTCTCTTACATACTCAGCTTTGGTCTGGTGGCCCAAAGTAACACAAGAAACCACCAAACTAAAACTAGGCAAGATACAAAGACTTGCCTGTTTGGGCATTACAGGGACGATGAGAACCACGCCCACTGCAGCAATGGAGACTCCTCTAGACCTCCCACCTCTGCACATAGTAATTCAGAGGAAGGTCACTACAGGCTGTATCATTCACTGTACAAGACACACACGGGTCCAGGTTATACAATGAATAATTGACAGTCTGGGGAGCCCTCTCGTGACGACTCTATTCAAGGTGATAATGCAGGATCGAAATAGGAGCGAGACTTTTAGACAGGCAATTGCACCTGGTAGCCTAATCTGGTACACAGATGGTTCTAAAACCGAGCTGGAATATATGCTGAGGCTCCCAGGGTACAGCTAAGCTTTTCCGTGGGTCAGTACGCTTCTGTCTTTCAGACAGAAATATACGCCATACTACAGTGTGTGCGTGAAAACAGTAAGAGGGCATACACGAGCAAGCGGATCTATATTATATCAGACAGCCATGTAGCTTTAAAGGCTTTATCAAGCACAAAAGCATCAGACTGGTATGGGAATGCATCAACAAACTCAATGCACTGGCAGAACATAACACAGTAACACTGTTGTGGGTACCTGGGCATTGCGGTATCTAGAGCAACAAGAAAGCCGATGAACTGGCCAGGCAGGGATCTAGTGAGGCTTATATAGGCCCAGAACCTGCATTAGGAATTTCACAAAGTGCTGCCCAAAGCTTTATTAAGGAGAGGACACGCACTCATCATCGAATGTACTGGAAGAACCGACCAGGACATTATTTCAGCAAAACCTTCAATAAGGGACCTTGCCAAAAGAGAGCTGCAGAACTCGTTAACCTAAGTAGGCCACAGCTAAAAACAACCATAGGGTTTCTTACAGAACATTCGACTGTTAAAGAACACCTCTGGAAAATTGGTAAATTCAATGGTGACCTTGCATGCAGACTTTGTAGCAAAGAACCAGAAACAGCCTTACACATCCTATGCAAGTGCGATGCGTTGTGTAGGAAAAGGCAACATATATTCGGGAAACCAATCCTGGAACCCTGTAAAGGACCTGTATCTGCTGATTCGGGGGCATCAATTACAGATTGGTTGTGAATTTATTTAATTACGGTAATCACAATAAGCTATAGGCTGCAGTGAACATGGATCTATTAAGGAAGACATACCCTGAGCGAGAAAAAAAAGAAACAGACTGCATTATAGTGGCCAAAACTTCATCAATAACGTCAATAAAAAGTGCAATTGCATTTGTTCCCATAAAAATTGCCGTCCCCAGGAGACATCGAAATGAAATGAAATTTGGCACGAGCAATAAGAACAATAAAAATAATTACAATTTTAAGTAAAATGTATCTTAACATAAATACATGAAGTAATGACAAGGAGCCGTAGACTTCTAATGCTATCTTGTGGAAGGTATTTTATTAGAAATCAGTCTGGAGACCAGGTAGGGTTTAAAAAAATTGACACTACAAAGGCTATTCTGGAAAGCCTGTGCTATATGTATTAAGCTATTAAAAAGATCTCTCTGATCACCAGAACAAACCAAAAAATGCTCCACATTTGTGCTCTCTTCCACACTGCTCTGCATTTTAATAAGATGGTAATCCGTGACCACACAAAACATAGATTCAACACCATTTCTTAGCCGTCCATGCCATCTGGACAAGACAAAACTGCAACTGAAATGACTAATGTTAAGCACCTTATGAAAGACGATCTAAAAGATTATGGGAATGCAAGTTGGCTTGCAATAATGTGTTCCATCTTCTCGCTTTTCTAAAATCATTGTACAGTTCCGCTACTGCAGCCAATTCAACAAAACGATCGCTCTGCTTACCATAATTCAACAAACTATCCTCTTTCAAATTCTCGTAAGTCATCCGTATCTGTGTCAAATGTGTTTCTGAGGCATACTACAGTATACAGCATACTGATTATACTTCATGTAGTAGTTTTAAGACAGTTCACGTTACGAAGTTTCAGTACTATTAGCCCCCTCTGGTGGCAGCTCTGTGCAGTCAATCAAATTAAAATTAATATCAGTTACAATACTATTTGCAATTGTACTATACAGCAAATTTTATTCGACCTGGGTGCGGCAATTTTTGTGGTAACGGCTATAGATAACGTACTAGCATAAATTGAACATTGGGACCATCGCAGAGTCCTAATACAGGTGAAGGCACTATTAGACAATCAAAGTGCTATCTTACCGTACTCGGTCTAACAAACGTCTGAATTTGCCCCGCAATGCTAATTCAAACGTTAGCTATAGCTAAACAAGACGGCAAGCCAGCCGAACTCACCTTTCATGGCGAAGTCGCCAGATTCGTTGGAATCCATGGAGTTTGCTTTAGCTTGGACCTGCCTACTATCGACGCGATGCCCTAGTGTGCAGCTCGCTGCCTCGTGCGCTGGCCGCTGAAATAGGGCCGCACAAGCCCGAAAAATCCGTAAGACGCGACCGAATGTGCCAAGCTCTCCGTCAAGACGGGCCACTTGCTTTCAAACTTCAACCGTTCGCCGTGACGTGGCGCTGAGCGGCTGTGGCTCTTGTCCCATACAAATCCATTAAAGGACCAAGAATGTTGTTAAAATAGAAATAAAACACAGAAATTTAATTTAATTTTAACTTACACAAATTCCACATTTAAAATGTAATCTATTAACTCTAAAACACCTACAAAAAAAAATTTAGAAAATAAAGGTGTTGCAAAAGTATTCTACTATTTAGGAACATTTTGTTAGTCAAAATAATGGGAAAAGTCCATGCAAGTAAAAACTTAAAAATATAATTTTTTGGGTTGTAATTAGCTAAAACAATTTATGTAAAAAACTAATATTGCCAGAGATGCAGCGTCACCAACATCTAATTGTGTGGTATCTCTAATGTAATGCATTTTTCCCTAAACTTTTCCATTTTTCCCTGACTTCATTAGCGTACATAACGTTTGTAATTACCAAAATTTATATAAACTCTTACTTTTCATAAAAAAAACTTGTCTAAGTGTTTTCTATTTGTTTTACAAAATTATTTGTTGTATCTTATTAAACAATTTGCTAATATTTTTTCTTAGTTGTATAGGTTTTTATGTTATAAATTAACATTTTTTTCTGTGTTACACATTTCAAATAACCTTTGGGATCAAACGGCGATTAACTAACTAAAATCTCGCCGTTTTTTATTACATTTTTGATATTAACGGATCGGCCTGCAAGTTTTGCTTGATTTTCAATTTTTTTAAAAGTCAAAAATCAAGACAATTGTCGGTTGACTACCTTGAAGGTTTATTCAAACTATCTTTGCCATCTTCTGTCTTAAGGGATTTTTTTGAAATTACGAGACTACTTTGCTCATTCAAAAGATCAGATTTGTCATACCTTGCAATCTGTTGGATTTTAAAATAATCCTCTGTGTGCATACTTTGGAGCTTTTGATCACGCCCTTTACAGTTGTACTTTTTGTTGGTCTCCTGGTATAGTTAAATGTTTTTCCCAAATATATAAGGCACGTTATAAATATTTTAAACAGCGCTGCAAGCTTACCAGGCAAGCAGAAAAGCGCTAGATAATGAAAATATTCTTTTAGGCGCCTTTTTTTACAAGCGACTTTTCATACTACATCCAACTCTATTACCTTAGCTATTAGAAGGATGAAGTCCAGGATCACTTGTTGCACATTGGGAAATAGTATATACACAGCTATTTGACGAGTCTTTAGTGGTCCGGGTGACAGGAAGGAGTTTTTACCTCTCTTGTAGAACCTTGTTATGGGTGGACTGATGAGAATTTTCTGTAGAAGGAAACTTACCCGGGCCCAATTTATAAACAAATTTAAAGAAAAATCGGAAATTGTTACAGCAGAATTTAAAATATTTGTTGCCAATTATGAAATCTAAAGCCAAGTCTGGTATATTGGATGTGCACTGGCGTAATTAGATCAGTCTTGTATTTTATCCGACAGGCAAACGACTCTAAAAGCTTTTTTCAGTTCAAAAGTCAGTTTGGGAATGTTATGAAGAACTTAATTATCTGCTTTGGGTTCTAGATCATTGGTGAATCAAAGGCAAAGAAGAAGCTGCTAAATTGGCAAAGCTTATAATAGACCACAACCAGCTTTGGGGGTACCAAGAAACACAATACTTCAGCATATTGGAGAATGGGTTTGTGATCAGTGTAAAGTTTGCTAAATTACTAAGAAGAGAGCAGAATTACTATTATCCTTAAGTAGGAAGCACCTTAGAGCTATGATGGATCTTTTAATAAGACACATGACTGTTAAAAAATGTGGAATTAAGATATATAATGGAGCCCTAACCTGTAAACTTTGCAGTAAAGAACCAAAAATGGTTATGCATATTTTGTACACATATTTGCCCTCAGTAAGAGACTTGTGCCTCTTAGTACAGGGAATGAATATCTTGGACTGGATGTGAATAATTATCGCGACAAAAACATTAAGTTTTCATGGCTTTTTTTCTGACGTCCCCATAGAAAATAATCAAAAGGCTTTAGATCAAGAGGGCAAGATGACCAAAATCTGTTCTAAATTACATGGTTGCTAAAAATCAATTTCGGCCATGCTGCTGTATGGTATGGGGGAGGTTGCTTTATCCTTCTGCAAATATCTAAAAAGAAAATTTTAGACACTTTTTTGAGACGATTTAGATATTCTGAACTACACGTATTTGGACAAGTAAAAATTCCCGTGAGACATAAAGAATCTCTTTATTCAAAGAATATTGTGTATTCTGGTGGAGCATAATTAGTCCCATCTTTTTCGATACAATCATGGCAGCAGCGTATATGGAAATCTTCTATACCTTTGTAGATCAATAAAACAACAAAGGACTCTTCGTTGGATACTTTCAGCAGGATGGAGCGACATCCCATATATCATACGCCAGCATGTCATAAAATGAGTCATTTTTTGACTGTACCATTTTGAAGAAATTTTGACCGCCACTTGATTATCTAAATGAGCATCATATCATGAGACTGATTCCAGAAAATTCATTTAATTAAAGATATGTTTATTTACATTCAATATTCTTTAACGTACAATCAATCAGCACCAGTACGCCGTTCTCAGTCACGCGTCGTAGCTGGAAGTTTTGAACTGGAATCTCTTTTAGAGTACTTGTGACAGCAGCCGGCCAATTTTAACAATCTCAAAATAGTATATCAAACTGGTTTGAACTGGGGAACCTAAGAGAGGTCGGACAAGGCTAGATCCGGGCTATAGAAAGGTTGGGGCAGCGTATAACACTTAGATGTCGATCAGAGACCAAAACTAATTAAACGTTAACCATACTGTCTAAAGTGTTGATGGAAGCGACGCGACGCTTAAATAAATGTCAATTTCGCAAGCGATTTGTATACTAAAAAGCTTCAAAGGCAAATGAGTTAGATCAGGTCGTTTACCCGGCATTCTCCACCAATCACAGGCTCCAACCCTTCTGATTGGACAAAGAAAATCTCTTTTGTTACTTCCCGGATGTACCTTGAATCTACAACGTTGGGTTTCTGACAGTTTATCTTGCGCTTTTCTATGATAGTTTTGGAAAATTAATGTATTATTTTAACGACGTGATATGCGGTGGGAAGAGAGCCTGTCCATTCTGTTTTTACATTTTTACCTAACTATAATTTCAGTGTACGACTGGGAAGTGTGGCCTTTTCTGCTTAGTTTTGTTTCCATTGCAGTTTATGTCACATAAATAATAATGAGTAGAATAGACCAAAACATCTTATAGTCTTCTCAAATTGCTCTTACCACAAAAGGTGTATCGGGCGATAATAGGAACGACATCCACAGAATGTGCAGTTCCTTCAATTCTTCCACCAGATACTGGCTTTCTTCGTGGAATATAACCAGAAACTGTTGCAGGATATTGAAATGAAACGGAGGGATCAGCATTTCTCTTCTGCCTCGCCATTTTTTGCCTTAAAGAAGGGATCTTAGATGGTACGTGATATGACATTGGTCAAAATAGAATGCCCAACAATTTGCTCTGTAATTTTATGGTTTAAGTGTAAATCAGTGTTTGGAGTAAACTTTAGTCTAGAAGATAACATCGTTGCTTTTAGATGCTCGATTCTTATAAACATGTGACCTATGGCTTTGTAACCTTTGGGTATTACAACGAATTTTGTGGTATCGTGATATACTCAATAAGTTTGGAAATAAAATGCCGCGCTATTCAATATCGACCACCTTTTCTTGGTGTAGGTTGAAAAGTCTGGTTAGATCCTAGAGGCAATGATTTCAAAGAATGAAGAAGCACATAGGGTTTGTTAATAAAGGTGTGTTACAAAGTTCCCCTTGTATACTACGTATTGCAATGATCGTTTTATACTACACTCGTAGTCTACCCCAAAAGTCTCAAATACAAAACATTTAATTATAAGAACAAAAAATTCATATATTTACTAATAATGATATAAGATGCAAGGAACATTGTATTTAGACTTAGTTTTCTTCAAAGCAACCACTATGGATCCATTTCTTCCAGTAGTTTTTTACTGGCTGACTCATTTATTATGTGGAAATTGCATTGGCTTAAATCTGACTGATGGTCTGAAAACCCTTCTTTCAAAGACGATCTAAGTATTTCCAATTCTAAGCTTATCTTCTAATTCTCAGACCCAGTTGTCGATCTTTCTTGGTTGTAGCCCGTGCATGTCCTTTCAATAAATTCCCAGCTATTTATAATGTATTTGCATTATGTCTTTATTATTATTACATTCTTCTGCTTCTGCAGACCAATGTTCCAGATTCGCACAAAATTTTAATTAGTTATTATCGTGCACTGCATGTGGTCACTCTCTGATGTCTACACATGCGCGTTACAGTCCACTCTCAGCGGCTGCCAGGTCACATCGCTATAGGGAAGTCTGTTTTTATAAAATTAATTATAGATCTCGCATGTGCCGTTTGCAAGGTTGTTTTCTTTTTTTTCCAAGATTAAATTTACATTGCTTTAAATATTTTTTAGATGCTGGATTGGATCTCCCACGCTGATATTGTCTATTAAAGTTTTATCTAATTTTTTTTTATATAAATTCCTTATTAATTTTACTTTTCTCTCTCCGCCTTTCTCTTTCATATCCCCTTTCTTTCTCTCGATATGTAATTGTCTTTATGGTACTTTTTGGTACTATGAAAACTTTATTTTCGTTGCAATTGACTAGCTTATAATTCGTTCTACATTTTGCCTCTCTTTTACATTTTGTATTTTTTTTCTCTTTTCTCATTCATAATTTTTAGTGTATATAGTTCACATATATCTGTTAAGCCTTGTTTGCTGTTATTTATTATATTCTCTTTAAATCTTCCTATAATATCATAATTATCTTTCTTTCCAGTATTATTTTTTGAGTTTGTTTTATTTGTTAATTTTTTCTTTTAGTAGCTTTGCTTTATTATTATTCTATCGCTTACTGAGCCATAAACATCACATATTATTATATTTGACATAGAGTGGTATGTTTAGTTTTATTATACTTTAACTTGTTTGTCTTCTTCTCCTTTTGTGTCTTTAGTTTTCTTCACTCTATCCCAACAGTATATGCTATTGTCAGTTCTCTCAGTTTTATGTTCCTTTTTATGTTTTACTCAAAATTAACATATCTGAATTCATTATATGTGCTTTTCTAGCATTTTTTTATCCGTGTACATTCTACGTGCCTAAAGGTACTTCTCCATCTTTTCTTGCGTTTTTATTTTTGGTTGTATTACTATCTGTAAAAAATTTTTGTATAATTTTTCATTATATTCATTTCTCTGAGTTTGTATCCATATGTGCTAGGTTGTTTGTGTCTAAGGTCGTAACGCCCGTTATATTGGACCTTCACATAAAAATCAGACACTACTAATATTGGTTTTAATTATTTTGACTAATTTGATCTGTTCTAGCATTTTAGGCTATTAGCTGACTTTTACCTACAACCTTAGGTAGAAACCCTCATTGAGTGTTGCCAGCCGAACCCACCTTTTGCTATTCCTCGATTCTTGATTACTCTTGTTTGCTCATTTCCTCTAAAATGACTTTTTTAACATCATTAAGGAATGTTTGTGCTTTTGTCAACGATACAATATATGGTTAACAGAGTGTGACAATTTTGACATTTAAGTTGCATTTTCTCAGTCATCTATAAGCCTACACATTTTAACTAGGTCTTTCCTACATAAGTATTTTGGAAGGTAAGTTGTAGATATTGGCGGTTTAATTTGTTTTGCATTTCTGCAGTAGATTTGTTCCTGTTTTTTGTTTTCTCGCTATTTAGTATCCGTTTTGATTTTTGTTATTATATCCTAATTTTTAACTCCCCTTCCCCAACTCTTAAATCTTCTATAACTTGGTGTCATCATCTCAGTTGCAAATTTGCTACCTTCTTTACCATTCATATCTTTCTCTGCAGTTTAATTTTCTTCATAATATCTTCTCTTTTCAAGTTCTGCAATAGCTCACTTCCTTCTGCCCTGACTGGTCCATATATTGTTCTTAATATCTTGCGTCCTCATATTCTTAGGTTTTCTTCTTTTTTGCTTGTTAAATTTGCCTTTTCTGTATCAGTCTTATTAGTGTTTTGTATGTTCTAAATTTGGTTGATTTGTTTATTACTTTGTTCTTTTGTGCATAATTTTTCTCACCATATTCTTTCTCTCTATTTTGTAGTTTTTGTGGTTTATCAGTACTCTAAGTATATAAATATTTAGTTTTCTATTTTTTATTTTCTATTTGATTTTATTTTTTGTGCATTTTATGTGCTTAGTTTATGATCAGTCCTGTATTCTCAGCATACGCTATTTATTTTACTTTGTTTATTATATCTTCTTTGCTATTATTTTTTCTATCACTAGATTAAACAGTGTTCCCGTTAAAGTACCTTTTCTCGCACTTTTGCATTGGTTTTAATTTTGTTGGCTACACCTTTAAATTTAACTATCATTGTTGTTTATTTCAGTCATTTCTGTCTTCTCTGGTATTTGCAAATCTCTCATGTGCTGTATTGAAAGTTTTCTCTTTGTTTTGTCAAAAGCCTACTTGAAGTCGGTGAATAACATCTACGACTGGTCTAAATTCCTTTTTAAGAGTCTCTAATCTGTGTTATCTTTTGTGTGTTCTGCTGATTTACTATTTATTATTGATATCAAAAGTTTGTATGTTACATGGGCGTTATCTGGGTTATTTCAAGTCTCGTTTGCAATTCTTTATATTTCGGTTTTGTTATCTCCACTTCTTCTTTTACTGAAGGGTTTTATTTTTCACCAAATGTGTTCTTTGTTCTATTATCTGTTCAGACCAGAATGGCATTCGGAAATATGGTTGTAATAAGAAAACAGATTTTTTTTAAAACTTTCATCTTGGCGTTTCTTATTTTCATTGCAGTACTATCAGCATACTTTCTAAGTCCGTTATATTTTGGCTAAGAAGTACAATATAGTCTTCAAAACCGAAATGGCTCAGATACATACCGTCGAATTTGACGACTTTTCCGGCGTTTCGAAAGCATATCTCGGTGCAAAACTGAACTACTTTGGAGAGACAGTATCTCTTTGTCCAATTTGTTTTCTCACTCGAATTTTGTTTGCTTTAGCACCTTTCGTGGCTTTAATTTTAAATTGTCATTTCTAGAACTACTTCCAACCTCTGTGACTTTCAAAAGAGTATAGTTTCACTGAACCAAACGCTTTATTGCAATCGACAAATGCGAAATGTACTAGTTCGTTGTATGCATTGCATTTTTGTATTAGTATGCTGTATTATGTTGTAACCTTTAAGGAGTCTGGCTTTTTCCGGATTGTAATAGATGACTAATTTGCTTACAAGTCGATTTGTTGAAAGTTCATACAGATTGGAAAGTGAAGTTATAATTGGGTAATTATTAATTTTTTGTACAGTGAAATCACCTGGAAATTTTCCATGCTTCCTATCTATTTAGAAGTATTGTCATTCATTCAATCCAAATTCTTCTCCAAGAGTTCTATAAATCTTTGTTTGGGGCAATGCTAAATCTACTGATTGTGTGGCGATCTCAGAAAATTCTTCATAACCAACATTGAGAGTGGTTTTCACAATTCCGTGGTTTTGTTCAACTCTTGTAAGGCTGAAGCGGAGGAGAGTGGGTTGTAATGCGCATGCGTCAACGAGGATGACTTTATTGGCCGGGCCAGTTGGTAGTTAGACGCCGGTGAGTGATCGTTGAGTTTGCAATTACTGAGCGAGTAGGACAGAAAAATTGCATCAGAAACCAATGAGTACACCCAAAAAAGGCACAGCACAAATGAATTTTTAAAGTAATTTACGCTCTAGAAGACTAATAACGGCCAGAACATCGGAAAATGTTGAACTTGTACGCACTACAATCAACAAGGGTTGGGGGCTGAGAACTACAAGAATAGCTTTGCTGCCCTCCGACTTCCGAGTGTTCCCAAAACATAAATTACCTTTGAAACGGAAGGAATGCCAAACCATTGACGAGATTCAAGCTAATGTGACCAGGCTGTTATTTTCTAGTCCAATACTGTTACTATTTACTTGTTGTTATTTGCAAACAGGAAATAAATCAACTGCAGGATAAAGCAAAACAGAACAATTGCATTAGTACTTTTAACCTCGAGAGCAAATTTTTATTAACAGTCTCATTACTGAAGATAAATCATGTAATTAAGCGTTGGTAGATGGACAAAAACAATTTCACTCGTTATTTATTGTAATTATTTCGTTTACATTAGAAAAAATATTAGTTATCAAAACATATTTGTTATAAACAAAAGAATATTCACTTGCGGGATTTGAAAAATAATCAAGATATTTAACTGGCCACGTTCCTTCTAGGATACGTTAATTTTTAGCCAAACTTGTACATTGTTTAGATGTTCCTGTAGTATTTGTGCTGCTTAAAGAGCATTATCGCAAGAGGCTAGAATGGTAGTATCCTAAGTGTATAAGGTGTACAACACAGGTCCTAAGGCATTTCCCTGGAAAACCCCATCTTTAAGTGCATGCAAGTTTAACTTCCCTTGTGGTATTTTTACTTTGAGCGACCTGCCAGGTACAAGGCTGTTTGGTGCACATCTCTAAACCCCCTTGTCCCGAATCCCATCTCTACTGCAACCTTGATTCTGGCCGCTAACCCACGCTAGTCACAACTAAACGGGATTTTTACCACCGCCCGGCATTCCTATTCGAACCCCCGTGAGCTGGCCGACCAGGTACTGTGTTGCGCTTTTCTTGCGCGCTGTTGATTGCCTTTTGTACGTTCCGCCCCGTCCGTGGTGCTCCAGTACATCTGGCCAAGCAAAATCCACTCCCGGGTTGAAGCCGCCAAGTAAAGCACGCAGACATCGGCCGCCCAGGCTGCCAGAACCTTACTTGCGGTAAGTCTCGTTTTAGTTGTTCTGACGTGCATTTGTTCCCAACAGTACTTTTTTCCCGCAGTCTGGAGAGTGCACAACTGACCTGCCGCCCACCGTAGTTGGAGTTATTTAGTCATAGTTGTATTGTTTTGTTTTTTCTCAATTTATTTGTTTTGCTTAATTCATTGTTACTTTGTTATTAATTTCTTTGTGCCCAATATATAGTTTACACAGCTCTGTTTTGTTTTTTTTTCTGTTTTGTTTATTGAGTTACTTTTAACTGAGCTTAATTATCAAACAAAGGCAGAGTCAACTTAATCTTACCGTAGGCTTGTGATATATCCATGAATTATTTATACTGTTGTAAGTCTTTTTTAATGGTAAGTATGAGTATGTATCTATGCTCCGTCCTTTCACAATTCGAACATTCCCACAAGATCTGTTATGGGTCATAAGCAAATGTGGGTTTTTCTCTTCAAGTGTTGAAGTTATTCTTTGTTTTTTCAAATGGTAGTTGTCCTTCCAGTTGGAACAATCGGAACAATTTTACTTATCCTCCAGATGGGCCAGCAACTCAGAGTACATCAAAATGTGGCTCTTTGGACCACAACGCGCACTGTAGGAACAAAGTATTCTTTATCCTTCTGTGAGGTGATCTGCTTGGTAGTAGTAACACCAATTTTTTCTTGTTGTTTTAGTACGGATACTCCATGGAATAGGCAAGCTTGGTTTTCTTCAGATCCTCCCTTTTTTGTTAAGCACAAAGACTGGTACCAGAAGACATAACTATCGTGGGGAAGAGGATTTCAACGTATTTATCCGATAAAAACTTTAATCAAATAGTAGTTTGTCCAATCCATGTAATATGTTCCGTTTTGCAATCGCGCAAACATGCTGTGACTCTTCACTTGTCTAGCCGTACTGTATGACGAATTGTCTACTAAGACTTTTGTTTTTATCCGTACCAGATGGTCGGATAGCAGTTTCTAAATGGCAAAATCGCCTTGAATAGTGTGAAATATTTTGAAAGCCTACCACATGACGCAGTTTTTTTCTTTAGGCTACTAATAGGGATGCGTTAATAAATAAAACTTTTGTTGATATATCCAACGTTGACCCTATGGACTTTTATATTTTTGAGCAGGGAGGCCGATATATTATTGCTAGTTGATATGTAGAAATGATTTGACCATTTTTTGTACCGAACCTCGATTTAATCCGACTGGAAAACGTTTAGTTTTAAAATGATAGGGCCACATCCCACACAGTCAGAAAAATCTGGCGATGTTGCTGGCCAGCTCTCTCACGTCTTTCTATGGAAATATATCAAGGCTGGTGTTTACAAACCTCGTTCTAGGACCTCCCAAACTTCAGAGTACTCCAGCAATATTTGCAAAAATAAATTTTATGTACCCCTTATGGTTCTTTTTTGATTTAACCTGAAAGGAAGAAAAAGTTTTGCTCCTTCTCTGTAGTGCTTGGAGGGTAGTGTTTGATTTGTACGACGCAACAAACACCTTAAGTCTGTTTTCCTATTAAAATAGTTTTTTAATTTCCAATAATCATTTTGATCTTAAAGAAATGAAGATAGGGTGTTAGGTTATCAACTAAAATGGCCAAACAAGGTTTGGTTGACCTAACTATCTAGCTACTGATTGCTGTTATTTTCAGTCAGTTATCTCTTGAACTTTTGTGATTGAAGAATTGTAAAGTAAGTTGACAAGTGCAAATGTTTGAGTGTCTAATCTAATTTTTTTCTTTATCATTTTCTTTGCATCTGACGTTGAATTATGTTGAGCTAGACGGTTAATTGTAGGTTAATTGTTGTTGAGCAAAAAGAATAAAAAATTCAAAGAACTGGTTGAGTAGGAGAGCATTGGATAAAAGCAAAAAAACCTTACAATACAAATTTTCTATTGATAATACACCACTACCAGTTTCGTTTCTCAAACTTAACTCGAATGCCATCCAAGGTTCTTGTTATAAGATGTGCTATCATCGTAATGCTGGCTGGAGTATCGATGGGCCTTAAAACAAAGCTCCTCAAAATGGCTGCCAGAATCGTCTTGACTTCCAACATAGCAAACTTTTGCCCTAAAAGAAGAGTCATCTGACTTATCATTGCATTTGTCCAAACTGACCTATGCAGTTCCTAGGGCCTGCGCTGAACGGTATGTAAGCAAACGTGTGCCGGTGCTGAACATTCTCGGGCAAGAACCTGTCAGGGTCGAACTTTTCGGGGTCTGGATAAATGTTGGGGTTGTGATGCACGTCGTAGATGTGCACGTGGATGACGCTGTCTTTGGGGATCGTGTATCCCGAAGGAGTCCTAAAGTCCTCTTCGCATATCCTCGAGACCAACGACACGCTGGGGTACATCCTTAAGGACTCCTTTATGACGCGGTCAAGGTGCCTCAAACTTTGCAAGTCTTCTAAGGTAGGAACGCGATTGAAGTCTCCAAAAACACCCCGCAGCTCTTGCACTACTTCTTCCTGTAAAACAAATGTATAACATGATTCCAACAGGTTTGATTTAGAGATTCACCTGAACACGTTGATGGCATGCCAGCAACATCAGCGTGAAGGAAATGCAAGCAGCCGTGGTGTCGTGCCCCTGAAAAGATCAAATTTAAAATGGTACAGACTGAAACCATTGCGCACTCCACTTCAAATATGAAGGTATCAACTTCTTCTCTAATGCCATCATCGTCGATCGGTTCTCCGGCGTTTTTGGATGAAATCAACAGATCCAGCATAGCCAATCGCCGTTTCTTAGATGATGATGTTGCGACTGCTGCATTCGTTACGCTTGGTTCTTGAAAGTTTACCTTTCGCTGTTCTATGATAGATTTAGAGAACGAGTGAATTAGTTTAATGAGCCTGTTTTGTTCTCGATAGGTTGGAGTGAAGAAGAATATGAAGTCAGCGAGGTACCAGGGGCGCCCCATGCGGTACAATAGGACTTGACCCATTCTGAAATTTGTATTTTGTATTCAAACAAGAACCCATCATTTAATATCCTTACTTAAATATAGATTCAGTGTACGTCCGAGATGTTTGATGTTTTTTATTCAGTTTTGTTCCCATTGATGTTTCTGCAGTAGTTAATAACGAATAAAAATAAAACAAAAATCCTATAGTACACACCAAAGCCACTTACCACAAATTGTGTGTAAGGTGTACCTTGTAATGATAGGAGTGATGTTTGTGGATGTTTTCCCGCATTCTTCTCTAAGCTCTTCCACCAAGCGCCGACTCTCTTCATGGAATACAACTAGAAATTGCTGCAGAATGTTGAAATGGAAGGCCGGTGTGAGAATTTTCCTTCTGCTCTGCCATTTTCCACCTCGAATGAAAGAAATCAAGGCATGCTGATATTTCTGCGGAATTTCTATTTACCGCTACTGGTCAAGAGGCCAGTCCCGAGCCACGGATGCAAGAAGTCGTACAGAAAGCTTTTTTTTGTGTGCTTTGTGCTCGAAAACAAAACCTAAAAGGGGTTGTAGTGTTGGTACGTGAGTACTCTTTTAAACTGCAGCATACCTCGATGTCTTCGGGCCCTACCATGTTGTATATAGGGGTGTTGAGCCACCATACCTTGTAGAGAGGGTAGTATTTACTTGAAAACTCTCTTATAACTTTCCATGCCTTATCTACAATTTATGTAATCGCTAAAAAATTTCAGCGACTTCCGGCGAGTTTCAAATTACCTGGGGTTAAGAAGTCCAACAGGACACCAATGACGGGTTTTCCGGTCGGACCAGGAGTTTGGTTGACTATGGTTACAAATTTTCTTCTTTTCTCTAGCCATTTGATCAATATTGTAATGGCAAACACTCCAAATAACGGCAAGCATAATAAATACAACATGGGCGAAGTTACTGTTTATTCACCTAAAATGTGAATCAGCTTAAAAAGTTATTTTAGATGTCCCTACAACAGGATAATAAAAATTTTGAAGAAATTATCAGTTACTCTTGAGTTTCTATGTACAATACATAGTACAAACTGTTAATCTCAATTGTGGCTTAAGTAGTAATTTTGATCTTTATTTTTCCTACCAAACCTATGGATCTTTTACCTATTAGCTGAACTAAATTTTTCAAACCTCTCTTATTGAACAGCTACTAAATTTGACTTATTCATAATCCCTCAAGGAAAATTACAAAAATGGATTTTGACTTCTTGATTCAGGTAATCACATTTTTCTTAATCAAACCACGGATTTAATTCTTTGCCTTGTCACCAAGGATGTCTCTGTCAAACAATCGGAATCTTATTGTACAATTAATATGCACACATTTGTAGATCTTTCTTCTAACTCTACTCCTAGTATTAACTTTTACAAAATAAAATATAAATAGAAGCCCAAACATCTTTAAAGCTTCTGGAAACCTCTTTAGGAATCGATCACAGAACCGCTGCCACAAGTTCTTGGATTGCTACTTGGGTTTCAAATCGAACTGTTGGCACCAGCTCTTATCTTGATCATCTTGGTAATAAAATCTTCAGATATTTCCATCCAGAAACAGATCTTTCGCATACTCAAATCTTCGCAGACGATGTTGGTTGCTATAGCCCGGCTAATGCCCGATTTGTTCGTCATTAATTGTAGAATCAGCCTCCTATTTTTTGTATTTTTTATTTTAGCTAAACTTTCTGCTATGCGCAGTGGGTTAAAAGTCTTGGTGCAACTTTTTCTTTAGTTCCTATCTCGCGATTTTCCTTCTCTTATTGCTGTTTGGTATGTAAAGTTGGGCTCATTGGTCCTTATCTTCTTGAGCCAATATTATTATATTACAATTTTAATCGATATGTGGAAACCCCAGTAGACTTTAACTGCAAAATATTTGGTTCTAATAGGATGAAACTACAGATTCCAACGCGGCTTTTCTTCCTATGAGAATATTGGAAGGTTGAGCTTTACAAACATCGCTCTAATAACCTACAAACCCTGCAAAAGCAGCACGTCACGAAATCTGGCGTGCTTCTTAACATCTGAGCAATTAAAATCTTTAAAATACGACATTAACAGTGCATCGAATATGAGGAATACCATATCCTATTACATCTGCAGTTCTGTAGGTTTACCTTGTAAAAATGAATTTTGTATATCTCGTATCGTTTATTTTAACTTAAAAAATGGAAATGGAGTTTTGCTCCACCTTGTGAATCATATCCGTCTTATAATTATAGTGAGGCGATATCTGTCAGATTTACAACGTGTCGCAAGAGGTACTCATTCTACCAACACAACCTGAAAATTAGTGGCAAAAGCAACAGCGGTGCGGCTTTAGGAGAACAATCTGCTTATAAGATGTAGCTGCAATGGTTTATGGGTGATTATTTTAATAGCTAGTTTTGAAAAGCTGAAGGAAGTCGACGATGGGAAACTGGAACAACTTTTGGAAGAGCTACGTTTTAAACCATATCTATGTGTGTACATAATTTGGAAAAGATTCACAAAGAAGGTTGTTGGGTTCCCCATAAACTTATATCTAAGAACAATGGTAGGTGCTATGACAGTACTAACAATCACCTACCTGGCTTCGAAGATTTTATTACATTCAGCGTGTTCACCTAATTGTGATTTTTTAAATTATCACTTTTCCTATCCCTAAATCACCTGGTTGATATCTGTTAATAGAATTTAGAAGCTCTACGAAAGGTGGTTAAATCTGTAGACAGCGAGAAGAGCTATTTCGAACCTTAGGTAGGTAATTATAAGAAGGCTAACCGAATATAACAGGACTCCGAGGATATCTAAGAAAGATGCATAAAGGAGGCACTTTGAGATGGAAACCACGCAAGAAACTGAGAGACTCTACAAAATTAACTACTTTAAGAACGGAGACAGGAGAATGCACTAATACCGGAAAGGAAACAATAAAAGTACTCAGGTTACACTTTTTGTAGTCGCAGATATCACCAAGTATCTGACAAAATTCAGAACTGAAACCCCCCTATGTGAATGGGCAGGATCCAAAAAAGGGGTAGATGTAAACAAAGTAAAGTGGGCACTTAACTCATTACAACCTTATAAATTGCCGGGACTTGACAGCCTTTATCCTATTCTGTTGCAGAAGATAAATGAGCTTCTATACTACAGGATGTGCAATATACTCAGTGCGTCTTGCTTTGGGGTATATACGGAAATCCTGGAGACTAATTAGACTTTTTTATACCAAAACTTGGAAAGATAGGACAGGATGGGGCTAAGACTCTAAGACTAACTAGTTTGCTGCCTTCAGCACTGAAAACTCTAGGAAAATTGCTAGGCAGGTATATCATGGATGGTGTCTTAGTTAGTTGACCTCTACATCAAGACTAGTATGCATGTAAGACAAGAGTATCAACAGAAACAGCATTATATAGACTTGGTACTAGAGTAGAGAATGCTGTGACAAAACAAAAAAATACTTTTAGCCGCCTCTTTTGATATTGAGGAAGCTTATGATAATGCATCATCACAGGGTTGAGAAATAAAAGCTTAACGATGCAGGTGAATAGACTATTTGCTTAAAGAAATACTAGTAAATAAATCCCTAATAGGTGAACCAGTGATGGCTCAGGTTGCAAGATGTCCACAGGGAGGAGTTCTGTCTCCTCTACTGTAGAACTTTGTAATGGACGAGCTGTAAAGATCCAGAAAGGGTATGTAAGTTAAGCATCTAAAAATTGGAAATATGAGTGGAAATAAGCAACAGGAATAGATTCGGAAAAATTACCTGGTATACAGACGGATCAAAGGCCGACTCTGGAACGGCAGCAGGCAAAAATTGTAAAAAAGGAAATTTTCAGTTAAGCGTTTCAGTTAGTACAAAAAGGATCATCATCTCCATATCCATTATCTCCACCAAGTCGGTTTTGGGAGTGTCTAAGAGTACAATAAAATAATATAAAAAATACTGGAAAAATGTACCGAGACAAAGACATGGAAAAAATAACGAACTGAAGAACTGTCAGTACAAAGCAGGAATCAATTATGAACTATTATAAGTTTTCTTACAGGGCATGTTTTCTCGGAGGACACCTTAACAAAATAGGGCTGTACAATAGAGACCTGAGTTGCAGACAATGTGGGAGGGAAACAGAAGCTATTTATGGTAATTATCCAGTAAGGGACTTGTACAAACCAATACAAGGAACAAGTATACTGGAAAAAGTGCGGTAAAGGGAATGAAAGAAGCCCAATAAGTACATGGGGCTGTAGTGCTAACAAAGACATAGATCAAATGGCTCCCAACAAAAAAAATCAAGTAAAATTTTTTACTAGAAAAGGTTGACGAACCAAATGAAAAGAAAGCATTAAAATTAAATTCTCAAAATGCAAGAGGAAAGATATTTGGAGAAAGACAATCGAGAGGAAGGTGAATAAGATGAACTATGTAAGAAGAGTTGACAGTACTGGTTAGAACTAGAAACAGATTGAGGTTCTTCTGATTAACTTTACCGGACATTGCCCCTTCTAATTATCATTTATTTCGATCGATGACGGGCCTGTCTAAGCAGCCCTTAAACTCTTGTAAAGATGTCATAAAACGTGCCGATTCATGGATTGCATTGGACGAGCAATTTTTTCGCCTGTTGCTAGAAAGACGGGAAAAAGTTGTAGCTAACGATAGACAGTACTTTAAATAACTTATGCCTAATAATTTTTTGCACTAAACATTTTATTTCTCATAAAATTATGTAAAATTAATTCAAGCCCCAATAAAAAGGACGATTAGGTTCCGGTTGTTTCCAATGCATAGTACCTTCAACACAAGCGGACTAATGCTATCTTTTTTCAAATCATCAAATCGATCTCATCAACATGGTGGCTGTTTAGGACATGTCTGAGGCACCTTTCAAATTTTCTGAGATTTTAGAAAACAATTAAGAGCTATATTTAGATCAGGTCATAGTACAGGACCTGAAATATTGATAACAAGCACATCGAAGGTAAAATTTATGTTTGAAAATTAGAAAATTAGCTTAGTTATGCTCATAATGTATAGATAAATCAAAAATGCATACCTAGAATCGATTTAGAAGATGAGATTGTAGTTAAAACAGTTGGAATACACGCCTAGTAAATCTGAAAACGACTGTTTGTAGGCTCGCTGATAGTACGTACTTTATACTAATAGTCCACTTAACAATGCTGGAACGCAGATATGATTAAAATGGTTACATTTGCATGATTGGGTCAACTGTTGGTTGACTACAGATGACCTCTGTTCAATTTTACTATTAAAAAAGTAAGAAACGTTATTGGCCTTAAAAAATTGCCAATTATAATAATAATAACTTAATTATAATTGTAATACAGTAACTGTCAAAAATAAATAAATAAAAATTAATTATTAGTTTAAGAAAAGTACCTTGCGCAGTAAATGAATAAATTATTTGCAATGCTGATTCTTATAAATATTAAAATTGTTGACAATTAATTATCTCCACGTCGAAAGTATATTGTGAGCATTAAACAAGTACTTACGTTACACATGCATAACAATTATTTAATGCGCTTTAGCAAAGAGAATGCAAGTGCGTACACAAGTGATAACACGGATTAAGTCCAACGTAAGTAACTGGTAAAACAAAAAACTTATTTTTTTTATTAACAAGGACTGGAGTACTAGGAGTCGTTTTAAAAATCAGGATACGTTTCAGTCGCCATTTTGTGGCAAATTATAAAGCTGTGCGTAAACAGTAGCTTCAAGACGTCTGGATTATTCGTCTGTGGCAGCACGCACCATATCCATTGAAAAAAATCAACATTAGAGTGCCTTTTTTGAGAAAACCGTGCCTTCTAAAACTCCTCATGATTTGTAATCTAATGGATTAAGATCTGGCCTACCAGAAGACCAATCCTCTAGAATTTTTTTTATTATTTGTTGCTTATTTACAATCTACTCTCACACGAGTAATAAGTAAATTGTTTATAATTTATAATTTTATAACATGTCATTGGGGGGATCCGGCCAGCGCCTTACTCCTCGTAGGCTAAACACTAAGTTATTCTGGGTAGTTACACTGGAAGGTCTTGTGGCCAATTTCGTTTTAATCGTCTGGTGACGGTTGGCTGGTTTTTATGTCCTGCCAGGTGGTTCGTGTATGTTCGAGCAAGCTTCTGTATCTCTGCGGCTACGTTTGGAATTCCTAGGTCTGTGTGAAGGGTTTCGTTAGAGATGTACCATGGGGCGTTGGCTATTTTGCGAAGGATTTTTGATTGGCTTCGTTGCAGGATCTTTGTGTGGGAGGCTTTAGCGCATCCCCACAACTGTATACCATATGTCCAGATGGGTTTTATGATGCTTTTATATAACAGTAGTTTGTTTGACAGTGAGAGTTGGGAGCGTCTGTCAAGGAGCCAGTGCATTTGTTTAATTTTAAGGTCTATTTGTTTTCGTTTGGCTTTGATGTGAGTGCTCCAGGTGAGCTTATGGTCTAGGTGTAGTCCAAGATATTTGATGTCCGTCTACTGAGGTATAGGAGTATTGTTGATGTTGTTTAGTGGGCTTGCAATACGTCTATTTGTGAAAGTGATTTGCGAGGATTTGTCGCTATTGACTGTGATTCTCCATTTGTTGAACCAGTTTTGCAAGATGTCTAAGTGTGTTTGTAGATGGGCTGCTGCAGTTATTGGGTTTTCGTCTATTGAGAGGATAGCTGTATCATCGACGAATATTGCAAGTACAGTATCGTCAGTTGAAGGCGTGTCGGAAGTATATAGGAGATACAGCAGCGGTCCCAGTACGCTACCTTGCGGTACTCCAGATGTAATTTCGTGGTATTCGGTAGTTGTGTTATTTACTTTAAAAGTCCTCTGGGTTAGATATGATTTTAGTATGAGGGACAGCTGATTTGGAAAATAGAGTTTTATTTTGTATAATAGACCCGTGTGCCATACTTTGTCGAAAGCCTGTTTTATGTCTAGGCATATAGTTATGCAGACGCGCTTGGTTTCTAGAGTCTCCATAATGCTGTTAACTATTCGGTGCTCTTGGTGGATAGTAGAATGATGCTGCCGGAAGCCAAACTGATAGTTTGGGAGAATTTCATGTAGGTCGACAGTTTCATGGATTCTCGTGAGGAGCAGTTTTTTGAATATTTTTAACATGAGTGGTAAAAGGCTGATGGGTCTGCAGGAGGAGGGTTGCGTAGGAGGTTTGCCAGGTTTAATAAGGGTAATGATTATAGCATGTTTCCATTGAGTGGGGAAGTGGCAGAGTCGTAGAATGCTGTTGTAAATGGTTGTAAGTAACACTAGGGCTTTTCTGGGGAGGTTTTGCAATACATCTCCTACGATTAGGTCGTAACCAGGTGCTTTACGTGGGTTTGCTAATTTAATTTGCTGTCTTACTTCGGCTGGTGAGAATGGTCTCAGAGGTAAGGACATTTGGCAGGGCGCGTTAAGGAATGCGGAAATGTCGGTGTCATCGTTGTTTTCTACCGGTTGTGGCGATGAGAATACAGTAGCAAGATAGTCTGCGAGTGAATCAGCTTTTTCCTTGTCTGATGGGGCCCATGTATTATCGGACTTTTTGATTGGAGGTATCGGTGCTATTGGCCTTTTAAATTCGCGATGTAATGCTGAAAGGTGTCGTGCCGGGCCTTTAGTAGTTCAGTGTGGAGTTGATGAGTAAGTCTATTATATATGGTCTTGTCTGGCCTTTGTTTAGTTCGTTGCCATTTTTTTCGTGCCTTGCGTTTTTTTGTGACGAGGTGCCTTATATGACGAGGGATATTAATATCTGCTGAGCAGGTCTTTGTTTCACTGGATGTTGCTTGCCATGATGCATTTTGTATCATTGTAGTTAAATATTGGGTTGCTTCGTCTAGGTCATAGGCGTCCTTAATTCGGATAGTTAGATTAATCTCGTGATCCAGTGTGTTTTTGAAGAGGTCCCAATTGGTGTTCTTGTTGCAGAGTTTTGGGGATGGTTCTCTGATAATAATGGATGTGCTTAAGGTAATTAGAATGGGAGTATGATCTGAGGACAGGTCATAGTTAGATTCCACTTTGGCGTATGTGTTTGCTATGCCGCGGGAAATAGCGAAGTCTAATAAATCGGGGATTTTATTTGTATCTATAGGCCAATAGGTGGGTTCTCCGGTTGATATGTAGTTGTAGTTATGATTTTGTATTACTCTGAGTAGGTTACGCCCTTTCGAATTGGTTAGTCTTGAGCCTCAGGCCACATTCTTGGCGTTCCAATCTCCTCCAATGAGAAATCTCGCGTCAAGGGATTTTAGCAGATCTGAGTATTCTTCAGTTGAGATAGTATGTCGTGGTGGACTGTATACTGCTGCTATGATCAATGGGTAGGGTAGGACTTGAATCTTTATACTAGAGCTTTGAATTTTGTCGGTTTGAAAGGAGTTCCATTCATGGTGGGAGATTGAGTTTTTGATCATTACCGCTGATCCGCCATGTGCAGTGCCATCAGGGTGGTAGGAAACGTATACGGAATAGTGCGGTATTTTAATAACTGTTCTGGCTGTTGCGTGGGTTTCGGAGACGAGTAACACATCTATATCATGTAATTGCAGAAAACAGTTGATCTTAGGTATATGGTTTGATAAGCCATTGGTGTTCCAGAGAGCTATACGGAAGCGGTTGGCCATTTTTAAGCTAATTTGTTTATAACAGTGGAAAGCATGTTTAAAATCATGCTGTTTTGGCTGATAAGTTGCGAAGACATTGCTTTAAATTCCGTTAAGAAGCTAGAAATGAATAGGGGGTCTTCTGTCGGGTGGTTGCAGGGAGAGAGGTCTGTGGTAAGGATGATGCGTAGCTTCTGGATTTTGTTTGGCGTTTTATTTAGGAAGTGGTGGGAATTCGGATATATTTGGTGGTAACTGGTACGTTCTGGATTTGTTTGTGACTCCTTTGAGTGTTGGGTTTTTGGCTCTTTTGATGTCTTGATATACTGAACATCCCTTGTAATTGGCTGGGTGTTGTCCATTACATAAGGCACAAGTGGCGGGAGTATTGGGGTTTTTCTTGCAGGACTGGGTTTCGTGGTTACCGCTACATTTGACACAGACAAATGGTTTATTACAGTAAGTTTTCGTATGGCCATACTCTTGACAGCGGGTGCACTGAGGTATGGTTTGTGTCTTCCTGGGGGGTTCAACCGTGATATTCATATTACTTAGATGTTGAACGTTGAAGATGGACTTATTTTCTTTAGGTTCTAGGTCTACCATGAACAGTGACAATGGTTGTTTGGTTACTCTGTGATGTATGTTAATAACATTTCGTACTGTGTGACCAAGATTCCCAAGTTCTTTTGTTATTTCTGAAACTGGTATGGAGTGGTGAAGATTTCAAATGGCTATCCTGTATGCGCGTTCTTCTTTTAATTAGTAGGTGTGATGAAATATATTTTCATCTTTAAGGTGTTTGGTGAGTTTTCTGTATGAGTCTATTGTGTTGGTGTTTATTTTAATTTTATCGTTTGGTAAAGTTGTTGTGTGGTATTGCTCTTTTTCCAGGATTTTAGTAATATTTTTAATCATTTCATTATAATTGTTTACTCCATGGATATAAATAGGCGGAGGCTTCGCCATTCTAGGATTTTCATTATTATTAGGTGTTTGCTCTTGACAAGCGTTTTCGGGTTGAGTTTGTGAGAGGATCTCGTATCTGTTTGATATGCTCGTAGGAATGGGTTGTTGACGATTAAAGATCGTATTAGAGTTGGTTATTTTCCGTTTTTTGATTTTTTGCCATTCATGTTTCGTATTTGTTGAGGTACCTTACGTGTTGTTGGGGCTGTAGTATCTGAATCCGAGTCTTCGATTAAATCTGCATTTACACGTGAATCGCGGTCTTCGTGAATGAAATCATTGTTGGTGGCATTCATTATTTGTTGGTTTATTCCATTTTGTGCAGTTTGAGAAAAGGACAGTGGTTGCGGATTGAATGAAAAGGAGATGACTGGTATACTTGACAATTGGTAGAATATCTGGGTGGTGGACCAGATTGGCTGTAGGTGTTTTGTTGTTGAGTAAATTGATATCCTTGTACATTAGGGATATTGAACATGAAGCCGTAATTTTCAGGGGCTGCTGTGGCTCTCGGAGGCCCGGGGCCGTAATTGTTTCCCATTGGAAACATGGGTTAGTACATACTTCTGTTACAGTGATAGACTTCCGATATTAATTTTAAATTTAAATTATACGTACAGTTTTGAAGTGGAGTGATGCAGGTTATCAGTAAATAATTCGACACTCGGCACTTTCAAAGATATCTGAGCGCTGCTGTCTTGCTTACATTTTGAAAGTCAAATGGGAACTCACTAACTTAATTAAACTTCTTTTCTACAAATAAAATTCTGAGAATGATAATGCAATATGTGACAGTGACAGTTGTTATACATTGTTAGAAAATGAGGCACATTGTTGATCAGCCAAGTTTGTTGATAAAAGCGGCCAAAGTTTTGACTCTCTTTTCACAAAAATAAATGTTAATTACTCCATCATAACAGACTCCTTTTCAAACCATTACACCTGGTAGATGATGGCCTTTCTGAACCCTTGGCACCGTCTGAGATTTTTCTTTGAGCGACCCAGCGTGTACCCCATAATTTTGTTTGTTGAAAGATTCCTGCACTGTAAGAATTCTTTCATTCGTAAACAAATTTTATGTGGTTATCATGTGCGTACTCAGTCACGAACCACTTTGCTTTTTCTCTCCTACCTTTCTTAAATGTATTTGTCAGCAAATCTCCCTTATGTTTTTGTAAGCTCTTACATATACCTCACACTATAGCGTGTACAAAAGGATAATAAAGAGACAAAAATAAACGCGTCTATATTTTAGCCGAAAGTTTGTATTATGAACTTAACGGTCTGGAAAGGCAGAATAAGATGGAACTGCTTTGAGTTCTTGGGCATCGTGGAATGGAAGGCAATCAAACATTCGATAAATTGACAAAGCAAAGACCATCTAACGCTTATTACAAACCACAATCAGCTCTGGGTGTACTAAGAAATTAGGTATTGGGTTTGTTAGTCGCGTCAAGTTCGCTAAATCAGTAGATCAGGACATAATCACACCAAGGCGGTTATAAACAGACCTTACAGTAAGAGAGTAGCAGTATTATTGTCTTAGGAAGCACATTACAGTTATCATGGGCCTCCTAATAAGTGCCCTAAACTGCAGACTTTGCAGTAACAGAAATAGTTATGCATATTTTGTACGTACGGCTTCTGCA
This sequence comes from Sinelater perroti, assembly GCA_036346155.1. Lineage (NCBI taxonomy): Eukaryota > Metazoa > Arthropoda > Insecta > Coleoptera > Elateridae > Sinelater > Sinelater perroti. The sequence continues at coordinate 10,615,719 of JARFIY010000201.1, forward strand.
TCGAAGCTAAGCAATGGTTATGGTCAGGCATATCGCCGCTCTGTGTGCATAAGTACACTCGCGATTAACGCGTGGTCACTGGGTCAACCTTTGATCCCGGTGACTATTAATAGACCATTTAAAAATTTGCTATATAATATACTAATCGGTAAACGATTAATTATTCCACAAACAGCTCAAAATGAATTACATGCAGCCAACAACAACAAATGCAGCTTTTGGATGTACATCTAAACAAATAGATAATCCAACCAGCAATTATACTTTCTACCCAACTCCTTATCAATCACAACTTTCTTATATCTTTCGGTCAAATAATATAACTCATGTAACACCTAATTTGTAAAAAACACCGCCTACGTTTAATCAGAATATAATTCACGTACAACAACATTGTTCACCCCAATCAACTAAAAACACTGTAAAAGAGATATAAAAAACATCACATGAATGGCAAGTAATTAAAAAAAGAAAACCCGCTCAGATACGAAATGCTAATCGACACCAATGTGTTAGACAATAATGATGTTCAAACTAGTAACATTAACGAACCTGTTAGGGAGCTTGAATCACCGTCAATATTTGTTTACGGTGTAAATAATTTCAAGAGTATGGCAGATAATTTTTTACTAGTCACCAAAGAAGAAACGTATTACTGCAGTGCACCGCCAAACAATACGATTAAAGCCAACGCCCACAGTTCGTAAAAATATAGAGAGCCAATAAGACATTTAAGAGTCGAGAACACAATCAGAGTCGTAATTAGGAATCTACACCACCCGATTGCAACGTGCGACATAAAAAAAGATCTACAAGCTGGTTCAAATATGATCGAGACTGATTTGAGTCTGAACAAACCGCACTGCGCAGTAGCTGCGCGACTCTACCTCCTGCTCGGGTTAGAACTTGTTCAGTGCTGTTTTGGAGTTGCTAGAGTGATAAGCGACCAGAAGGTACCATAAAGCGCGGAAAAACGCATCGTGATCAAAGTCCTTGTTGGAGAAAACGTCCTGTCCGCTGAAATTTATCACAAACTCCAACAGCATGGAAAATAGTGTCTCTCACGGATCCGTGTAAATGTTTCAGAGAAAGCAGAAAGCAGTCACCGAGCCAAAAATTGATCGTGCAGACGCGCTTATTTGTGAGAATAGGACGCAGCGCTATCAAGGAACTTGGAGTAACGGTCTCCATCAGTGTTGATAGTGTAGAAGACGTCGTGAAAAACCACCACTATCGCAAGGTGAATTAATGGTGGGTATCGCGCACTTTGACAGACATGAACAAAATGGTGCGCATGCAAGCTGCCAGTCGTCTCCTATAGGAGTTTGAAAACTAAGGTGATGCCTTTTTGAAGTATAGTAAACATCAATGAAACGTGAGTGCGCTATTTCATTCTCGAGTTCCAGTAGTTATCACGCGAGTGGCGGCATACCAGTTCTCCCAAACCCAAAGAGATCGCAGAGAAGCCGTTCGGCAGGAAAATTGATGGCAACCTTCCACTGGGGTTGGCAGGGGGTTATCCATGTAGACTTCCTGACGGATGCCAGAACAATCAATGCAGCTTATTATGTCTCTTGGCAACAGACGTGAAGAAAAATATCTGATCCAAGCGAAAAACAGATAGAAAACGAGTAGCCTCCTTTAAGATAATACACGCCCCCATAGGCCAAAACAACAATGCCATATCCGCCATACAATTTCGATTTGGCCCCAAGCCATTTTTACCTGTTCGGAAAACTCAAATCAGACTTGCGGTTTGCAGACGATGCCGTCCTCCAGATTATTCGGAAGTGGATACGTCATCTCCCAAAAGGCTTTTTTGAAAAAAAATTAGTCTAGGTCATATTTGAACCATCTTGTAGCAGGACATGAAGCTCGTAACATACTAAATATAAAACACAGAATAAGTAAAGAACCTTTATTGCTATTTTAAGTGGGCTTAGAACTCAAGATAAATTAATGTAAAATTTAAAAATCATACGTGGAACCAAAATAACTATAGAACCTCCTAGGAAAAACATGGTGTAAATTAATGCACCAGATGTTACAATTACTCCAAGACTTACTGCAGTAGACCGTTCGCAAAGAATAAATTCTCCAATTCACTACAAGACAAACAACCTGGTATCTGGTATCCTCACAATTACACATCCTAATAGCTTGAAGAATAACAGATACAAATAACTAAATGCACAAACCAGAATGTACGCGAGTATAGTAGCAAAGGAAGATAGGAATAAATAATACAAATAACACTAATTCAACCTTATCACAATAACTAAATGGTCGCGCAAATACTACAACTAAATACTACAGTCTATAAATGCTAATCGTGGCTAAATGCACAAGAATCGCAGTATGGAATGCAAATGATCCCACTAATCACAAACTTGAATTAATAATATTCCTACAGATTAATAAAATTTATATCATGCTTATTTTTGAAACACATTTTACCGACAGAACAAAACTCCAATTCCCAAAGTATGCAATAAAGAATAACTGCCATCCCGATGGGACCGCTCATTCAAGTTAATAATAATAACAGTTCCCCGTAGCAGGCCCGAAGGCCTATGGGGGTCGTAACAGGATAGATCTGCTATAATCTAGAGCCTACGGTACACAAGGGTAGTAACGTGGCACTACCGACCGCCAATTATTACCCCAGAGTTTGACCTCCAGGTACTCATTTTATTGCAGCCTGAGTCGAGCTGCCGTAAAATCCAGCGATCGAATTGGCGAGAGCGGGATTCTAACCCGCAACTCTTGGTTTCGTATAGTCTAGTGATCTATCCACTAAGCCACCTCGGCTCTGCTCATTCAAGTTACTAGTTTAAGAATTACAGCCCCACCTTTGTTATACCCTGTTACTGCCATCTATTGTATAATATAACAACACAACAATATAAAAACTTCTTCCAAACATTAGATTAAAAATTTATTGTTGGAGGTAACTGGAATGTGAAGAACACTTACTGAGGATCCCGAATAACTCTTACTAAAAGACCTAACCTGTTACGTGCCACAACAGAAAACCAATAGATACATCTCTCTACGGGTAAACCTACCTACTGGCCTACTGACCCCGCTAAGATTCCAGACTTACTCGACTTTTTGTAGTTGGTTTGTCGACGGATCACACATCAGTCATACGCACACTTAGTACTAAAGTAATAAACCAGCCCTTAAATCCTAGATTAATTACTAATTCAACTAACTGGAAGAAGTTATGTGGTGGAAACATGAACTAGACGTTACGGTAAAGCACATGACGCAGCTTATCCAACATGCTGTTCGGTTTTCAACCGCAAGCTACAACAACACATAAAAATGTGCCGCTTACAATCCGTGAATTAATTACTAATAAAAGACAAGCGAGAGAGATTTGTTTATGCAACCCTGCAGATAAGTGACGGATTGACGGAGAAACTCAAAAGGGCACTGTTAGAACACCAGAACAAGTCCTTTTACAAACACATCGCTAAACAAAGAAGATCACACTATTTGGAGAGCTACCAAAATATTTATTTGGCACTAAGTTAGCACATCACCTATCCAAAAAGCAAATGGCATTTGGGCACGTTCTGACAATGAAAACAACAGCCACTGGAAATGTTGATAAAATAGAAAACTTCCTAAACATTTTATGTCAGATGTCCTCGTTGATTTTTTCCTTTTACTTCTACCGAAGTGAGATCTGGTAGAACTAGGCTATGACCGGATAACAGACCAGATAATTAAGAAATTATTGAGAAAAACCATTGTTCTATTAATTATTATATACAATAGAATGCTGAGTCTATTATAGTACCAAAGCCAATAAGCCACTGCTTCTACCGAGGTCTTATAGGCCAATTAGCCTTTTACCACTATTTGGAAAACTTTTTGAAAAATTCGTACTGGAAGGACTGAAAACAGATATCGATACTAATACACTGATACTTAACCACCAATTTGGTTTTTGCAAAAGGCACTCCATGATTCAACAGGTCGTATTGTTAACCAAATAGCACAGTCTTAAAGAAAAAAGTTTTGCAGGGCAGGGTTCCTAGATATGAAATAGGTCTTCAATAAAGTCTGGGACAGCCGTCTGTTATGCATATTGAAGAACATACTTCCGAATACTTGTCGATAAAGTTTTACTTAAATCATCGTTATTTTATAATACTACGAAACACAACGGATAAGTTTCAGCAGCTCAAGTAATAAAAACAGGGGTTTCACAGGGTAGTGTCTTAGGACCTTTCTTCTATCTTCTCTATACCCCTGACACCTCTGAGACATCAATTGCTACATTTGCCGACGATGCTGCGATATTATTTATCCATAATGATGTCGCTGCGCAATAACTGCACATACACTGAAAGAATTTAAGGGCATGGACTAATGTATGGTAAATTGCTATAAACGAGAGTAAGTCAGTTCAAGTAACATTCACTGCTAGAACCACTACGTGCCCTCCCGCAACCATTAAAGGCAAATCTATCCCAGTTAATGAACTAGCCAAGTATCTTGAACTTTACCTCGATCGACGGCTAACTTGGCTTCAATAGCTCAAAAATAAAAAATGCAGATTGAGCTCAAGTTTAAACCAATGTACTGGCTCTTTGGATCAAAATCAAGACTTATACTGAAAAACAAAGTATAGCTATATCCTAACTGTGGAGCTGTACCAAAAAAACAAGAACAGACTTTAATGTTCCACTCGTGGAACACATAGATTACCCATCACCTACTTTAATAGAATAAGTGAACATGAAAATAACCTCGTTGAGCAATTGATTGAACCGACAAGAAAGCTCAAGAAGCAGTAACATCGATGAATAAGGACCCCACATGACAACACGCACAACACATTTATTAAATATTTATTACTATATTGTAGATTAGAATGTAAATTAGCTGGGTAAATAAAAAAATATTTTGTGCACATATTGAGTCGAAGGATTTTGTTTTAACCCCATCGAAAGACCCCTGCCTTTTAGTACAGGTAATAAAATCATGGATTGGATGTGAGTAATTATCAGGGGAAGCGCAATGAGCCCTCAAGGCTAAAGTACTTCCAGAGATACAGACGGAGATCAAAATCATGTGGTTGCTAAAAAAGGTTCCGTTTATGAAAGATCCTGCCGCAAATACAAAAAAATAATAATTTGAAACACTTTTGGGACAATTTGGATATTCCGAACTACACGTAAAGGGATACATTTATTCTCAAAATTTCCATGCAATACATGAAGAGTTCTTTTATTCAAACAATAATTGGTCCCATATTTTTCAATACAACCATCACATCAGTTTCTACATCTTTGTAGATCATTTAAACAACGGGAAACTGTCCGTTGGATACTTTTAACAGGAGGGAGCAACGTCCCATGTATCGCACCAGCATGACGTAAATCTAGTCACCATTTTGAAGAAACGTTGGGTGCTACTCGCAACCGGTTTGATGCTACTTGATTAACGTATCTAGAAGGGTGGAACATTTGGAACAACAGACTACGACCATAGACATCTTAAAATCATTAAGAAATTTACTGGAAAAGAATTGACACAAAATTCTATCTGAAGCCAAATGGTGGCCATGTCTAGCACATATTATATCATCATCACCGGTATTAAATTTATTAAAGAAGTGAGACACTCTGTATTTTATGTGTAGTGTCATCTGTTATTTAAATATAAAATAATGAGCGCCATATAATTTTTTACGTTATTATATTACATTCCTTTTAATTAAATATACTTAATATTCTTCAAAGTACACCATTTTTAGCAATTCTCCCGCGCACTGTAGCTCGCCTAGAAGACTTGAACTGGAATATCTTTCAGAGAACTCGTCAAAGCAGCCCGAATATCTTTAACGGTACTAAAATGGGGTCTTTCAAACAGGTTTTAAGCTGGAAAAATTAGGCCATACCAGATATGAGCTGTTCCCACGGTTTATTTCGTCAGAAACTCTTTCACTAACAGCAAAACATCTGCAGTTCTGTCGTCATGATTTCAAGCCCAATGAATTTTGTTTTTGGTTCAATCTAATGCTCAGATGTCGGTCAAATTTAAAATCCTTTTCACGTTGGTCGTATTGTCCGAAGCCTGAGATGTTGAAGGGTGTCCTGAGTGCTCTTTCTTTAAACATTTTTGTGCTTTAGATGAAAAACCCATTCTGTATAATGAAAAACCACCCGATTGTAGACTTTTCGAGTTTATGCAAATTTTATGCTGCATTTTGACACGTGACGCGATGCCCAAACAGCCGCCCGCTGCACCATGCAAATACTCAAAGGCAAATGAGCTGGGTCGGACCGTTTACCCTTTCGATTGAATCGATAAAATCAATTATATTACTTTCCAGACATTTTAATTCTCTCAGTGTTTTGGAAAACTCGTTACATTAAAAGTTAAATTACAGAGCTTGCAAAATCTGATAACTATTTCCAGTAATTATTGAACTATTTTTCAAATTGAATTCGAATGCCATCTTTGGTTCGTAAAATAATATTCCAAATAAATGTAATATTGGTCAATGGGTCAAAGTGCCTCAAAACAGCTGCTATAGCAATCTTCATTTCCAACATAGTAAAGTTTTGTCCTGAAATTATCGAAAATACATAGTAGTTACTAGATTCTAGGTTTTGGTTGTGGGGTGAGCAGGGAAGTTCTTAAAAACCACAGTTCTTCGTAGCAATTGCACTCTTATGTAGACAAGTAGACAATTTGTTGCCGTAATAGTCTTCGTTTACCAATTTGTTATTATCCTGCAAATCAATTAGCAAAATTCTCTTTTAATCGCAAAAGATCGTTCCCATAATCTTTTGAGCCACATTTGTCTTTCTTGGTGGTGTTTCCGTTCACTGCCATTACTCTGACTATGTTTTAGTTATTAGATCATAGTACAAAATTACGATTTCATCTCCTAAGACAATGGATATAAAATCTATGTTGTTGCAATAATAATTTAAAATTGTTTGCTTCTTGTAAACCGTTAACAAAAATCAAAGTATCCACCGGGAGAATGATTCCAGTTCCATGATAAACTATATGCTTGAGTGTATAGAATTCAAGTGCATAAAAATTGTGGTAGGGTCTTTTTTTCTTATTACCATATCACAAAAGTGCCGTCGACTTATCTTAGCCATATCGCGGGTTTTAATAGTAGTGGCCATCTTAAATTGCCCTATTTACTAAAGATAATACACAACCCAAATTGGCTACGGTAGGAAAAGCTTTTTTACCTTACATCAATAGAATTAGGGACCGGACAGGAAAAATTCTCAATAAAGACAAAATGGAAACCGTCTAGACTACTACCACCAAGGTCGGGATTTGCTTAGACCAGCCAAAGGTACAGGAGTCTACATTGGGACCACGGGCCGATCGATTACTACCAGGATAAAGGAGCACAAACGTCATCTACGTCTTAATCAACCCGATAAATCAGCAGTTGCTCAACATGCTTTGGAAAACTCGAGATAAAATTCGGGCAAACGCAAGTTTTATCCAATTGTATGAATTTATTACTCGAGATTATCTAGAGAGGCGGTAGAGATTTACAAATATAAAAATAATTTTAACAGAGATTCAATCTACTTAAATCTTGGTTTACCGCTTTTAAGGGGCAAAAAAACAGACCGCCATGCGGTGAAAGAGCGAATGACGTCAGAAAATGCCAAAATATTACCTGCAACGACTCAATCGACGTCAGCAGCTACCCCTATTACGTTATTTACTATCTTGGTGACGTCAACAACGGCCCCTCAACACCATCCCTATCACACTCGCACGAGTTTAAAAGTGAAAACGTCACTTAATTTTTAGATTTTCTTTTGAAGATGTCTGTCGCAGTTGTGGAAAGTTTCAGAACTCTGACCCTGGTCTTATAACCCGAGAATCAACCACACGATGCACCATAACACTGGCCATAAAAGCATTCGCATCTAATTGTTTGATATCATTAGAATCAATCATTCTTTGGTGAGAAATTTAAGTACGGCTCGGTGCTCGATGTTCTACTCAAGCTGAGATTTTTATGAACGTTCAACGGAATACGGTGCTATTTGTCATAATCGCCATTTTGTTGCTATTATTACTGCGGTGCAATCAGGCCGGACGCTTTTGGAATTTACTTCATAATTCATTTGGAAAATGTACACGCTTTGGGGGATCAAGAAGTGTTTCGTAAAGTGCCATATAAATTGATCACTGGTTAAGCTCAACGATAAAACAAAAAAAAGTTATTTTTCTGTTTTAACCCCGCGCATATAGTGAAACCTGAGGCACCTTACATCAACTTGTATTCAGTCCACCGCAGAGTTAAGTTGAAGTTGCCCAACTTTAAATTAACTTTAAAGAATTTAAAGACTGCCCAGGCAAGGTGTTGTAAATTTTTGCCTGTAAAACCAGGCATAATCCAGTCACAAAAGTAAACAACCTTCCAAGAGGTAAACCGTATAATCCTGTGATATTCACCAAATATGTTATTGAGAAGTCTTCTTTAGGCTCCTTTTAGATCGGCTGGTCAAGGTCTTCCGAGTCTTCTATTAAGCTGAGATTCTATCAGGGTATGAAGTAAATCATTTAGGTGATATTTGATCTTGTTGTAATGCTGATGATTTCTATTACATAAGGTACATTCAGGTTTGTAAGTAACGTTAGGATGTTAGGATGGTAGCATTTCTGGTTGGTAGATTTGCCGTGTATGAAAATATGGACGACCTGCCATTTTGGTGTTTGGATTTTGAGTAACAATATTGCTTACAAAACTATGCGGCTCAGATGCAACAAGACAACAAGTTATTTTTTGTAGTACTAGCGAATTTCGGTATGAGTAAACAACTGCCGAAATCTTAAAGTTTCGCTTCTGCTTCTTTAGTCAGCGTCACCATGTCATATCAAGAGGTACCCTCGTTTTTTGCGTAACATATTTAATTTTTTTACGCCAGAGGACGCAAAACAGTCCGACATTTAACATTTAAGTCACAGTTTGGGAAAAATACCCTTAAGAAAACTTAAGTATACGTGTAAGTTACTCTGATATGGCGGTACTGACTAAAAAAGGGTAGTACGAGATCATCTACTTGGAAAATATCATTCCTGCATACCTACATACACAGCTTAGAGAGTTCTAATTAAGCTCATACGAAGAAAAGTTGCTACAGTTATTGCACAACCAATCAGTCTGACTCGAGAGCTCAGACATGAAATAGGATGACTGTCGTTGTGCTGCAAAATTCTTTAGCAGTCGTAGAATCAGATTATAATTACAAAATTCGAAGTAGATATAGCTTTCAAATAGGCGATATTAAGTAAGATTTTATATTTAGCATGTTGTTAGTACAGATATTGACTGCTAGAGACATCATAAATGAAGATTACATGATCTTCGCGGTATTTTGGTTGAAGTAGCATTGGCTACCTTATTTTTATGCAAAATGGTGCATCACCCCAGTTTGCTCTTATTATGCATACGTCGTTAGACCAATATTGGCTGGGACGACGCGGACCTCATAAGGGGCCTGCACGAGATCCAGATTTTACTCTCTTACTCCTACCTCCAGAGATACGTAAAGGGGGAGGTGTACAGGACAAAGCCTAGCACACTAGAAAAGAATAAACTTGGAAACATAAATTCAGGAGGTTTTCAGTAATATTCTCAACGACTCTCTTTAGAAGGGTACATTCCATCCCCAACAATTTTTTCAATACTTTTGTATGCGAAATATAGACTTTATTATCAATTTTCAATGCTTAATTGCTTGTCAACCATCCTGTGGGTGACCAAAAGTGCCCTTTTTAAGTTAAGAAAAAATTGACATGGTTTTCCACCTGTCTACGGTTCTACCTCTATTTAGGCGTTTATGTAAAACTGTGATTTGTAAGTATCACTTTACTGTAAGGAGTATACTCTTACCTGCACAATTTTTCTGTATTCCTAACTTTGTAAGGATTCTAAATAAATCTTAATCAATTAGGTCTTGGTCTACATTGTCTCTATGGAGCATTTAGCTAGAACTCCTGCTGTCAATTTGATATCGTTATAAAGAAGTATGATGTTGCTAGGTATTTTATTATTTAGGAATGACACCCTTCATCAGTTAGTTGGAATACTTTTCATAAAAACTGCACTTTCAAATGTCCTAAAAAATAATTGTCAAGGTCACATTGCCACTCTATTCTACTTTTTTGGTCATGCGAGGTTTATCTTGCGTAGTAGTTTATATAGATGCCAATTTATCATAGCAACAATCGGCAGAAGATAAGCAATTACAAATAATTGTCTCACTAGCTTTAGCTCTTCACTAAACTGTCAAGACTTTTGCCCACGACACTGCGTTTGCTGTCTTCTTGAAATAAAGATTCTTCTTCACAAAAGAATTGATCATATATCTTTGTTTTACAACCACATATCTTTATAACCTTAAACTTCTTTACAGGACAGATAAAGTTACGCTTTACTTCCAAAATTATATTTTCACCAAACTAATTAAAGTAGTATCTTCATTTGTATAATATGCAGCTTATCGTTTATCATTAGTTTCTTGAACTTATGATTTAATACGATCACTAACATTTTACACACATGGTTGCACACGAACCTTTCTTAAGGAGCTTCCTGGAACTATGAAGATAACCGATCTTGTTTTTACCAATAGTCTTTCAATATCATCACCAAGGTAGGGGGTAAAGTCAAAGCACATAATACTGTTGCTTTCGCTACGTTTTGCATTATTTCAAGAGTCTTCTGTGGATCATTATCTAACTAAGAATGACAGTTATGACACCTACTTCCCTCCATGTGAATTATTAGCAAAAAATTATAAAGCTTTTTAGTCAGTTTTGAGTTTATATAAAAAAGAGACCGCACAACATGAACATTTTATTGTGTGGATGATATTTTAAGATCAATTAATCTTAAATTGTAAAATAACATAACAATCTGACCTATAATCCCATTAATTAGAAGTACTTATAGATAAAGGTAAAAATTAGGGTGCACTTTATTTAGTTCAAACCAACAGTTACCGGCTATTTCATTTAAATCTTTTTTCAAATTTTACTTTGATTCCATTCTTGGTCTTCAACACTAAATGAACGATCATGGAAATGTCACTGGGCGTGTCAACTGGCTTCAAAACAAACTTCCTAAGGATGGCGGCTATAGCAGTCTTAATCTCCAAGGTGGCGAACTTTTGCCCTAAAACAGTTCTATTAACACAGCTTCAGTCACAAGTTTGTTTTATCACCGATGCAGTTTCTGGGACCTGCACTGAAGGGGATGTACGCGAACGGGTGGCGGCTGTGGCAGTTCTCGGGCAGGAACCGGTCCGGGTCGAACTTTTCGGGTTCAGGGTAGACGTTGGGATTGTGGTGCATGTCGTAGATGTGGAGCTGTATGATGCTGTTTTTGGGAATGAGGCCGGAAGGCGTTTGAATGTTTTCTGGCGACACCCTCGAAATAAAGGGCACGCTGGGGTACAATCTCAGCGACTCTTTCAAAACCAGATCCAGGTAGCGCATGTCCTGCACGTCTTGGAACGTAGCCGCGCGGTCGGAGTCTCCGAAAATGCCCTGCAGCTCCTGCACTACCTTATCCTGCATCACAAAACTAGATTTTGCTGCTCTAAACTCATGAAATGTTGCTTACTTGTACGTCAGCGTGGTTTGCTAGCAGCAAGAGGGTGAAGGATATGCACATATTTGTAGTGTCGTGCCCCTACAACAACTCTGTTTATTACAAAGAAATTTTGAGGTTCATCGTAAGTTACTTCAAACATGAAAGTGTCGACCTCTTCTCTTATGCCTTCATTGTCAATCGGATGGCCGGACCTTTTAGCTGAAATTAGCAGGTCCAGCATAGCTAGACGTTTCCTTTGATTTACCCATTCATCATTGTCCAGTTCAACGCACTCCTGGTCTTTGAAGTTTAATTCTCGTTCTTTTATAATCAGATTGGAGAACGCGTGGAGCATTTTTAACAAACGTTGGTGTTCCACATAAACTAACGACAGCACAAAGGTAATATTGAGGAATATCCACGGGCGTGTTAGACGGTATATGATGATCTCGCCCATTCTAAAAACATAGGATGTCAAATATTTTTAAAACAACTCAAGGATAACGATAGGTCAAACTACAAAGGGTACTAGAAAAGTTTTGCAATATGACGAAGCATGTAAACTAACTTAGATTGTAGCCAACAAAATGATATTTGGGTGTGCACGTGGGTTAAGAGTTAGAGAAATTGTTACTTTGAATGTACAACCATGTTTAAATGATATGGGGAAGCTTCAGATGAGGAATTTTAGCCAGGAAGCTCATTTCTGTTTGTCATAAAGGAAACTGCCAATATGATGGTCGAGTTCTATAGGCGTGGAACTAAGTACCAGATACAATATCATCAAGTAAGAAAAGTCTACCTGATAAGAAATGGAACGAGATGCTCGCCAAGTTCAAAATAAAACACTTCGTTATGTCAACAGTACCGTGAGAGGTGATGAAGCCTTACGTAAAGAACAGGCTAAATGAAAGACGAGGATTTTCTATTAACGTAAGATGATGGTTGTGTCCAGATCCTTGAAGAAACATGGAAGAAGTGGTGATAACTGCAATAAGATGAAAATTAATAATACAGTAAAATTTTCCTAGTGACCACTTTAACGTAGAATTTTTAAGGTTTCTGTGGGGTTGCTGCATTAAATGTTAATTTAAACTCTTTGTGTTATTCTCCTGTGCAGGAAGAATATATGATCAGTCAGTACCTGTGTATCGCTTTAAAGTATTTTTGCAGTTTCTTGTCGGTGTCACTTATTTTAATCCCCATCGCCGTCCCTGCAACGTCTTAAGATAAAAACGGACGCCTCTTGCAAACAACAATATCTACCGCAAATTGTGTGCAGCGTAAATTGACCTACGAAAGGAATGACGTCAGTTTGGGGCTTATTGCATTCGTCTTCCAGCCGCTGCACCAGCAGCTGGCTCTCTTCCACAAATATCCTGAAGAACTGCTGCAGTATTGTGAAGTGGAACGCGGGGGTCAGGATCTTGCGGCGCTCGTGCCATTTCCTGCCTGAAAAGCATGCGTTATTACAGTGGCTTTTCTAAACATTTTGGAGAACTAAGGTCCACTCTACAAGAGTTTTTAGAAAGATAAATATAATTTAAAAACCTATAAAAGTCAATTTTGTACAAGCCACAAGAGCTGTTTGTTGAAAATTTCTAATATTACACATGCGGTGTCTTTATTATTGGTTTTCCTACAAACAAGCCCAGTAGTTAGGCAGCCATTTCTCTTATTAATTTTTTATTCATTGCTAAAGACCAAAATTATAAATTTGTATAGACCGCAGATGATATTGAAAAATAAGAGAAACTTTCACAAGAGCAACTGTAGTTGTCAAGGGGGCAATCAATAATAAAAACAATGTAATTTAACAGTAAAGAATAGCGTATTTATTACTCTTTTAAATTAAGAATTGGTTTCTTCCAGGGAAAATTGTCGCTGACCGATCTTTATCTTGCATGGTCGGTTTTTGTCAAGACATTCCATTGACTCTATTTTTGCTAGAAGATTATAGTACAAGATCAAGATTTTATCCCCTCTAACAATGGATTGAAAAACATCTTCTTTGTTGTTGCTCAACTCAGGTTTTATCAAGCTGCCCTTCTCTTCATAACATGGAAAGAGTTTTTGAGAGACAGTGTTTTGTTCAGCATTTTGAAAGTTCAATAAGCTATTTCAATCAAATCACAAGATCTTGTTTTATTCTTGCGTTACATTTTCGATCTTATTTCTACCTTATCTAGTAGTATGTGAATGTTTTGTTCCTCGATAAGATGACTCTAGCAAACTGTTTAGGTAGTCTCAATGGTTGCTTTAACATTGCCCTCCCATTAAAATTTTTATTATAATGATGCTAGTTTGGTCATTATAATTTTACGAGAGCATGATAAAATAGTTTAAATGGAACTTTCTCAAAGAATAAAAGAGGTGGTAGATGGTAAAGACAACCTTTTAAAAATCGTCTTTAAATGCAAGAATAATAAAACTGGACACGATAGTGTCAGCAGTAATTAGTTTTATCAATATTAAGTATTCTTACCTCCACTCGTTAGCAGTCCCGTGCCGAGCCACGGGCGCAAGCAATTATAAATGATGCTTTTCGTCGAATACTTGGTGGAGGATAGCACTGCCTGAAATTGATTTACCAGCTGTCACTCGTACAAGGCAGCGAGCTTACCTCCATTTCGTCGGGGCCTACGATATTTATTATGGGCAGACACAGGTAATAATACTTATACATTGGATAGTACTTGATAGACAGGCTCCTCCACATCTGCCATATCTTCTCTAAAATAGCGTGGCCGATCAGTGTGCGCGACCATTTGAAGTTCTTAGCTACCTGGTGGTTGAAAAAATTTGTGAAGTATGCCAATGAGCAGCCTTCCTTCCGGGCCAGGAATCCTGTTCGCGACCTTCATGACGTCTTTCCAGTACTGAAGAATTTTCAGCAGCAGGAAGATCTGCGAAGCAGCTAGAACCAAAATTAGCGCGAGCGAGATCATTTCTGCACAGACTACAGTGATCAACTATTGGTTAAAACGGTTATAAAAATAATGATAAACCCAAAGTTTATATTGCACAATTTACATGTCGATTAGATTTCAGCGCTCATTCGAAGCGGTTGGGGTTTTTGTACTTAATATCTTAAAAAGAAAATATCGATAAACCAACAAGGTTAAGTATTTTACAACTTTCAAAGCAAATAAAGATTATCTGTTTGTTGGTTTTAAGGCCTCCAAAACAAATAGAATCGGTTAGCACTGAAAAATACCAAACTATTTGTTTAAAATCTGCTGGATCAGTATAGGTGCCGTCTTACTGAGTTCTAATTCCTCCAAATACATCAGTACCTTGAGATATATAATCTTAAAAATTAAAGCACCTAATTTTTTTAAGCGAAAATAAAACAATTGATGCACTTTGCGTTCCTAAGTACTTCGTTAAACACAATTATTTGTCGACCCTCCAACGGTCATTTGTGTAGTCTTCAGTAGGGACGGTACTCTGCACTTTGACAGGATGCTAAAGAGGCAAACTCCAGTTTCAGAGAAAAAGCTACTAGTCAGACCAAAATCTAATACTGCCATTCTTCGTTGTTAACAACGTTAGCTTTATTTCTTAGTTTGAGATACCTGGGTTCCAACCTCTAACCTCTTTTCTTGTTACTGGTAGCTTTTGCTATTTGTAGCGACTTTGCAATGTAACTTTCAAGCATCCCACCTTCTCGATGGCCTGTAGTAGTCTCCTAAAGTTTTAACGCGTACGCCGTTACAATTTTGAGTTTCCATCCCTGTAGAGGATTGTGTTCCGGACAAACCTCGGAGTGACAGAGATGGATTGCAACATTTAGTTCTAGATCACCTGGAGCTTTCGTATGTAGCTTTCAGCAGTGGATATCCAGACAAGTGCTGCATAAATCCTCATCAGTTTGAGAGTGATTTTATAAACCGTTAGCTGGTTTTCTAGGACGTTCTCGCTAGTTTAGTTAATGTGGGTACTTCAAGTGAGTTTGGTATCCACTCAAAGTTTGTGGCAGGACCCATGTTTTGTCTCCTTGTCCGATGGGTGGATAACACTGCTGAGCTCTTTTCAGGACTGATTTGAATCTGCCAGCATTCAAGGATTCAAGCGATATTAAAGAAAATTGAGCCAGCGTCATGGAATTGATGCGGAACTTTCTGTCAGACAGGAAAAACCAAATTGTTAACAGAATGCATGCTAAAGCCACCTTCAACAGTAACACGTTGTGTAAGATCTTGTCAAAAGCTGTAAAGAAATAAAACGTCGGTATCTCTTTTTTTATATTTCTTAGTCTTGCGTTTACCACCCCTAAAAGCTGGAGGGCTTTAGCGTAGCCTTGAAGGAATCTAAATTGACTCTTTGAAAAAACTAGTTCGCTCTCATTAGACGGTATAGATGCTCCTCCCACCAGCTTTCTCAGGATTTGCATTATGACTTCTAGTGTTAAGTTACGGTAGTCATATAAACGATGTCATCTGGTCTAACTGCTTTTTAGGATTTTAGTGCTTCTTTGTGTTCGCTGGCTAGATGGATTTTTGAAGTTTTTGGTTCTGCAAGCACCGGACAACAAGGTCTACAAGGTCAAGGTGGGCTAGTTTAGCATCCTGGTGATGGAGATCGCACTGGTGCTTAAAACTATAAGCAGGCACTTACATTTTGTCTGCCGTTGTGTGCGCTACTCCGTTCTTTTTGCATGTGTGGCGCAAGGGTGACAATTTGTTTTGCAGCATCTTGACCAATTTGTGTTCCGAAATTTTGCAGTGGCAATCTTGATTTCTCCAGCAATCTTCATATAGCTAGATATCTGTCTTCAGGGTTCATAGTCTTTCATACGAGCCATTGCGCCTCTGTTTTCTTGCGTATCTTCTTCTTTTGATCCTAAGAAAGGAAGTCGCCTTTGAGGGTTTTGTTCGCAGTAGAAATGGTATTTTTCAGGCTCCAATCATCTCTTCTATGTCTCTTTAGAAGCGAATAATAGAAGCCGATCCCACTGTCTGGCGTAAATAAACGGCGAAAACGAACCACAAAACTAATGTACTCAGTGAAACATTGTCGGATCTATTCGGGGTTCTTAATGATAAAAAAATCGAATTGTGTCTGAGCGACTCGTAAGAGTGCGTTCCAAGGGTGCATGAGTTGGTGAACCTATACAGCATCAAGTCGTTTAAGTTGGCCCCTCGGCTTCCCATTGAGATTGACTTTACGTATATTTTGAGCTTATTTTCGGTCTTGAAATGAGTCTCAGTTTTGAGAAAAGTTCAACAGTTTAACCCTTTAGGTCGCCCGCCTGTGTCCAAAATGCCAGTCTGGAGTAAGCAGGTCTGGTGAGTGGTCTAGAGAATTTTACCATAATTGCTGGCAGCGCTGAATGTAGTGAGCACCTTTGGGGTGGGATCGCCACAAACTGAAACAACGGTATTGCTTTTCTACTTTGTGGCGCATTGTTTTAAAATTACCTGATAAGCCCATGAACCTTAAGAGAATGCTGGTGACTGTTTTTACAGCTTTTCGTAGATCCCGCTCTCCACCAAAATTAGGGCACATAGAACTCACAAAATGGAGCACCACCTACAACATGATCGGAGGGCAGTCTGAGCAGCTTTGAAATGGGTTATAGTGTGCAAGTCATTCTAGTAACATGTAAAATATGACCCATGCGATAACTGCTGGTAGGCGTAATTAAATATGTGATGCCTAGTGAACACGCAAAAATATGTTTTCTAGCTGTAAATAATGGGGAACTTTTTATAACACATGCTCTGATTTATTATCTGCTTAAAAGCCAGAAAAGCATTTGAGCAACATTAAACCACCAAGGACCCAAAATGGGGTACAAAAACATAACGAGACAATAGAATATGTGGACAATAAAAAGCAAAATTAGAACTGATAGGAAAGGGAGCACAATAGAGCAATTGTTCTTTAAAAGTATTCTCAAGTAGAAAAAAGTGACATTTGATTCAAAATAATACCTTAAGGCAGTAGACTTGTACAAACATGGTACTCAATAAGAAGATTCTTAAGGTTGTGCGACGGTATATGCCACGAAAAAAATGCGAATCACAGAGCATTTAGAGGTTGATGTGATGGAGCAAGTATCATGTTATGGGTCGTCATTTCCTAAAGAAAATTGGTCGTCTGTTGTTCATATGTTATTAGAACACAACAAAGAAAGCAAAAGAAAAGTAATACACCATTCCCTAAAAGTTTATGTTATAGGAATTCAAATTGCAAATAATTGATAAAAGATGGGATTAGTTAAAAATATTCCCAAAATGTCTTTCATTTTTGGTAACTGCAGGCAACCTCTTCAACAAGTGATCAATAATTTTGTGTCTTCAGAAATCAAATTTTCTGTTTCAGCAATCTCTTCTTTCGAGTTTTGAGATTTTTCTCGTTCTTCTTGCATCGAGTGGTACACAATATGTTTGGTTAGATCCCATAACGAATAATCACAGGAATAGCCTGACCAATGAATTACCCCCATACATGGTAATTATGGTGTTTATAAATCCTTCCAACTTATAGTAACACTCCTATAAGAACCATATATTTCTATAATTATTTGTGTTAAGATAAGGACAAATTGATATCGATCGTCAATTGCTCCGTCACTTAACGGCTGATTAACTGGAATTTGATAAATAAAGAGTTCTAATTCTTGTCTGACGATCTGTTGTAGAGATATTTTCATAATTTCGAGCTTTTTTGTGGATTTCTTTCGGACGTTGGAGTATTTTGTTAATTTTTTTAAACTCTTTCGAAGTCCCTTCAGTCGCCACTGTTTGTGGTTTGCCAGTTCTGCCTTATCATAATTTTGACATTTTCGATACTCAACCGTTTCTCGGTCAAACTATAGAATTCTAAACGATTTGTTTTAAATAAAAATTTAAACTACCAAATTTATAAAAGTATAAAATAGCAAGGTTTGCAAATGTTCGTAGCAAAACTCGATCATTTGTATCCTTTCGGAAATCGAATATTTATCGTTGGACGAAGACATTTCGAAAAATAAAAAAAAGTGTTTTGTTCGCCAAATGTAAATCAACAAAACATGTAATTATTCAGACCGTAGCCGAATAAACTTGTTGAAATACGAAAAAAATATGCAAGTACAGATCCTTTCGTGGATTAGATGCTTAATCGATATTTTCAGCGCTAGTTTGGCCTGAAATATCATCGGGTACTGCTAGTCTTGACGTTAATTTTGTTAGTGGCTTTGGGAGCCTCTAAGTCCAGCCTGTAACCCCCTTCTTCTTCAATGGCCTGGAGTGTATGGCGGTAGGCTTATATTTGGCCATCCCCGTACCATTTACGGGAGAATCAGAATCTTCGGGCTGTGGCCTTCAACGCTGAAAAAGAGCTGTTAAACCCTCTAAGGGGTAAACTTCTGAACGGTTAGCACACTTATGTCCTATTGGAGAATGCTATTTCGGACAAATTACAACCAAAGATGGTATTGGGGGCCAGATCCTGGACAATCTTACTCACGTGTATCTTTGTGTATCTCCAGACTAAACAAAGACCTGGCGGGTTGCTTTTGTAACCGCCTGATCCACATGAGGTTTCAAAATAAGCTTCTCATTGAATGTCGATTCAAAGATCCGCAGCTCTATTCCCCGGGGCATCTCTTGGTCGAAAATTCTAAGTTTAGCCAGGTTTAGTCGCCAAAGAAGTCAGGTTTTGGTAAAAAGTGCTGCAACATTCTTCTAGCCTATTCAACTCCTCTTGCATATGCTGGATTGGTAAGGAGACCAATTACAAACTTGACACTGCCCCGGTGTTGCCTGTATATTAGCCATCAACGTATACAGAACTGTCAAGATGTCTCGGTCGGGGATGCCTCTAAGCTTTTGAGACTTGTAGACGTTGTTTTTGCGTCAAGTTTGATTCGGAATCATCGTTCGGGGAAGAAGAGACGAATCAGTTGGGGCTTCAACGGCAGAATGGGAGCTGAAGCTACCTTGAAGACGATACCATTGTGCTAAACCTTCTTGAAGGCCACTACTGTGGCGTGGAGCTTCTTGAAGAAGCCTTCCAAGATCTTTTTCACCACTCAGAGGAGTTGCTGGGTAGTGGAGTGCTCGAGGCGGAATCAGATCCAGTTGGAGATCTTTAACTGCTAACTTTAAACAATATCCTTCTTCTTCGGTGGCTTAACGTCAGTCTCCTCACCGCCTTACGAGGAAATCAGAATTTTCAGGCGTTTGCAGCGGGCACTTCTATCCGGCTCGTAATTGTAGAGGGATTGTCGAGCAGATCTATTAGTGGGTTTGAAGGCCCCGTTTGGTACTAACAGAGCGCTATTTAACTATTACTTAGGTTAATTTGTTCATAAGAGATACTCGCGGTTTCTTTAACTCCACGCAGTTTTATTATACGATCTACTATAACTATGTTAAGAACTGTTACTCTTTTCGAACGTTCTAAATATGATTCTTTACTTGTGTGCATGTGACAATGTTTGAGTTTCGAAATTCATGCAAAATAGTAACACTCTAGTAGCAATTATTAATTTGCCCGCATCACATTGAATACAAATATAAACAACATTTTTTTGAGGCGATAAGCACCCAATTAACGTTTGGTAGACTTTTAAGCGAATAAATTAATAGTTAATTACGGCCATTAAAACTTTTGCAGCAGTATATTTTTAAATGTGATAACCTATTGACGGTCAGTTTATCGGTTCTTTAATTTTTGTTTACTGGGATTATATCCTGATTAGAGCGATAGTAATTTTTATTTATAGTAATGATGAGTAAACATACTATACATATTTTTTGTTTCATCATAATTACAAACACCACATCTATTTTTGTCTCTCTGTTCTTTTAGTCGAGGAAAAACTACAAATTTGTGTTGAATTAATGTTTTAAGAAAATCATATAATAAATATAAATAAAGAATAAATTTAAGTAGAAAAGAAACAAAGGCTTAGATTGAATTACCAAGAGTAGACAACAGAAGAGTTGGGTGGGATAGAAAAGATAATCCAAGTCGAGACAGAAGACCTTATAAAAATATGTGAAAAGCAAAAGTATACGAAGTAAATATGGACAAAATCTTCTTTGTAAACACTTGTCTTATCATTCTCGTCAACAATTAGTTTCTTGGATATAACGATTAGCTTTGTCTTGATAAGGATTAGTTTCAGACCATAGTTACTAATATGTAAGTTTATGTTTTTAACTAAACGCTGCAGGTCTTCTAAATTATCTGCCATTATTAGCGCATTGGCAGTATATAACACATTGTTTACAATTTCACTATTTATAGTTATTCCTATTTCTTTCCTCTAAAACCTCTAGACATATTGTATCTAGAAGGTATCAGAAAATATTCAATGAAAACAACGGTATTGTAGATAATTGTTTATTTCTTTAAAATTTATATAGTCCTTCATGTCTGATTTTATCGAAAAATCATGCGTAAAGATCATAGTTTATATCCAACATCGTTGCATTAATACACTTATTCTAAATAAGGCCTTTCTTGTTCCCAACCTCTTAAAAATTTGTAAGATTTTTGCATTTTTGAATAGCAGTTTTGAAGAGAACACTACCAGCAAAGTTTCGAAGTCCAAACTTATTTCTGGTAGTGATGGTTCAGACACCTTTCTTACGGATGAGTGATACTGAGGTTGGCGTTGAAAATTTTGAATTTTTCAAAACTAAGGAACTTAAGAATCCATGTTTCCTTTTTTGAGTGTTTAAGGAATGTTCGGGTAATGGGCGCACAACTTTCACGAATTAAACTGTTAAGTACTGGAAATTAAAATACGCTTTATGTAAATTTCACGATGTTTCCCCTAAACTTGATATAACAAATAAAACGTCTTTTTTCCAATTTTCTAAATACAGCATGACTAGTTTACCCACGTATAGCAGCCAACCACTTAAAAATTTAAGGATTTATCCATTAGATATAAATGGGAACTAAACTAGAGGTCAAGATTTTGCTCGCAAAACTGAGTTAACGTTCCGGTTTTGTAAGGTAGCGGTAGTAGTAACTACATATGCGAAATATGTGCTATAGTACGAAGTAGCTTTGGCAAATCTTTAAAATTAACTCTGGTAAACTTGCAAAGTTATGGCCACGCAACTCAGATGAATCAAAAACAGAAACAATTGAGAGAATTTAAAAAAGACAAATTTCCTTTATATATTTGTTATTATTGTTAATAGAAGTGGCTTGCTATCACTTTTTCAGGTGCTGCTGTAAAGCAAACCAAAACTATTTGGGTGCTGCTTACTGTAAAAATAATAAGCTTGCTATAATTGTTTCTGGTGCTGAAGTAATACACAGCCTAATTCATTGGTGCTGCTGGAGCTACACATAGTGTAAGATGCAATTAATATAATAAACTTTCTTCATATATTTGTTATTACGGCAAAAAAATAAGCCTGCCATTATTGTTTCAGGTGCTGAAGTACACAGGAGCTTTAGCTTCGAGTCGAACTGCAAATGTATTAATAAAAATATTGTGCTTAATTTTACAGAAATTCTGCGTTTGCTTTCAGGGCTACAGGGTTTTTAAAGAAGTATCGAACTGCTAATTTATTATTACATCAACTGCTCTAAGTCTTACAAAAATTTCTCGTGTGCTTTCCGTATTACATGGGCTTTAGCACTGTGTCAAACTGCAAATGTATTTCTATATCAACTGTCCTTAGTCTTTCAGCAATTCTGGGTTTGCTATTATTATCGCAGGGTAGTTATCAGATGACAAATATCAGATGACAAGGTACAACCTCCAGATTTGAGCAGGGTGTAGATATATGACAAGTATGACATGAGAAATCGCAGATGAGTTATGAGAAGTGAAATATAAAATGAGCTGAAGCGACATATGTGTCATGCTAGAGAGTTAATATCAAATATCAAATGCAAAGGTCATAGGTCGTAAGGCAGTCGTCAGGGATCAGAAGTCAGAAGTCAAAAGTCAAATTTTAGAAGTCAAAGGTCATAGGCCAGGGGTTAGAGGCCAAAGGTCATAGGTCAAAGGACATAGGTTACTGGTCATATTTTAGATGTCAGAGGTGAGAGATCAGAAACTTTATGTGAAAGTTATACACTAATTTGTCGTGTGCTGTCCGTATTACAGAAGTTTTAGCACAGTGTCAAACTGCAAATGTATTTCTGCAACTGTCGTTAGTTTTACAGTAATTCTGCGTATTCTTTCAGGGTTACAGGGTTTTCAAAAGAAGTGTCGAACTGATAATGTATTATTACATCAACTGCTCATAGTTTTAAAACAATTTCTCTTGTGCTGTCCGTGTTACAGGAGCTTTAACACAGTGTCTAACTGCAAATGTATTTCTATATCAAATGTAGTTAGTTTTACAGCAATTTTGCGTTTGCTATTATTACCGCAGGGTATTTATCAGATGACAAATATCAGATGACAAGGTACAACCTCCAGATTTGAGCAGAGTGTAGATACAGGGTCCATACAAAATGAGCCTTTGAAAAAAATAGTTTTATTGAGCAGATGCTACAACACCTCAAAATTCTGAGCAAATAGGATCCTCACTGCATCAATGATTATTAACAGGTCTTCAATCGAAGGCTTCCTGTAGGTCCTTAGATGTCTAGTGTGTACATTCTTTGGATGTCCAAGTCAGAGTCAGGTTGCCCTTTATGACTTTTCAACAAACAAAATGTCGTGGACAAGTCCGTGTAAGGACTTAACCACATGATCATAAATCCTCAAATGATCTCGATGTACTGTCGATTTCAATGTTTAGACATCTGCTTTGATTAAACACTGACGAGATCGGCGTTCAAAAATGCGCAACTTGACTTCTCCAGTTCAGAGGTTGACGGTCGTCAGACCAGGTTGTCAACCTCTTGCTCTTAAAGCTTTGCCATTTAACTGCAAATAACAATCATCCTTGAAGGCCTCCTGAAGCATTCAAACGTTTCGGTAGCATTCTTGCCGAGTTTAAGCAAATTTAATTGCGTAGCGTTGATCGATTTTTGAATCCATCGCGCCGTGTCGAAATTGAAAATAGACATTCACGGAAACACCGTCCTGCCGCTCAGCTCAGAGCCGACTTGCACCGACCGCGTATGGAGCTAAGACCCCCACCACCTGCCCCAAGCGTCAGAGCACGCCGGAATGTACACTCGCGTCGAAAAAATAAGGCTCATTTCTTTTGGGATGGACCTTTATACTAAGTATGACATGAGAAATCGCAGATGATTTATGAGAAATGAAATATAAATTGAGCTGGAGCGACATATGTGTCATGCTAGAGAGTTAATATCAAATATCAAATGCAAAGGTCATAGGTCATAAGACAGTGGTCAAAATTTTAGAAGCCAAAGGTCAGAGGTGAGAGATCAGAAGCTTTATGTGAAAGTTTTACACTAATTTGTCGTGTGCTATCCGTATTACAGGAACTTTACCACAGTGTCTAACTGCAAATGTATTTCTTCATCAACTGTCGTTAGTTTTACAGTACTTCTGCGTTTGCTTTCAGGGTTACAGGGTTTTCAAAAGAAGTGTCGAACTGCTAATGTAATATTACAACAAGTGCTCATAGTTTTACAATAATTTCTCGTGTGCTGTATGTGTTACAGGAGCTTTAGCGCAGTGTCTAACTGCAAATGTATTTCTATATCAACTGTCGTTAACTTTACAGCAATTTTGCGTTTTCTTTCAGGGTTACAGGGTTTTTATTACTACATCAACTGCTCAAATTCTTACTATAATTTCTCGTGTGCTTTCCGTATTTCATGGGCTATAGCACAATGTCAAACTGCAAATGTATTTCTACATCAACTGTCCTTATTTTTCAAGCAATTCTGCGATTTCTTTTAGGGTTACAGGGTTTTATAGGAGTGTCGAACAGCTAATTTACTATTATATTAACTGCTCACAGTTTTACAATAATTTGACGTGTGCTTTCCGTATTTCATGGGCTTTAGCACAGTGTCAAACTGCAAATGTATTTCTACAATTGTCGTTAGTTTTACAGTAATTCTGCGTTTTCTTTCAGGGTTACAGGGTTTTGAAAGAAGGGTCGAACTGCTAATTTATTATTACATCAACTGCTCATAGTTTTACAATAATTTCTCGTATGCTGTATGTATTACAGGTGCTTTAGCACAGTGTCTATCTGCAAATGTATTTTTATATCAACTGTCGTTTGTTTTACAGCATTTTACGTTGAACTTTCAGGGTTACAGAGTTTTTAAAGAAGTGTCGAATTGCTAATGTATTAGTACATCAACTGCTCATAGTTTTACAATAATTTCTCGAGTGCTTTCCGTGTTACAGGAGCTTTAGCACAGTGTCTAACTGCAAATGTATTTCTATATTAACTGTAGTTAGTTTTACAGCAATTTTGCGTTTCCTTTCAGGGTGACAGGGTTTTTAAAGGAGAGTTGATCTGGTAATTTATTATTACATCAACTGCTCATGGTTTTATAATAATTTCTCTTGTGTTTTCCGTATTTCATGGGCTTTTGCACAGTGTCAAACTGCAAATGTATTTGTACAACTGTCGTTAGTTGTACAGTAATTCTGCGTTTTCTTTCAGGGTTACAGGGCTTTTAAGGCTAAAGCTCCTGTAACACATACAGCACACGAGAAATTATTGCATCATTATTACATGTGCTGTAATAAAGCACTGAAAATTAAAATTGTTTTAGTAACGCAGGAACTGCACTAAATGTGTGATGCACTAAACGTTCTTAAATAAATATAATAGTAAGCTCCCTTTATATAATTGCTATTAGCAATAAAATAATCAGCTTGCCATCATTATTTCATGTGCTGTAATAAAGCACTGAAAATTAAAATTGTTTTAGTAACGCAGGAACTGCACTAAATGTGTGATGCACTAAACGTTCTTAAATAAATATAATAGTAAGCTCCCTTTATATAATTGCTATTAGCAATAAAATAATCAGCTTGCCATCATTATTTCATGTGCTGTAATAAAGCACTGAAAATTAAAATTATTTTAGTAACGCAGGAACTGCATTAAATGTGTGATGCACTAGGCGTTCTTAAATAAATATAATAGTAAGCTCCCTTTATATAATTGCTATTAGCAATAAAATAATCAGCTTGCCATCATTATTACATGTGCTGTAATAAAGCACTGAAACTTAAAATTGTTTTAGTAACGCAGGAACTGCACTAAATGTGTGATGCACTAAACGTTCTTAAATAAATATAATAGTAAGCTCCCTTTATATAATTGCTATTAGCAATAAAATAATCAGCTTGCCATCATTATTTCATGTGCTGTAATAAAGCACTGAAACTTAAAATTGTTTTAGTAACGCAGGAACTGCACTAAATGTGTGATGCACTAAACGTTCTTAAATAAATATAATAGTAAGCTCCTTTATATAATTGCTATTAGCAATAAAATAATCAGCTTGCCATCATTATTTCATGTGCTGTAATAAAGCACTGAAAATTAAAATTGTTTTAGTAACGCAGGAACTGCACTAAATGTGTGATGCACTAAACGTTCTTAAATAAATATAATAGTAAGCTCCCTTTATATAATTGCTATTAGCAATAAAATAATCAGCTTGCCATCATTATTTCATGTGCTGTAATAAAGCACTGAAAATTAAAATTGTTTTAGTAACGCAGGAACTGCACTAAATGTGTGATGCACTAACCGTTCTTAAATAAATATAATAGTAAGATCCCTTTATATAATTGCTATTAGCAATAAAATAATCAGCTTGCCATCATTATTACATGTGCTGTAATAAAGCACTGAAACTTAAAATTGTTTTAGTAACGCAGGAACTGCACTAAA